>CACTHL010000800.1:0-100783 GCA_902712375.1 Dioscorea dumetorum | reverse complement strand
TGTGCCAACAGCTAATTGCCTCATGACCAATCTTGTGGCAAATTTGACAGGTTGGTTTGGGTCTGCTGCTGCTGGACTGACCTTGCTGCTGCTGTGATTTGATACGTCACGACCTCCTCCACCACCCCTTTTCTGAGAAGAAGCACGACATCCTTTTTAATGCTGCCATCACCAACAGCATTAGCCTCGAGTTGGAAGGCGGTACTCCGGTGCTGAATCCGTGACTCAAAAAGTCGTAAGATGAGCATACAGGTCATTCAAAGTGACAGCATCAACTCTTGTTGTCATGCTGGTGACGAGAGAATTGTACTCTGATCCAAGGCCGACGTAAAAAAGGACACAATCTTCTCATCTTCTAAGGGATGACCAATAGCATCAAGAGTGTCTGCCAAGTTCTTCACTTTGGAGAAATAATCAATGGCAGACATGTCTTTCTTTTGTAGAGAGTTGAGAGTTGGACCCGAATTGCATAACTCGAGTTCTAAAGGTAGACGCGAACATTACTCTCGAGAAAGATCAACACCTCACGTGAAGTGGGAAAGGGAGGAGATCACATAAGAGAGATCTCTAGTGAGAGTGATAAAAGCAGTGCACTCAAAACAAGTTGGTCCTGCTGGAAACCATTTGCTGTACTCCAGGTTCGGCACTTAGTGGCACCTCCGAGAGGAGGAGCTCCGAGTGATGTGCTTGGCCGGACATGGGATTGAGCCATCAAAGAAGCGGAGGAGGTTCCGGCTGCGCAGGTAGGGAAGGAACAATGCCTTCCGCAAGAGATAGTTCTCGTTGGTCAGTTTTTATATGTGACCACATGAAGGAGTAGGCAAAAGACCAATTGATGATGATGAGGATGAGGATGAGGAATTGGAGAGGATGGATGAACTGGATAATGAAGAGGAATTGAATTCGGTTCCCATGGAGTCGAGAGCTTTGATACCATAACAAGATTTGTATTGGCCAGCTACAAAGTCCCCAATGGGATTTGTGTTATTTTATATTCAATAGTTTACAAGAGAGGTAACAAACACCTAAAAGAGGTGAACGAGCCTGAGGACTCGGTAAGCATCTAACTACATGCACTGGAAAATATGAAGTAAAGGCTAAGCATGCAGAACATGCACAACGTGTACTTATCTCGTACATCGTGTGCTTACATGATGTCAAGTGTTTTCTAACACTAATTATCCCTTCACATGACCTTTTTTATCATTTTTCACTACAAAGACACTTCATGTAAAAGGAAACATAAGAAGAGAAGGTTAATTGCAATTTGGAATAGAAAATTCATTTGTTGTTGTTGTTGTTTATTGTGTTTATTTTGTAATTTTGAAGCGTCAATCTTTTATTTTTTATTTATTAATTTTTATAGATTTTGGCTTTCAGGGTATGAGAATCCCATCTTATGATAATGAATTGCTTCATTTGTCAGAGGATTTGGCCAAAAGGTTGTTGCCAGCATTTGATACTCCAACTGGTAATATTATTTGTCCATGAATTTTTTTGAAACTTTAAGGAAGAAAACTATGAGTATAATCTGCGGGACTGTAGCATTACATTTTTGAAACTTTTTAAATACTAACGTGTGTGTAGTTCTGCATTTCAGTACAGTTTTAAGTTTCCATAATCAGAAGTTCACTTGGATGATTGTGCAATAAAAATGTTTTAGTTGAAACTCTAATTAAAGTTGTGAAGCATTACTCATGGTCTACATGGGATGGACACCTTTAGTATGCCAAAAAATGGAAATAATTTCAAATTGTATAACTTGGAGTATTGATTTATTGTACTGTTGCTATGATGAGCGTCTGAGTAATTTGTTGTTTTTTCTATTTTCTACAGTTGGTAGGTTTTCAATTAATTTTGATTTGATATTATAAGTGAGAAAATTTTGAAAGCTTAAAGAACAACTGGGACACTGATTCTAGGGAGTTTAAGTGTTTAAAGGTGCTTGAAAATTGAAACTCAACAGTTATTTTTTTTATTCCGTTCCTGAGAGTTATCCATAACCTTGTAGCCTGAAGACAATATGTATGGAAGTTTTAGATCATTCTTTGTCATTCAGAAGCAAAATTATACAACTAAAATAATGATGTTCATATTTATTTGAAGAAAAAAAATCTGGATCTCTACAGTTTTATAGTCATTTTTGGGCTGCTCACGTCAGCAGTTATCAGTATATGAATATTATGAATCTCATTGACACTTGCAAGTTATTTTTGTGATCGACCTTTTGTCAGCTTCCAGATGCTTTTTGTCTAGATAAGCCTTAACTGTGCTATGTATAACATTTTGTCACTTCCGCAAAGAACTTCAAAGTCGGAATATGTTTGTAGGATCACCTGTGTACCTATTTCTCAATGACTCATTAATCAAATGTGCTACTGTTACCACATACTTCTAACATGAATATTAAGTTTGACACTCTAGAGTCTAGTTCATAGTTAAGCAAGTGAGGCCAGGATTTTTCATGATTGCACTTGTGCTTTTTGTATAGTTTCTTTGTCTTCCTAAGTGATCATAATTAATTTTGGTTATTAAAAAAGATATTTTGCAGGAATCCCATACGGATCTGTCAACCTTTTGCATGGAGTAGATGAAAATGAGAGCAAGGCAAGCTTCTAAAATTCCTTTCGGACAAGTTCTCAGAAAATTCTGACAGTTTTTGTTTTTATTCTGTACTTAAGTAAATTATGTTATAGCTCAAATGTGCATGGTTTTGATTTTGTTGGTTTGACTAATCACTCTCAGAGTTAGTTCTAAGACGTGGAAAATATTTTCTGCAGATAACATCAACAGCTGGTGGTGGTACTTTGACATTAGAATTTGGGGTGCTGAGTCGTTTGACTAATAACCCTAGTATGTAACTTACATTTGACATATTCTCCATGCTTATACAATTCACATAATTGTGTATTCTTGGTTTCTCAGATATATGCACCTCTTTGCTGACATATGCTGTATGTATTATGTACCATATACAGCTACACATGGCATAATCATAATGCATGTCGCGTGTTGTGTTGCATGTTGGTGACTCTAAAAGAAAACAGGATCATCATTCTGATCTTTTCTGAATTCAAACAAGAGGATTATAATTGGAACATATAATGCTTGGTAATAAGTGGGAAGCTATTATTGAATAAGCTGTTTAATTGTATTATTATGCACATGTACTATAATGCTAAGGGTGAAATGTTACTTATCAAAAGGCTTCAGCTACTCGACTATGTTTTATTCTCATATTTTCTATGTTAGTAATCTTCTCTAGTTTACCTTCTTTTATGAATCTCATATGGAAAGGCATATCTAACTTACAAAAGACTGGTAATGCAGTGGATGTGTGTGCACAAAAAAATTTACCTCCTTTTTATATTTTTCTGGCATGCTCTCAGCACATAACATCTTGGTCTTGTTTTAGTCAAAGTTATAAGCAAATGTCTTCATTTGTTAACATCTTATTTGAGAATAGCTTTTATTAGTAAGATAGCGAAATGGGCATGTAAGCAATTTTGTTTGGAGTTGGTGGTAAATTGAGGACCGAGTGATCCTTCATTAACTTTTTTGATTATATCATAGTGAACTTTGTCAACTTTCAGTTTGTATATCCCATCACCCAATGTAAGTTTACTGGCTTCATAATTTATGTACATTTACCATAGTATCTTTGAGGGTTCATCTGGTTGGGTTAGGATGAGTTTGGTTGGTTAAATTTTTTTCTTCTTTTTTTTTTTTTGGAGGAAAAGTTTTTTTTTTCTAATTTGACCAAACTTTGATTTAATTAATATTGATGAAAATAAATAGTTAATGTTAAGACATGATCATTCTCTTCTAGTTAATTACAAATTTCTATTAATATTACTTTTTTTAAAAAATTAATTAAGATAACTCTATCCAAGTTGGGGTGTTTGGTTGGAGATTGTGGGTTATCCTGGGTTATCTCCAACCAAACACGCATAACTGAGTGCCATTTAAATAGATGTATTTAAGATTACTTTCATTTCATTACACTTTTTGTCTTTGACATCATAGTATCCTAATGGGATGCCATGTACGTGCATGCAAATACTGTTGCTTCCATTATAAATACACATTTGGTCTTCTCAATAAGAGATGAGTGGAGATAACTGCACATTTGGCACATGAGGAGGACACTGGCTCAATTTTATATCCTGCATTCAAATTTACTTGATTTTTTTTCCTTGCAAGTTGTTTACAGATGCATCTTGTATTTTGATGGAACCTGGTGTATCATGGATAACTCATTAACCATAATGTCTGTGCAGTTTTTGAGCAAGTAACAAAGAATGCAGTGCGTGGTATATGGGCCAAAAGATCAAGAATCAACCTAGTTGGAGCACATATAAATGTTTTTACTGGTGAATGGACTCAAAAGGTACATTATCTCAATTCAATCTATAAATTTTTTTTCTTGAGTAATATGAAATTTTAAGTCATTAAACTATTGGGAGTTTGCAAAATATGGCTCTTTATACCACTTTATACTCAGGAAGGAGGAAGAGTGTTAGTTACTTGTTGTATTTTTCTGATATTAGTAGTTCAAAATTTTAATTTCTCTTGTTTTATCTTAACCAATGTCACACCCAGCCTTGACTTCCTTTAATTTTGAACAAAATCTTAAACTAGCTTCATCAGTTTATGTAAGTTGATTGAACATTGACTTTATTAATACTAATAAAAATAAATGCTTTGTGAATGACTATAAATAGGAATATTTTTCTTAAAAAATTTAAATAAATAAATAAATTTAATCCTTGATCAATATTTACAGGTATTAACTATTAATACATATTAATCTTTAATTATAACAATATCTTAATATAAAAAGTATTTATTATAATGAGTATTAATTAGGCAAAGCCGGATCAACTTTGGGCTTCCTCCTGACCAGTATCAAACTTCAAAAACCTTATCCCAGCCTTTTCCATTCCTTACAAAGCACAGTTAAGAATTACTAAAGTTGCCTTCTTGTATGCAATGATGCACAGTTAAACTCCATTTGCTTTAGATGTCTTCTTATCTCAAACCCTATTGTTTGCTCTTGGCTGAGCAACTTGTTTGTTAGAAAACTTCTACATCAAAACGTTACGGTGATATTGGATTGAATTCTACGTGTGCAACTACTCCGATGGATTAGATGATTTAATTTCATTTCTTTGGGAATAACGTTTTTGGTGTAATAAGTTAAAACTAAATTCTTGAAAATATTGGATGAGCTAAATACTGTTTTGTTAATATAATAATAATAATAATAATACTAATAATAATGATAATAATAATAATAACAACTTGTTACTAACTATGTTAATGTGCAGGATGCTGGCATAGGTACAAGCATTGACTCCTTCTATGAGTACCTTCTTAAGGTAAGATATTTTCTTTTACACTCTGTTATTTTCATACCTAGTAAATGATCAAGTTGGTGAAAATCTTCACATTTTACCATTCCCTTCTCTTCTTGAGACTGAAATTCATTTTATATGTGATTATCAAGTGATATCATCCGTATGATATTGTGCATATCCTCCTCTTGAAACCATGACTGTGCCCAATTGGTTTGTGTGATGTTAATTAGAACTCAATCTCATTTCTTTATATTGTTGAAGTTTTCTGCTTGTTTTGTTGAAGTGAACTGTTAGTGGAATCTGTGTAAGTTTCTAATACTATGTAGGTGTAAATTGAGCTTTCATTTAGCATTTGTGCTTATGTGCTGCCTCCTGGCATTGATTGTTTCAAAGAAGGTTCTAGATTTAATAAGTTCCTTCTGTTTCTAATTTGCTAAATAACTCATTGAGATCCTATTTTCATTCAACCAAGTTATTCCTTTGATTTGATTTTCATGGCCCCGCTAACTCTTTTTGCTTTCACATTGTCATACACTTCATATCTTTACATCTACATTATTTACTAATGCATTTATAAATTTTAACCGTTTGCTTATTCAGTTTCAGGCTTATGCTTTTTCCCTCACTTCTTACAGACGCCATTTTATTTTTTGTTGATTTCATGTTTTCTCACTTACTATCCACCATTTATCATATTCTGTCTGTGTTTTCATTCTGAAGTTCTCCATGACGTTTTTTTTCATTTGTTTCATTTTTCTCATGGGTATTATTTCATGTAGTGTGAGTTTTACTTCCTATTTTTACTTGTATTCCACTTTCTGCTATTGCTTGTTTTGTTCCATCTGGCACAAGCGGTATGTTTAACAATGTCCTTTAACAGGCATATTTATTATTTGGAGACGCGGAGTACTTATTCATGTTCCAGGAAGCTTACAAGGCTGCTATGCGTTATCTTTACCATGATCCTTGGTAACATCTTTATGCGTTTATTTCATGGTCTTCTGATATGCAGTGGAGATGGTGTGCTATTGACTCTTAAATGATATTTCTTCATTTCTGGTCGCCTTAATAGTTAGATGTTATTGCAGGTATGTGGAAGTGAATATGAACTCGGCGGTAACTGTTTGGCCATTATTCAATAGCCTGCAAGCATTCTGGCCAGGGCTTCAGGTTTTAGTTTCATTTTTCTCACTTAAAATTATGTACTTAGTTTCTGCGGTAAATAACTAATAACAATTATGCTTTTAAGGTATTAGCCGGTGACATTGATCCAGCAATAAGAACACATGCTGCCTTCTTTAGTGTTTGGAAGAAATATGGCTTTACCCCAGAAGGATTTAATCTCGCCTCATTTGTTGTTCAGGTATTTAAAATTGTTTTCTTCCCAGTTTACTCTTTTTTTGTGAATCTGAAGTCTCTATTTTCATGAATAATTAAACATTTATTGCCTTCAAGGCTTCAACAAATTAGTGCCTTTTGAATAAGTTAAGGTTGAGGAGATCGTACATTACATGATTCACATTGAAATCATACAGAAATGAGGCATGTAGTGCTTAGGATAAGTTTCTAATTGTTTGCTAAATGATGTATTCATTTCTCCTTTGAACATTAATTTTGTTCCAGAATGGCCAAAAGAGCTATCCATTACGCCCAGAACTGATTGAGAGTACCTACTGGTTATTCAAAGCTACAAGAAATCCGAGGTCTGCCTCTCATTTTTCAACTTATATTAACTTTTTGTTTCTTTGATATTGGGTTATACTTTTAAACTACACATGGGCGCAGCAATAATGTGGGCATCATCAGTGGTTGATGGTTGTATAGAATCATCAATTCATGTTGAGGTAAAAATTTTTATTGGTTTCTGGAAAGCCAGTCTTTGACTTCTGATGGTTTTTCTCCATGAGGTTTAAGCATTGATAACTCAAATACTTCTTATATTTTATGAACTTAATTAGCTTTTGTTTTGCAACATTTTGTTGCACAATTTCTTTAAGATTTTATGGTTAAGACCTATAATCTCCCTTTCAAATAAAATTGATTTATTTGGGGTCCAAGCCACTACTTGTCCTTTAAATGGACATAATTGTTGATTTTGGACTCTCAACTCTCAAGTAAGATAAGGTCTTTTTGCCCTCAAAAGGAACATGCATTGTTCAATTTCTTCTATCGGTTACAGTGAGCCATGTGGCAAGAACCTATATAAGTGCAGACATGGTGACTTATGTGGCATGCCTTGCTGTCAACTCTGGCATGTGTCATGTCACGTGGTGCAACTGTTTTTTTTTTTTAATTTTGTAAGTGGTAGTGCTCTATATGATCTGTGTTAAAAGCGGATGTTAACAATTCATGGTTATTTCTATGTTTATCCTAATTTAAGTTGAAAGGTTAATAATGTTTTCCAGGTTATATTTGTATAACTCAGACTTTCTCTTTCTTTATGAGAGTTTGGTACGTCTTCTTTTTGTAGTTTGAACATTACTTTTGAGTTTCCAGATCTGTCAACGAATTTTTGGTTCTCTTCTTTGATTTGTTTGGGTTTCTGTTACCTCTAACAATTTGGCCTTAAAATAATTCTTTTTCAAGTGTCAGGACTAGCACTTAAATTTTTTTAATATAATTATTTTTAATGACACCTGGCATGCCATGTGGCAGTGCCACTTCACTTAACTAGGTTACTTACCACACCGCTTATGGAAGCTGCTGAAAGGCAAAATTGAACATTATGATCAGTTGGAGGATCAAAATTAACATATTATGACTTAATGAATCAAAATGAACAATCTCGTCAACTTTGAAGGACACGTATTGGTAACCCTTTTATTTATATTTATTAGACAGTTATGCCATGAAAATTTGAAGTTGTGTTGTTGCTTAATGTGCTTCACAAATATATAATCAGTTATGGATTCTCACCATCCTGACCCATCCCATGTTGACCTCTGATTATTATACAGCAATTAGGAGCCTTTACCTCATGAACTTTGACAAGCATGTGCATTCTGTCAAATTTTGATTATAAAATTCTCAAGAGTTTTGTTACGGCATCCTTTCATGAACATTGACAAGCGTGAGTTTAAAACTTATCCTTTGCAGGTATCTTGATGCCGGTCGTGATATGGTTACAAGCATTCAGTATGGTGCTCATTGCCCTTGTGGGTACTGTCATATAGAGGATGTGGAAACTCACAAACAGGATGACCATATGGAGAGTTTCTTTCTTGCTGAAACTGTAAGAATTTGACACTGTGGCACATGTCTAAAATAAAATGGTTGATGCTGCCTTCCTCAATAGTGTTCTGGACTTCAAATTTGTCAGATGTGATCAGTGGTCAAAACCACCCTGATCCTTGATCTGATTGCAGTCCTGGATGAGTTCCTGAGATGTTTTCTTTTGGCATGCAGGATGACATACAAATAATTTACTTGTGTAATGTGTTACTTATTTCTTCCGATGCACTAACTGGGCTCTGTTTCAGGTCAAATATCTTTGGCTTCTTTTTGATTTAGCTGTTGGTCCGGACAACATTGTGGAGAAAGGCCCATACAAGTAAGCAAATAGAAAATTCAATTTTTTATGTTTGTAAATCACAAGAACATGACCTTTGTAATATGCAATGTGTACAGGTATGTATTCAGCACTGAAGGTCATATATTGCCTGCTTCCCCTCAAATATCCCTAGCAAGTGAGCATTGCTCCTACTTGGGAGCATATTGCAGAGCAGACAAGCAACAAGGATATGGAACTGCTGATATTTCTCGAGATCAGCAGGAGGCAAATTATACTGAACATAGAAGTTGGAATCATTCTATTCCCAATCCCAAACTGCATGACTCCTTTCCACCCTTGGGTTTTATAAAGGTATTTGTGTTAACAGTAATATTATATTGACTTTCAGGAAATTTAATAGTTTTCTTTTCTATTTAGGAAATAGATACTAATAGCAGCAACCCACTTTATAAGAGATATTCCTATGTAAATGATTGTATTATAGATATTTTTCTTATTGACTTGTGAAGCACTGGCACCAATACCATTCTGATGGTCATATCTTTGCTGCTGCCAGATAAGTGATAGAAAATGCAGATCAAATGATATTCTCAATGAGTTGTTTTGCACTTGTAAATGGCATCAGTCCCAATCTTGGATGCCTAAGCATAGTAGGCATGCATCTCTGAATGTGCTCCAATTTTTCCTAAATGTAGAAATTGTTGCGTTGTTTTGTTGAACACCATGCAAATGCATTGTTAGCGACATCAACAATCAGCAATCAACATGCATATGCCTCCTTTTTGGTATTTCAGATGGAATATATTTGATGTCATTTGCATCATTGTACTTCATGATCGTTTCATATGAATCTAGCTTGTATCTGTCACATCTGCATTATTTTGATATTTTCTTCCATTTGGCAGGGATTTTGTCCTGGGCTGACTCATTGGCAGAAATTTGGTCTGTCATATATGGAGGAGCAAGGCCAAACTCAGGAAACTGACTCCAAAACTCAGCCTCAAGCTCGCTCTGTTTTCGTAATTACTAAACCTACTTCAGAACAGTCGGTGATCAGTAATCAGAATGATCATCATGAATTTGAAGAATCGAGCCAGGGTTCAGAGAAACTCTCATCTTCTCCAGATAATGCAGATGCGGAAACTATTGCTCAAGAAAATACACAACAAGATGAAGTTTAGTCATACATGGATCACCCGTTGAATTGTTTGTTCCCACACCAAGAACAGATGAACAATTTGTTTTGGAAAGGCAGTGGGGTTAGTAGCAGTGGCACCAATGCCCTCAGGGCATCAATGCGTGCAGTTGATACTCTCTTCGGCTATTGCTGCTACCCTTTTGATTGGATTTGTAGTTTATGTACGCCGACATTTGTGGTCAAAGCATAACTGTTCATTAAGTGATCAGCTGGTGAATGAGGATCCAGAAAATTTGTATCATTAGTTATCAAAAGGACAGTTAATTGGATAGGGAAAAACGAGACTTGTGTTTTATTATTAATTTTATCTGTCGCATTTCGGTAGTGAGAAATAGAAAGTCGGAAACTAAATCTATTTGCTTAGGAATTGATTGCATTGCGAACCGATCTGTTGGCGGGCTGGTTGTGCTGAATGTTGTCAGGCTTGTTCAAATTTTTTCTTTTTTTTAGGCTTTTTATTCATTTATTCCATGTTCCACTTACTTTATTTTCCCATCAGGTTCTGCTCATTGAGGAAAGAACAGAACTGAGTTTTGCTTCCCGGAAAAAAGAGATTTTTAAATTACATTTATTCATAATTTCATTTTGCAAAAGAATTTTATATTTTTCCACAGTATTTGCACGTGCCAAAAAATTTCTAGGGTTGCTTTCCTTTTCGTTCAGGTTTGTTATTTTTGGTATACCTCCCTCGCTATAATCCTCCAGTATTGCCAAAAAACAAACACTATGATTTTGTTTTTAATTGTAGAACTCTTTTGACTTTCTTCTCAATTGTAAATAACTTATTATATATATATTTGTATATTTTGCTTCATAAACACCCTTATATTAACCAAGTTGTGCTGAGGCCAATGCGTTTTCTTCTCTCTTGCTTCTCCTAGCTGTCCTTGTAGAAAGTTGCTTGTAAAATATTCTCCCTTCTCCTTCAATTGAGGATCATTGAAACGTTTTTCTAATTAAGGGAAAAAACAGAGAGAGGAGCAACATGAGAACTTCTCAGAAGATCATTCATCGTAGTATTACTTTCAGCCAAACACACTTAACTTCGGAGTTTTGATGGAATTTGGTGTTTTGGTGATAGTATAATCACACCGATTTAATGTGCAATAGATGGAGATTTGAACGTGCTTCCTAATGTGCCTTTTAATTGAGAGATTAAAGAGTGTTTGTAATAAAAAAACATAAAAATGTCCGCATACGAGGAAGTACGTTTCTTTTCAACAAAAGCTACAGATTTCAAAAATATATATATTAAATACAATTGTTTAAAAGCCACACATACTCAAACCGGGTTTTAGATATAAAAGATATGACTATAAGTTCACATTGGATTTTAAAAAAAGCCTTACTTTAATGCAAAACTGTTGAGAAATAAAAGAACCGGGTAAATTATAGTCACAACAAAAAATACTTGAAAATTAATAATAGTAAAGATGAAGAACAATTTTACATGAAAAACCCCAAACTAAATTAGAGTAAAAATCACGGACAAAGATAGAAGAATTTACTAAGTGAAAGAAAAACAATTAGGAATTACATTCTCTATTTTAAAGAAGAAAACAACTCTTTATTAAAATAGGAGATAAAATACTAATTCTCTATTTTTTTCTCTTTTGATTGGTGGTGCAAAACACATTCATCTCTCATCTCTATTTATAGGAGGGAAAGAGAAATAATTAAGCCATAATCTTCACCACCTAATCTCTTCATTTTTATGTTTTAAGTATTTTGGTTAGTGATTGGTTGGTGAGCAACCTATTTAATTGAGAGATTAAAGAGTGTTTATAATAAAAAAAAAAAAACATAAAAATGACCACATATGAGGAAGTAAATTTCTTTTCAACAAAATCCACATATTTCAAAAAAATATATATTAAAATACAATTGTGGAGTTGATCTTTCATCATCATTTTTTAGGAGACATGATGCTTAAGTACAGGAAATTAAGATTGAGTTGATAATGGATATTGTATCTTTTAACTTGTTCTTTTTTCAAATCTTGACTTGCAAATGATCAAGATATCAAGAGATGGTTAATTTTAATAACAAATAAAAATTAGTGAAAAAATATATATTACTTGTAAATAGACTCATTCTTTTATAGTCAAATATTTCTAGAAAATAGCATGAATAAAGGGCTCTAATCATAAAAGCTGATTTATAATTACATAGAAAGCCCTCTATATTAGAATAAAATTATCAGGTTTACTGGGGGTTAATATGAAAACACTCCAAAGGTTGGGCTACGTATAACTCCCCTTCGGAGCTTCCACAAAAGGCGCTTCAGAGCTCCAATGGCGCTTCCGACGCTTTCCCAATTTCAAACCCATCTCCTTCCAAAATCCTCTCTATCTCCATTACCCTTTTTCAAGCTCCCAAACCCTAGTGCCATCTTCTCCTCCCTCGCTCTGCCCTCCTCGTCCGCTCGCCGGCGGAGATCCATAAGGTGTTCGACTCCCCACGGCGGCGACTATGAGCACGAGCGTGTTGTGTACCCGCGGCCACAGGAGGTCCCTTGGAGCAAGGACCTCGCCAATTCTGTCCATTTGATTGGGATTGTTGGGGCTCCTGTCCAGATTAAGCACCTCAGCAGTGGCAAGGTTCTCGCTTGGACCCGCCTTGCCGTGAGAAAGTCCGCCTCCGATACCACCTGGTTAGGCCCTGACTGGATATTGGATTTTTTGCTTTTTTTGTTTGTAGATGAGTTGTTCGACGTATTGCTTCTCTGTAGTTTATTTAGTTGGAATTCTTACTTGATTTGGTTTATTGAAATATATTACCAAATTGCTTGTTGTATAAGCTATAATGGAGTGAACACTCTGAAACATTTGGCAAAAGATAAAAAGAAGCAACATTTAAGTTACACGAACAACAAAAAGAGCACATGATACTAATCATTACTGCTTGGACAAATAGGCATCCAACCTGTAATCACAATGACCCAATTGCAAGAGAGGAGCTCTACCAACTAAGCTATATCTCTCGAGTCAAATGGGGTGTAATGAAGTGTCCTACGACAATGTTATATGAGTTTTCAGTTCGATCTTTTGACGATAGTCTTGATGCTGGCACAATGATGATCATCATTGTCATGTGCATTGGAGTGTAATCTGAACAACATTTGATCTTCAGGAATGTTTGACATAGATTCTGCAAAATTAGTGTTAGATTGCAAGCTGAAGGAACTTTGGAGGAAGGTTTCCCATGAGACTACTAGTTGGCTAATAGCAAGATCAATCTTTTGCTTCAGTTCCTATGGTCTGAAATAAAGTCCTTAATTCTATTATTGCTGGGAGATTTCTAGAAGATGAAGAATGAGATGATATGTTTTCATTGGATGAATTGCTTTCATTTGAAATGTGTGTATATCTATGAAAGAGGAACTTAAACATCATCTCAAGTCAGTTTATAGTTTCTACCTGTTGGGAAAAAATTATTTAGCTGTGTTTTTGGTGCTGCTTCTTTTTTACCTTCTCCTTTTTTTTGGACTCAATCATGATGTTTTGTTTCTGTTGCAGGATCAGTCTGACATTCTGGGATGAGCTGGCACATGTAGCTTTTCAACATGTAGAGAAGGGTCAACAGGTATATGTTTCTGGGCGCCTTGTTTCAGACACTGTTGAAGGAGATGATGAGAAGGACCGACAGGTTTATTACAAGGTTTATTTTTGTCCTCTCTAGTCTTTTCTAGTAGGTTTACACATTTCTTGCTCCTTCATGGGTGATTGCAGTATCAAAGCTGGATCCTTGTTTTGCAGGTTGTGGTACAGCAGCTGAATTTTGTTGAGAGGAGCTTCCCGCCAGTACCTTTGTATGAACCGGGGATGAACTCTATGATTGCAGGTGATTTGATGGATCTTTTTATCAGCAAATAGCACAAATAGGCATTGCGCATAGGCAAGAGAAAATGTTCCCTCCAATTATTGGCACAGGACACGTGTTCCTCTAAGATTTAATATTTTCATTAGTTTGACCCTTTTTTGACATTTACTGGCAAGTGTATTGAACTGGCCTGTTTTTACTTTTTCACCAAATACAAGTGAAGATATGTATTGAGCGCAAATTTTTTGCTCGTCCCTTAGGAATTGTCCCAATAAAACAATTGCAAAGACTGTTTCTAAATGATCTACAAACTTCAGCTTTTTATCGGGTTTGATTTCCTTGTAAAGCATCTTCGGGACATATTAAAACATATTGAAAGGTTTTACTGGTTCACCACAAACCTCTCCTAGATTGGATTCAGAAGGGTGCTTATTCACAATCATTTATGGACAATATGTTTTATGAATGGGTTTATATGGCACTAGCTTCTACTTAGGTGTTAAATTAACCAATAAAAACTGCAAACTGCAGGACTTACATCCAAAAGAAAAAGATCATTATAGTATTTCCATCCTCTTTGATTGCTACCACGGTCTGAGCATACCGAGCAGGAACATCTTTAGGCGAGGTGGGACTCAAGGAGAAGGCGGGAGAATCACTAGAAGTATCAAAGTATGTTGGGGGTTGGGTAGAAAAAAGAATTGTTTGTGGAGTCAGAGAGGCAGCAATAATGTCAGAGGGAACTGTGTGTGGAGTCGTGGAGGCGGGAGGGATAGAAGAACCGGGTAAAATAATGGAAGGAAGAGGAGGAGGAGGAGGAGGAGGAGGAGGAGGAGGAGGAGGAGGAGAAGAATCGGAAGACTTAAGAAATGAAAGATCCGGAGAAGGAGAAGAAAAGAAGAGTGTGTTTTCAAGAAAGGAAGACGCCGAGAGTTAGGATCATAGCAACGATATCCCTTGTGTTCAGAGCTGTAGCCAAGAAAAATGCACATTGCAGAGCGTGGAGAGAGTTTAGTTCGCTCAATGGGGGACAAAAGCACGAAGCAAACACAACCAAATGTGCGACGATGTGCATAAGAAGGAGAACAAAAGAAGAGATGCTCATAAGGAGTAACACCAGAAAGAGTAGAGGAATGTGTTCTATTAATGAGATAGATGGATGTGAGAACGGCCTCGACCCAAAAATGTTGGGGAACGAGAGGAGGCAAAAAGAAGGGCACGAGTAGTCTCAAGTATATGGTGATGTTTGCGCTCGACAACACCATTCTGAGCAGGTGTGTAAGGACATGACTGCTGGGAAAGTGTGCCGTGAGAAGAAAGCAAAGCACGAAAAGATGTTGAAAGATACTCTTTAGCACCGTTAGTGCGAAGAACTTTAATCCGTTTACAGAACTGAATATGCACAATTTGTGTAAATTGAGAGTAGATGGTAAATACTTCAGATCTAGAACGTATGAGGTATAGTTAGGTATAGCGAGAAAAATCATCAATGAAGCTTATGTAGTAAGAGAAGCCAGAAAGAGAAGGAGAAGAAGCAGGTTCCCATACATCAGAATGAACTAGATCAAAAGCAGAAACAGATAAAGAGTCACTAGAGGAAAAAGGAAGAGCCGAATGTTTAGCAAGTTTACAACCCTTACAAGAAGATAACGAGCCTGAAGAAACAGAACCAAGACGGCCTGAACTAGCTAGGAGTTTCGTACGATCCTTCGATACATGACCTAATCGAGAATGCCAATGATCTAAAGAACAAACAGAAGTAATAATAGCAGGAGTACAAGTAGAGGGAAAGGAAGATACAGGAAGCTGAAGAGATTCTAGGTGATAAAGCCCGCCAACTCTACATCCGGTCCCAATCCTCTGACTTGTAAGATGGTCATGCACAGAACAATCAGAGGAAAAGAAGGTAATAGTCAAACCATGATCAGTAAGCTGACTGACAGAGATAAGGTTTAAAGCTAAACCAGGAACATGGTGAACTGTGGGAATAGTGAAAGAAGAAGACTGAAGGTGACCGAACTGCATGACAGGAAGAAGACTTCCATCAGCAATACGAACACTAGAAAATGGGTGAGTGCTAGAAAGGTTAACTAGGGTAGTAGCACCCGCAGTCATATGAGTGACACTAGAATCTAAAATCCATGAGGAGGAAGACATACCAGAAACAACAGACGTAACAGAGGAGGAGCTGGACTGCATAGCATGAATTTGCTCTGTAAGCTGAGCAACTTGAGAAGCAAGAACCCTAGAGGAATCAGGAGTCACGACCTCAACAGTAGTAGCATGAGGTGAAGAAGAAACTCCAGAGGATCTCTGAGGATTACGAAGGTGTGAATGCTGCGGTGGTCGGTGCTGAAGCTTCGGACAGTTAGTCTTCACATGTCGCTGCCGTTTGCAGTGACGGTAGAAAGAGGAGAATCCAGGGGAGGAAGAGGACTGAGCACTAGTAGTAGATATCCGAGAAGAGCGCGAAGATGTGACAGCCATGACTGTATCAGTAGGACTTGGACGAGAAGATGAAAGAGCATGTAACCGAGTCTCCTCAGCCATAACACTATACACAACATCATCGAATGATGGAATATGATCACGATTAAGGAATTAGCTACGAACAACCTCATAATCGGGACGGAGACGCATCAGGAACTCAAAAGTCCGCTGTGTCTGACGGGACTGAAGGCGAGCCTTACAGCACTTGCACGTCATACAAGTGGTAGGCTTCAAAGAGTGAAGTTGTCGCCACAAAGATCGCAGCTTAGTCACATAGTCTCGAATAGAACGCTATCTTTGCTGAACATAAGTAAGATCATGTAAAATAGCATATTGGCGAGCAGAACTGGGCTGCTCAAACATATGATGTAGGTGATCCCACATAGCAAAGGCAGTCGGAAGATGCCCAATCTCCATGCGAATGTCAACCACACAGGACTGACAGATGAGAGTCATGGCACGATGGTCAACAGTGAACCATGAAATAGAGGAACTGTCAGTCTCTTTAGGGGGGAGGAACTGTCGTCTACGTGATCAAGTAACTCTAATCCAAGTAAAATGATACGCACAGTCGTGTACCATTCCTTGTAATTAGTGCTATTTAATTTGACGTCAACCGGGGTAAGAAAATTGGGAGAAGATGAAGAAGCTATTTTTTTTTTTGTAATTTACTGAAATGACATAGTAAATATTCTTTTTTTTTAAGATATATATATATATATATATATATATATATATTAGAATATTAGATGAGACAAAGCAATGGAGACAAAGAATGCTAGACAATGGGTCACGGGAAAGGCTCCCATTTTCCAAAGGGAAAGGCTGTGAAGTTTGTCAGGATAAGGCTTTCGGTGGTGGGGCCGAAGCGGAAGATGAGGACGAAGTTGGTGAAAGCCTCCGGTGGTGTCGGCAAAGGGATCGCGGACTGCGTAGCAGATGCGTGGATCTCGGCGACTTAGAATCACAACGGAGGAAGAGAGGGGGGAAGTGGCTGCAGTTGCCGCGGCAAGGTTTGGAGGGCCGGCGCATCGTCTTAATAGGCAGCGGTGTCGTCGTCGGAACTAGCGAGGTGGAGCGGGGAGGTGGGGGCGCAGACCGGGGAGGTGGAGAGGAGCCGGTGAACACGGGGGAAAATGATTCGATCTACGAGCTGCAAGGGTTTGAGGATCAAGGACGATGAGAGGCTGCGGTGGAGGACGCCGTGGTTCGGGGATGGTCGACGATCGCCGAGAGAATAGGCTCGGAGGAACGAAGCCGGGCGTCCGATACCATGTAAAGAACGAGGATGGTTCAATAAGCCAAATGTTATTGATAAAGAGTGGTTACATATACAGAGAGAAAAGAGATATGTACATACACGTATAATACAAGTATACAGTAAATGTAGGAAATATGTACATATATACGTATAACTCTAACAGCTACCTTTAGCTACTTGTTTGCTTTGAACCTTTTATTGAACCTCATGGTTATGGCTTCTTGAAGATTTATTTATAACCTAATTTTACATACTTAGGTATTTAAATAACCTTTGCACATGTTAGATGTGCTATCTTCAGAGTTCAGACTGGAAATCTACTAAGATGTTGATTTGGTTTTTCTTTTTCTCAAGCCTGTTGAAAATAATGGCTTGGCTTGATGCTGCGGTTTGAATTATAGTGTAGAGTTAGAATAATTGTTGATATTTGACCAAGCTTATGAAACATGTGTTAATCAACTAAAATGTGCGTGAAAGCTTTTTTGTAACTAGCATTAAACTTAAATACTTTTTGGGATCTTAAATTATAACTTTTGCATTAAGCATGTACCATTTAAGAGCTATATAAAGAAGTGATTTGTAAGGGATGAAAGTGTATGGGGCAAGTAGAAGAAGAAACTAATAGAGCTTCTTCATCTCCATTAATATCTCTCTCTCTTCTATTTGTCCTTCTCTTGAAATATTTGCTACTTTTAGAGTTTGGACCTTCTCATTCCATTCAAAAGGGTACCAAAGCTTCAAAAGCTATCATCAAGTTGGCTCTAATTAAAGAACAAGAGAGGAAGACAACTCCTGAAGATGATCTTTGAAGATCAAAGAAGAAGATTAAGATGCCAAAATCAAGTATATATAGTATGAGCTCCCAACAACCCTCTTGATGGATAAAGCTTTAATTATTGGAGTATAAAGGTGAAGGCCTTATTTCTTTCTTAAGAAATTTGGGATTTGGTAGAAGATGGTTTTGAAGAACCCTCGATTCCATTAAGAAAAATTAAAGCACGATATAAAGAACGATGCGAGGACTCTTTCTTTGTATAACAAGGAGTTACAGAAGATTTTTCCAAGAACTAAAGCTACCCAGCTAAAAGGGGTATAGTACATATTTTAAAAGGAGTTCCAAGGCAGTGAACAAATGTTAATCACTTAGGATAGTTTTTAAAAATATGAAGATAAGAGAACAAAAAAGTGCATATGATTACTTTTTTTTAACTTACGAATTTTGTAAACCAAATGACGACTCTCGGTGAAAAAATTGATTTCAAAAGAATGGTAGAAAAAAATCTTGATTACCTTACCTCAAAAATATGATCCAATTGTTGCTGTAACTGAAGAATCAAAGATTTTAACTACTTTGAGTGCCCATGAGTGTTCGGGTTCAGTTAAGACTCATGAATAATGATTAAGGACTCCAAAAACTTAAAAAGAAATCTTTTGAAAGTGACTTTCAATTTGAGCTTAATTACATCACCAAAAATACATAAAGAGACTCCTTGAATTCATGATCAAAGTAGATATAACCGTTCTGGAGGTGGTAGACAAGCTAGAAGAAGAGGTAGAAATACAATAAATCATGTTGATGTCACATTAATTTAGATGTTCACTATTGAAAAGTAGTCATATTGGCAAAGATTCTTGGTTCAAAGACGAGCCATAATATTGCAAAAGATTTAGCCGTCTTTAAAATGATTACTGGTACAACACTAAACAACTAACAAACTTTTCTTAGTAAAGAAAAGTAATGGAGATGCTAACATGGTCTACGCTTGTTAAGTGGCCTTTGAGTAAGAAATTGATGTATATTATTTTGATAGTGGTTGTAAGCCTGTAACAACTATATAAGTGGCTGCTAAGATATCTTCATCAAGATTGATGCATCTAGTCTTAAGTGAAGATGGAAAATAGCTCACTTGTCTAAGCAAAGGACAAAGGCACATTAGCCCTTAGGACGAGGAATGGTAGAAAATTCATACAAAATGTCTTACTTGTTCCAATCTTCGAGCCAAATCCAGCGAGTGTTGGGCAACTTGCTAATAATGGCTACTCAATTCATTTTCATAACACATATAAGATTTATGACAAAAGGGGGAATAAGTAAGTTGCCCAACGTCCAAGTGGAGAGAAGCAGAAGCTTTCCATTTTCCAATATGGAAGCACTATGGTGTTAAAGATGCAAGTTGAAGATGACACTTGTATATAGCACAAGAGCATTAAGCATTTGAATTTTCATAGCCTGAAATCTCGACAACAAAACAACATATTCTGTTGTTTGCCTCCAATTCAAGGAGTCCATGATGCTTGTAAAGCATGTCCACTTGGCAAAAAACATTGTGACTCTTTTCCAAACTTAAAGTTTTGGAAGGCGATGTCACTATTGGAACTTGTTCACATTGATGCCTATGGGCCTAGGCACCCTCTCATGCTGGAAACAAGTACTATACATTCATAGATGATTTTTCTCGGATGGCTTGTGTGTATTTCATGAATAAAAGTCTGATGTTTCTTAATAGTTAGTATTCAGAAAATTTGAATACTTCATTACATGAAGGTGCTGAAATGTCTTAGGTGGATAGTATAAATCTAAAGAATTTTAGAGACTATTATCTGATGGTATTAGCCTGGAGTGACAATTGATGGCGAGAATGGAATAATCATGGAGATGAGCAGGTAAATGCTCAACGAGAAAGATCTTTCAAATGCATTTTGGGCTAAAGGAGTACATACTGCTGTCTATTTGGTGAATAGATGCTTCTTAAAAGCTATTCAAGACCAATCACCTTTCGAAATAAAGTGTAGAAAGACGCCCTTTTTTGAGCATTTCAAAGTATTTGGTTCAATCTGTGATATACATATTCTAAGAAAATAAAGACATGGGGTTGAAGAAAATGGTGAAAAATGAACTTAATAGGCTATAGTTCAAAATAAAAAAGCTATAGACTTTATAGCTTGAAAAGAACAACATAGTTGTTTCGACGTATGTCATTTTCAATGAAAAAGTTTCATTGGACTCGAAAGAGAAGAAGACCTAAGAATATCCAATTCACATGGATAGAGAAGAAAAGACCAGAGGTGAAAATGAAGAAGCAAGTAAGGAAGAAAAGCCTCAGACTCCACCAAAAACATGCTTTGCAACACCAAATTCAAGCTTCAAACACCAAACTTGTGCTCTATTAAGATTAAAAAGACTCACTGATGTTTATGCAAGTTGTAATTTTTGCTTGATGAAGCTAGAGTTGTTTTAAGCGAGCTGTTGAAGAAGAAAAAGCATGAGAGTATGGAAAAGGAAATAGAAGTGATTTGAGAATAACTACTCTTGGCCATTAATGGAGAAACCAACACATAAAAAGGTTATTGGCCTGAAGTAGACCTATGAAACAAAGTATAATGGTGATGGAAACATTCAAAGAAACAAATGCTGGCTGTAGAAGGGTATGTGCAGCCTGGCATTGACTTCTAGGTACATTTTCACATGTTGCAAGACATAATACCATCAAACACTGCTTTAACTGCTCGAAAAGGTTTGAAACTATTGCAACTCGATGTGAATTCAGCATTCTATAGAAAATGAGGTCTATGTAGAACAACCTTGAGGGTTTGTCATCCAAGACCAAAAGGTCAAAGTGTATGAGCTTTCTAAAGTTTTGTATGGGTTGAAGCAAGCATTCCGAGAATGGTACAATCAAGTTGATGCATGCTAAGAAAACACAAGGTAATCAAGCATTCTCATTGTTTCTTTGTGTGTTGATGATTTGGTGTTTATAGGAAATGATGAATGAAGTATTCAGGACTTAAGAAAGAAATAATGTGAAAGTATTAAATGAGTGATTTGGGCTTTCTACTCTACATCCTAGGTATTGAAATTCATTAAACAAAAGATGTTGTTTCCATTACCAAAAGAAGCATGTGGAGAATATATTAAAGAAGTTTTGAATGGACAATTGCAAGCCACTTTCGACACCATTAATTGGAAAAGAGAAGCTTATGAATGAAGATGGCAGTGAAGTTGTTGATGCAACCTTACATAGAAAAATGATCGAAGTGTAATGCACTTGACATCAACAAGGCCGAACATCATATGTGTTGGTAGTATGTTGTCTTGAGGTATGAATAAGCTAAGAGTAAGGGGTGATGATCTTACATTTGGTCATTGAGTGAACATTTCAACATAGGCCAAGCCACGAGGGTGCACGGCGCGTGGATTGGGTAGAACGCGGGAGTGCGAGGCATGTATTGTGTTGTGACCAAGAGCGGGTGGAATATCCCGCACGATCATGTGCTGAGACCGTGAGGCCTGTGCGCGCTGGACCGTGAGCATGCGCGTAACCGATGAGCGTGCACGTGGGGCAGGCGCGCTTATACCAAGAGTCAAGTGTTGCAGACTTAGATTATTTAGAGTGTGGATCTCTAGCAAGTCTAGGCGGGGCGGAACACTTGATCATAGCAAAGTTACACAGGCGTATGCAAGTGGGCACGCGGGCGGGAGCTTAGCCGAGCCAGGGGCGAGGATGGTACACAGTATTACCGTGCGTGACCGGTACTCCTGCGCGCTGTGACCAAGGGTGGCTGGTTGAAGCTACAGTAATGTTGGAGGGCACTGCAAACTAAGTAGAAGTCCTGGACTTCTCACCAGACCTGTATTGGGCATGGGGCTCAATTAACCTTGGGGATTTGAGGTAGCTCTTGTAATAGGGTCTATTGTGTCTTTGGGAGGAGTCAATGCCTCTTGGTAATGGGTTTTGGCCATGGTTGTAAACTTTTCTCAATCTAAGAGAGTTTATGCTTTCCGGTTTTGCTCGCTTCTTTCGTATGTTGTGCTTGTGATGCAAACATGAGTTGACTAACTGTTGTTCTTGCAAGGAAGGCTGGCCTGTTGCTTGGTGCGTGTCAGGTGCCGCACGGCCGAAGGTGATCGGTTGAGGCCGTGCCACTAAGCAAGATTCACCTCGGAGTTGCAATAAGAGTGATGGGGTACATCAAGGGAACTTGCAGTTTTGGACTTATGTATGAAAGTAATGAAGAATTCAAAATTAATTGGGTATTGCAACTGTCTAGGAAGTATGCTTTTTCACATGGTTCTGCTGTATAATCATAGGGATCAAAGAAGCAAGACAAAATTGCATTATCTTCAGTAGAAGCAGAATATATTGCAGTTAGCATGGCAACATCAGGAGCATTATGGATTAGAAAAATATATTGGAGCCAAGCATGATTGAGCCACTCTTTTATTCTGTGACAACAAGTTCGCAATCTTTATGGCAAAGAATCCTGTATATCATGGCCGCACTTAGTATGTTTGAATCAAGCACCACTTCATCAAAGAACTTGTTGAAGTTGAAGAGACTCACTCCAATATATTGGTACTAAAAATCAAGTGCCAAACATTTTCAATGAAGCATCACCAAGAGATGACTTTGTCTACTTTAGAGAACACAGGAGTTCAAGAACAAGCCATTAAAGGGTATTGTTGAAAATAATGGGATGATTGATGCCATAGATTGAATTTGAGTTTAGAGTTAAAATTATGGCTTGGCTTGAGATATTTGATCAAGTTTATGAAACATGTCTTAATTAACTAAGATAAAGATGTAACATGCATTAATATAACTGGCATTAGGTTTAAGACTTTTTTGGATCTTAAGTTATGAGTTGTGCATTAGGCATCTGTCAATTTAAGAGCCATATAAAGAAGTGATTTGTAAGGAATGAAAAAAATATGGGAAAGATAGAAGTAGAGAGTAATAAAACTTCAGCTCCATTGCCATCTTCCTTGCATCTATTTGTCTTTCTCTTGATATATTTGCTACTGAATTAGAGTTTAGATTCTCTAATTCCATTCAAAGCCTTGCTTCTCCTTGGATTGGATTCAAAGGTTCACCAGGTTCTACATATGCATGAGTGTTGACAAATTTATCATCACTAAAGTCTGTAGTTAAAATCAGAGGTTTCTACTTGTCACCCCTGAAAAAATAGTTCAATTACCTGCCAACACCCAGCCCCTCACCCTTCTGAAAGTACTTGTCACACCCACCCTTGATTTTATTTCACTTGCTATCCTCTGGAGCAACTTTTGATGTTTCAACTAAGGGATAAAATGACTTCCACTTTGTTTGTATTAAATTCTCTTCTACAACATATATTATTAGATATTATTTATGAAATATGGTTATACGTTCCAGATTTAGTAAAAAAAAATATCATGATTTCTTCAAGATATTATTTATGAAATATGGCAATAGTGAGCAAAGCATAGCCAAAATACATAGCTAATAGCTGTGAACCTGACTCTTCTTATTTTGAATTCACTTTCACTTGCTAGTGACAGACTTTAAAGTAATTTAAAATTTTCCAACATTTGTTAGGTTCTTACATTGATTTTATAAGGCACTATGATTATGTAATAGCACGATCTGTAGAAATTCTTTCTTAGCATTAGGTAAACCATAGTTAATTCTCTTGCAATTAACCATATTTGTCAAGGTTTTGGTCTTCTTCTTCTTCTTCTTCCCCCTTTTCTCAGTTATCCCATTTGGTTGCAGTTTATGGTGAGTATCTCCATTATTCTTAAAAGATTTGGTTTAGATTGGCTATAGATGCATGTCTTTCCTTAATAAGATATCAAAAATCTGTTTTGTTTATTATTGGTTTTCTATGTTGCAATTTAAGAATTGTCTCATGTCATATCTTTAGGTCACACTAAAATCACATAACAGATTCTAGTATAATTATTCTTCTTGGAATTTAAAAGGATTATCATCCTAGACTTCACTATGTGATTATTGATGAAAGTAATGAAGTATCTTCTATCACTAGTTAGCATGCCATTCAGGAGCAATAGTTTAACTATGTACAGCAGAAATGGCATTTAGGTGTACAAGTATCATGCATTTGAATTGGTAATTTATGCAGGATTTGGAAATTATGCCAATGTTAATTATGTGATGGATGCTTTCTAAATTATCCCATTCTAGTCTAGAATGTCAATATGAATAAAGCAATACGTAATTAAGTTTGATGAAATTCTATTTGTGTAGACTCTCACTAAACCTTTTCCACAAAGACTCCACTTTGTATAGTAGCTACCTGGTTAGATTCTTGGCTTTTAACATATGTTGCATTACCATAACTAACAGTTTTTCTCAAGGGAGCTTTAGGTTAAAATATCCTTCTTTACAATCTTCAGAACTCTTGAAGTTCATGGTTGTTACTCTTGAAAATCACTTGCTATGAGGAGATAGTGATTTAGTTAAGCTACACAAATGTTTGCTCCAGTATCTACATACCATTTTGTAAATACAAAAAACAAATGGAGCCTCAAAAGGAGTCCGCTTACCTCTCATTTGAGAGCGCAAAGGTGGATCCTGTCACCATGTTGGGTAAGGCTCTGATGTAGTTGAACTTCTTAGATCTTCAATATTCCTTCATGAAAACTCTTCCCATATGAATGGATGCTCTCAAAATTTTCTCCTCTTTGGTGATTTTAGGCTTGCTTTCAAGCCATTTCTTTTGGAAATGTTGATGATTTTTAGGTGCATATTTTGGGTCTTTCTAATAAATTTGCCTTTGCTTTCAAATCTAGAAAATGAGGCTTGGTTTTCGTCATATCGTTTTTCTTTGTGGTTCATTTTTCTCACATGTATATCCTTTTCTGAAGGAGTGGATGATCCTGGTGTCCTAGATATCAAAGGCAAATTGAGTTCATAATGGCCAAAATTTCTTTATAATGTTTTTTACGTTCAATTCTTATAGAAATTTCCATTCTCATCTGGTGAGCCTCATGGATATCATTAGTGATGGAATTAGACTTGTATATGGTACAGAGTTATTTCTTGGGGTTTTCCAATGGTCCTTTATTATTCAGCACCAATGAGAATGCTAGTAACTCGCTCCTCAAACCAGAGGGAATTTCACTGACACAGATGAAATGCCTGTGTTGGAACTTGTTATGCTTGTTCTTATCATAGTTGAATGGGCTTGAAACAGAGGGCTTTCCAATCAATTTAATAGTCCATCCAACTTGGCCAATGCTAAAAAACGAATCAGCAAACTTCGTTGCCTTGATCAAACAAGGAAGTATGTATAATTGACTTACAGAAAGATTTAGGCTGATTTAGATTGGAATGATCTTATCTTCAATAATTAGGATGATGACTACATTTGTGACAATATTCCTGGAAAATGTTGTACCCCTTCAATGTAGGACTGATGGTTTTCTTCACCCAGGATTCAACCTTTTTTTTATCCCTCAGATTTCTTTCAGCCAAGATTTATTTTTGGACTAAAATTATTGAGGGTGAGATGACACTAAACTAAAAATATGCAAAGACTATCTTCTTATGTCTTGGATAGAGTTCCATTGTAATGTGTGAAATATAAAGTTAGAAGGTAGGCAGTGTGCTTACCATGCTTATAGGGTTTGAATAGTATTTAAAGCATAATGAACATACCGGATTCTTTGGGCACTCCATGCACTTGTTTGGACACACTTTCTTTGAAGCGAAAAGGCCAAGATATACCAAGAAGCCTGCTAAAATTTTATAGCAACCCTGAGTGAAATTTTATCTAATGTGTGTAATCTAATAAAACAATTCACAAACCCATTCAAGAATGATTAAATCACAAACTGTTGAACTGTACACTCAGATTTGTTTTTGTAACTGAAAGAATAGTAGAGTTCTTTCTTTGATGATGCTGTTTCAATGACATTGTTCTCTTTATTCTTCAATCTTGTAGGTGTCAAACCTGCAAGTCTTGTCGGTAATAATGCTGGCTCTATGGAGCAGCTCTGGCAAGCTTTCTTTGCCAATCCAGTTGACTGGTGGGATAACAGGACAAATAAGGTACGTGACTATCTTTATTATAATCACCAACATATCTGGGTGCATATTCGTATGGCATTGTTGCCATGGCCAATTTTTAATGAAGAACATTCATCTTTTATTAATTTTCTTCCCCCAATCTTTATTTGTTTGGAAATAACCGGTATGTATTGTTAATCTAGTCAAAACTAATGGTGTCTCTCAGCATACTAATAAGAAGAAAACCCATGTCAATCTTATACATATGGAGTATGAGGAGTTTTCATCTATATAAAATGAGTTATAATTGTCTTAATTTATTATTAATTGTATGTATTCTTCCAGAGAAATCCAAAGGCTCCTGATTTTAAGCACAAACACACCGGTGAAGCTTTGTGGATTGAGGGCAAGTACAACCCACTATGGGTGAAGTCTCAGCTGGCTATACTGGATTTGAGGATGGGCTCGCATCAAGCTAATGGATCTAGTGCTGCTGTTTCTTTCATGCATGCTGATGATTTTTCTTCCTTCTAGCATTACATTATTGATGCTAGAAGTCAATATACCTTGTTAGATGCCAATTTTGTTTGGTTTGATCAAGAATGCTATGCAAATTATTATTTTGAGGCTCTAGCTGGAAAGTTGTAGTTTTTGGCCTTATACGATCCAATTTTTTGTTTGGTTTATGCTACTTTGTGTAAACTATGCTTTGTTAAACTCTACAGTGTATACTGAAGTAGTCAGTTTTTATTGATATTCCCTTTTGCAAGATGTCATGTTCATCTGCCAAGATGAAGTCACTGCTTTGGCTTCAAGTTCTTTGAGGATGTGCACAGTTAAAATGAAGAAACCCTATTTTCAGTTTACAGTAGTGTTTTCTCGCACTGGCAAGATAATGTGGCCAGTATTTTAGTTTTCAGTAATTGAAAAACAGAATTAAGAGATTGGTAAGATGATACTCTTCTTTCCATTACCGGTATATATTTTGGCCATCTATTCCTTGTGATTTGCAGAGTAAGAAGTATCATATATTTTGTAACATTAATTATCTGAAGTATTTGGCAACTAGTTATCTTTTGTTAGTATTGTTACTCACTATAAAGAAACTTCTTTCTCCTAACAAGTGTATCCATAATATGCAGATTATGAAGATGTGATTCTTTTGCTGAGGCTTTCAACTTTATCTGAAGTCTTATCTGATATACATGGTCGATAGAAAAACTCCTGATGTCTTTCAACTTTAAAGGTGCTTTAGCAATTATGCAAGAAAGATTCATATCTAGGAAATTTTGCATGCTTTCTAGATTATGTTTGTAATAATCCTGTAATTCTTGTCATTTAGGAAATGTTTGATTCTTCATGAGTCCTCTCTATCTTTTTCCACAAGTCAGAGTTGGCGATCACACCTTTCCTGACTTAAGAAAAGCAAGAACTTCTAACATGCTTCCTAAACTTGCGACAGTCTTCTTCTAGTCACAAATCAAAATTAATTTATGTTTTTTGTTGTCTCTCTGCCTTGATTAATAGCCTGGTAAGACACTTTCTGAGAAACTTTTATATGATGATGCTTCTTGGGGACTTCAGAGTGTATAGATCTATATATTTTTTTTTTCTCAATTTGGTTTGACGCTTCTATTTCCTTGTATGAAAGTTTATTCTGAGACTTGTACTGAGACTATGTACTGCTGCTCTATTGATGATATATTGAAGAAATTTTCTTGTTTGTGACTTAGTTCCTAGAGTCCCTTCATAAATGCGCGTACTTGTTTTGATAACTAGTATCATTTTTATGAGTGCCACTTGATCCTTCCTATAGTTTTTATAAATATAGAGGTACATGACCTAAAACTTTGATGATGCAATGTAATGAAGATGAAAATTGGCTGTTCATTTGCAATGGAGATGTCAAGTTAACAAGCCACAACACTGACAATGTAACTTCAGCATCTTTTATGAGAAGAAATAACAACTAGAATTAGATATGATGTCCATCAACAGATCTTAATCAAAGTGTGAGCACTGATGAAAACCACACAAGACTGCAAACATTGCGGCACGGCTTTCTTGTATCTCATTCTGATTGAAATTGTTCCTTTTTTTTTTCCGGTGAAATGTCTTTTTGAGTGCCATAGGGGCAGTTAGAGAGGTGAGACCCACTCATTTGTTGATCTCATCAATGTATATGGCCTCACCCACTTGCTTTGCTAGGAAATAATCAGTACAAAAGTGAAAAGCTCTCCCTACTAGACAATACTTTCTGTTATGGATGGATGTAAAATGCATACAAATTGTGTCCAAGTGGTACCAACTACCAAATGACGAATACGATCAATTGATCTGATGTATTCAACTACACACCACCGTGACTTTTTAAATATTGGCTCGTAAGTTGTTTCAGAATTAGTAGGATGTCTTTGTTGATGCATCTACTCATTTATACTGATGAACTGTATGTGGTCCTTATTCTATCTCCAGGATCACACAATTCAAGAGGATCCATTACTTCATAATATCCAACCGCCAAATTTGACAGGTTTGAACTCTTCCATCAGCATTGGATGCTTATTTATTTATTTATTTGTTTTTTCTTTTTTTCTTTTTAAACTTCATTCATGTGCCATATCACATGTGCATTGTCAGACCTCTTTCTTTTCTTTAATTTAGATTCTACATTGCAGAGAGTTATGTGAAATATGAAACAAACAGTTAGCTTTTGTCACCCTATAAGAAGTCAATAATCAAACCTGTCTGCTTTAATTTTTATCATGCATGGATCTACATACTAGAAGTCTCAGCAGTCACTTTTGATACCTTTCATGTTCTTTGGGGCCTGTTTATCCAACAAGGAGCTGTTCATACTCTTATTTAATTAATGCAATTAGCCATCGGTGGCCAGGACTGACTAAATCAGTGAAATTTCATTCTTGCACATCATCCGATTATGATTATTAAACGAGCTATTTGAATGGGCTTTTTGATTCATCTGATTCCTTTGTTCTGCATAGACATCCAAGTTTTATGATCTCGAACTTTTATATTTGATCAGAAATCAGATAAATAGAAAAAAATAACTCTTCTGTACAATTGCAGGTAAAAAGCAAGTGTTCTGTCTGTCTTATATCCAGCTTTCAGTCTTTGGATGAAAGTATTACCATAAAAAAAGGTGGGAAAAAAGAAGGGAAATTACATGCTCTGAAAGAAACCTAACATAAGAAAAAAAGGAAAACACTATCTAGATGCAAACTTTTCTCTCTCTTTCCCTTTTTTTTTTTTTTTTTTTTTACTTTTTCTGTTGGTTGGTGTTCCTTGATAACTGTGATGAATGATGATGATGATGACATATAATTCCATCTTTTGTGAATTTGGTGAGCTCAAGCATCACTTTTCTTCGTTTCTGTGACAATTTCTGTGCAGACATAGAATTGCAGTAATACTCATGAACTTGCACCAAGTCCTCTTGCTTCAGATCCTCTCATTATCCTCAGTCTCTTGCAAGAAGAGATGAACATCCTACACAAATCACAGGAGGTAAGACTTAGCTTCTCAATTTCCACTAGTTAAAATCCATTTTACATCATATATATATATATATATATATATACAGATACAGATATAGACACTGACCCCCATGGAACATCTCCAACCAACATCCAATCTCCATCTTTATCCTCATAAGTCACTGCATATTCAGATCCACTGTGCCCTTCCATCCCAGAAAGCTCACCTGTAACAAAAAACCTAGTCATTTCTAACTCATATTGATAGTAATAATAATAATAATAATAATAATAATAATAATAAACAATAATGCTACATGTTATAGATATGTTATAGATATGTTATTTACCTAGAGAGAAGCACTTGAACATGCCCTCCAAGGCCGCTACAAGCTCCTTGTACCCATTATACAATTTGAGGTCTATCTTTCTCAAGTAAGGAGCCCCATCCATGCTAACTTTCACATAGATTCCAGCACCCTCACTCTCCTCCTTTTTGGCTTGAAAACTGTTCTTCCTGTAAGATCTTATAGGTGGCCATCCTACTACTTGTGCCCTGCCATGCATAACAAACCACAGCTGCTTAATTAATCTGTATAACAACTTGACACACAAACAATTATTGTTTATATGTATCTATGACAAACAACTTACTTAGCCACAGGTGGTGAAGTTTCAAGCCCGCTCTCCGCCGAGTTGGTCTCCGAGCTCTCCTCGTTCGCATCGCCCAGCGTCCGCTTGCTGCCTCGGTTATTAGGCATTTGCTTTTCCGTCCCTGGCAATCCTAATCTCAACTCTGTTGCCTTCAAATTATCAAGGTCAGTTTCAAAGCTGCTGCTTGTTCTACCTTCCATTTGCTATTTCTATTTCTCTGTTATTTTCTCTCTTTCTCTGCTATGTCTGAAAAACCAAGTTGTGGGTGGTGTTGTGGTTGTGATGGGGGGGTTGGTGTTTTATAGCGAGTAGTTGAATGTTGCATGCAAATAAATGCAATAGAAATGCAATGGAAAAAAAAACACAGAGATAAAGAGAGATGGGTGGGGACGAGGACAATAAGGTTGGTCTGTGAAGGAGGGGACAAGGGAATGGTGTGGTGCTTGACTAAAAGGAGGCAGGAACTGCCGACCAGTTGGGTCAGGGCAGCGTGGATTCTTTGTAAGGTTGGGCCCACTTTGGATACCAGCCCATGTGAGATTGTGGGCCCGGGGGCCCATTATGGGGCCCGGCATATTCCAACCCATCCCATGGGATTGGATCTTTGCACATGATGTGTTTAGCATCTGTCTGTTTTGGTGTGTGTTCTTCTGCTACTCATTTGTTCTTTTTAAATATGTATTTTTTTTTTTTTTTTTTTCAAGTAGGGAATAAGGAATGAGGTATTTATATATACTCATAACTATAAAATAGTAAGTCTTTGTTTATATCATATCATAATAAGCAAGCATATATATATATATATATATATATATATATGTATATATATATATATATATCTGTTTTTCCTTTATTATACCATATTTGGCGAAGATTATATAGTATGAAATCAGTTGAATATGAGATGCATAAATATTGGTGGTTTGAGGGTGTATACCCATATATTTGATTTTTGTTTTAATATATGGGTATGTATGTAGCTTCAATTAGTGCTTTTTATTTTTTTGAACTTTTGTAAGTCCAAATTTGATTTTGATTAAAATTTGAAATTCATTAATAAAATTCTTATATGAAATCATAATTAAATAAAAGAAGAGAACCTTTTGGTTAAATGTTAGTTCAAGCCTAATTTATAATATACCTTCTTAAAGATTGAACAAACAGCCCAAGTGTTTCTACTGTTGAAGAAGGAACCATGAGATCTAAAAGCTATTAATTAATTATTTAATTTTAAAGACTCGTTCAAGGGGGACAAATTAATTTTATTGCTGCAAAGATAACTTGACTGATGCTGTTGGTCGGTTTGCTTCCATTTTTTATTTTGATTAAATTAATGACCTGATTTATCAAACAAACCTTGGTGCTAATGCTTTCTTTCTTTGTTTGCATTGTGCAAGCATCAAGGTTCTCAAAACATTTAAGAAACCTTATTGAGTGATTTCATTCTTTTATACATTAAATCTTATTCATTTGTTTTTTTTTACTGTTATATTTAACTTTAGTATACTTTGTTATTAATGCAGAAATCTAAGGCATGAAGAATCTAATCTTCTCTATTTTTATTATGATCAATCAATATATATATATATATACTTAAATTAAATGAAAAATACCAAGAGAGATTAATTGTATAATCCCAATATATTCTTGTTAGAGGTTGTGGCTTTAATTCTACTTTACATGATATACAATGCTTGCCGGATGATTTATGTAATTGATTAAATTATGAGAATTTTTGTGGGGAGTTGTGGTGGTAATGAAAAGATCTATTCAGAAAATTTAGGCAATTAAATAGCACTCAAAAAAAGACAAGAAGCAATTAAAACTTGAGAATGGATTAGGTTAATCCAATTTAATTGTAATTAAACTATAATTTATTTAAATATATTTCAAAATTTTATTATGATGATGTAACTTTGGCAAATTGTGCAGCTATCATTGTACATAATTTTCAATATAGTAAAATTATCATTGTTATTCCTAACTTTGACTTGTCCATATAAATCTGTATGTTATTTCTTTCATACACACACATAATTTTGGATTAGAACATGCATTGCATCTATGTGTGAATCAAACCAAATATAATATTGGTCTAAAAAGAAACCAACCCAAAGCTAGAGAAGAATCTTTATTCTATTTCCTCGTAGTCTTGGAATGACTTTTACATATATAACTTAATCACACCCGAATATAGTTTTGGTGTAAAAGAAGAACATGGAGAGAGAGAGACTCAATAATGAAGATCCAAAAGTTAAAAATAAATAAATAAATAAAATACAAAATAATAAAAAAAGGGATGAAAAAAAGGACAGTGATGATGTAGAGAATAGTCAGTGTTGGTCCCCAAATGAATGGCCATTCGTGTACTAGTTTTTATTGGGGCCTTTTCCACCTCCCACTTATCCTCATAACCATCTTCCAGTAGTGTTGCAACTCCACACACTAAGTTAATTGGATTCTAGTTCTAACTGTTGTCTACTGTTATATCTGTCACACTGAGTGAAGATCCCATCCTTTTCTTTGTTGGTTTTCTTCTTTTTTTTTTTCTTTTTCTTTTTTATTATTAAACATATAAATCATTGTCTTTGGATGTGCTATTTGTAGAATTAATTAAATCACAGTGCCGAGATATTTTGAATGGTTAGCAGTGGTTTGGAAAATTAAATTAATTGAATAAAGCAGGTAAATATTTATAAATGTGATATTTTTGTTGTAATGTTAAATCACCATAAACACTATATACATATATATGTGTGTGTGTGTGTGCGCGTGTGTGTATATATATGTGTGTGAAGTGTCTCCACACTCATGCATGTTCACAGTTATGTTTCAAGTTTTTTTTTAAAAAAAATTAAGGCTGAGTCTTATTTGTTTTATTGATAGTAAATACACTTTTTTTTGTTACTTTTTCTCATGAATTAGCTTGGAGTTTCTTATATATTGGGAGTTGTTACCTCTGCATGGTAGCATGATCCTTTTAGATAATTTTTTTATTAGTTTTGTGCATTATTTAGTTTGGAGTTCTTAATATATCTAGCAATTTGTGATTTAGGAAGAACTTTTGATTTTAAATCTAAAAACATCAATATCTAGAACAACCATTAAATCATCATCCAATAACTGCTATCGATGCACTTCTCCTTTCTCTTAAAATCAAAATTTTTTGTACATTAAAAAAGTGTAGCCACTCGAATCTAAAATATATAGTAGGTGCGCATGAGATCAAAGGTGCCTGCATAATATCATAATCTAGAGACATTTGCAGATATCCATCTCTCTCTCTCTCTCTCTCTCTCTCTCTCTCTCTCTATATATATATATATATATATATATATATTGGGGTTTGTTCTTCTGCATGGTTGCATGATCTTGGATCAAAATTAGGTATATATACATGGAAAAGACTAAAAAGTAATCATTGAAAGCACACAAGAAGATAAAGAAGTTGTTATAATAAACATAATGGAACCAGACCAAATAAAGTAAATATATAAAACGTGTAATCCATTCATCATTACTTATAATTACTTTAGAGATACAGCAAAATGCAATGAATCTAAAGATTTAGACGATAAAACATCCAACAAACAGGCTATCTCTTTTCTTGTCCCCATTAATCTTCTCATATATAATGCAACTTGAAGCTCACATCAATGGCCGGCCACATTTGATCCTCTCTTTACAGACAAGACCCATCCGATCCACTGTTTCTCATTAAAACCAAGTGGGTCTTTCTTTTATATATGGATACCTACTCATCCACGTATGTGCCGCACGAGTGTGTTCCTTAATTTTTATTTTTAATAATAATAATAATAATCTTTTCTTTTTCTTCTTCTTGTTGTTGCTAATCATATATATATATATATATATATATATATATATAGACTTAATTATTATCATTGACCACATATATATATTTGTTTGTGTATGTTTCATTGTGTGTCGGCTTATAACATTATATCTATTATCAAAGTCTCATACCCACGAAAAAAGAAAAGTAAAATAAAGGAAAAAAAATATAACAACATAAAACTATTTCTAAAATATAGTTAGATTACTTGTATGCATGGTTACTAGTTCATAAAAACATAATATATATAAGTCTTGCTCATTCTTTTAATTGATGTCCTATCACTCTATAGTGGTTTGCTACGGTCTCAATTAACATTAAATATTTAACCATTTATCATAAAAGAAGATCAAATGAACAATGATCAGTGCAAACATAACAAGACGAAGACGTGCATACTATTAGTATGGTGCTATGATTAATTAAATTTAGAAAAAATAATTAATCAATAAAATAAATAAATAAATAATAGAACGGCAACGTGGAGGATTGGATGCCACACGTAACATGAGAACAAAGAGATGGTGAGTGAGTACGGGAGAGTACGGGTCCGTTAAGCAGTAGGAGTTGTACGTGAATGCATGCATGCATGCATGCAGTAAACATCAAGGTGCACGTGAGCTGTCTTTTGGAAAGCAAGGCCATGGCTGCTGACCCAAATGAGTGGCTGAGTGATTTATGACCCGAATTAGTTCTTCATTGGTGCATGTTGCCATGTTAGTAGGCCCTCTAATCACCACCACCACTCTCTTGTGATATGTACTATACTTGCCAATCATGGGGCCATCCTCTTCCCTCAACTTAGGGTTAGGGTTAGTGTTAGGGTATGACTTCAATGTTGTGAGGGTTTCTTGTGTGTGTTTATAATTTATAATCTATTTAATTTATTATTTATAATTTTGTTATATATATAATATAATATAATATAATATAATATAAATACAGTGTAGAGCTTTCTAATATATCTAATTTATTTTTGAACCATATTATACGTGTCTCTCTTGCTGAACACTTAATTTAAACAATGCTGAAATTGTGGTGTGTATTACTATCTTTGAATTGATGGTAAAAAATTTAATTAATATAGCAAATAAAAATGACAAGTAATAATCAGTATATATACTATCTCCACAATGAAAGAGTTGACATGAGCATATGTGAACTAAGTATAAAAAGGTATTAAAATATAAAGTAACTCAAATAACTCAGCTTAATCAATATTCCAGAATCCAATTAAAATTTAGATTAACAAAGTAGAAAATTTATAAAATAACTTAAAATTCCTAAAGTATCTTTTAAAAACTTGTTTTCACTTAAACAAAATTATTTATTTGGTAATTTTAATAATCTTATATCACAATAGTCAAACTTAATAATTTGTTGAAAATCAGAGTTATACAAAGAATGACAATATGTGAATGGTTAAATAAATGAAAAGGGTCTTACTCAGGAGATCATATAGCTATACATCCATACATATATTAATAATAAAATATTAAATGTTAAATTGACTAGTGAAGTGGAAATGCATTAAACTAACATTTTAAAATTGTATGAAAAATATTAAATATACATTTTTCATAATAATGAAAGATATATGGAAGACTAATAGAGTTAAGGTTGACATTAGCTGGACTGACTCATGCACAACCCCTGCCTGGGTGTAATTAATTAATCAAGATAGATTGGACCCTTAATTTGGAGTTGAGTCCCCATCACTTCACTTGAGGGACCCTTTCCATTTTGGTGTCTTTCGTTGATCAGTTTTTGTCTTGGAGGAACCAGTAACACTGGCCATGATACCTGCTTGCCCTAACTTGGTATGGCCATGCACCCCATGTCTTCTCCACTCTAAAACTCATCATGTACTAACTTTTTAATTAATATGTTTTGTTATTCATGCAGAGCTAGGAAAGTTCAATATGCCTTTTGAATATGCATGTTTCTGGCTTTGTCTTTTGAAGAAATATATGCATGTTATGTGTTTTCCTTTCTTCCTTATTTTCTTTGTTAATTGATTCTCTCTCACAAACATTTTATATCGTTGCAATTTCAAATCATATATGTTCAGGGAGAGGAACAAGGGTGTGTGCTTTATTAGTGTAGAATGTGATTATTCTATGCTGCCATTTTTTTTTTTTTCCTTTTTCTCCTTTTTTTATTTTTTTGAGTCATTGGATGTGTCAATATTATTCATATATAATTAATTAGCACATATAGATTAAGAAGAATTGCATTTTGTGTGTTTAAGACTGGCTTCTCAAGCATAGACAGATACCCTTTCTTTCTGTCTTTCTTTCTATCATCTTCTTCTTTTCCATTTTTTCTATTTTTTGGTTTTCTTTGAGTAATGATGCCAAGCCTTTTCATTGCTCAATTCATCAATAGTTTAGACATAAAGCAGTGATGATTAAGAACCCACTCACATAAGTGAACAAAATAGGGAGAATTTTCCCAAGGGATTAATTAATTTTGAAAAGTACTACTTTAATTATGAAGGATTTTATTTTAAGAGTACAAGACATATAATATTGGGTTTGTAATTTTTTAATATATTCTAGGTTTCATACATAGTCGATAATTTCATTTTTCGTTTAATTTTTATTTGGAGCTGTTTTCTTATGTAAAAATTAAGATACTATAAATAAGCTAATATATTCTATTTACATTCAGGCAGGTGAAAAAGTTTACCGTCATTAATTGTTGTTTTTCTTGCAGTGATTGTTCTCGTCCTTGAGAAATTTATTGACACATGCACATAATTCTCCTCTCATTTTTCTATTTCTTTTGAATATTACCGACAAGATGATATATATAGAATAGAAAGTTGAGTGTATGAAAGCAACGTAAACCAACTATTTTAAATTGAAGAAAGGACCAAGCATGCATTAATGAGCTACAATGTTGTAACAAGAAATGGTGCCAATATATGCACACACACACACACACACCCCAAACCAAACTTTCATTGATGTCATTCTCAATCCAGGTTGGTTTTGGTTTGTAACCATGCAAGCCACAATCAAGCTGTTAGGCTGCATGTATATATGGATAAACCTTCCTTCATACAATGCATATTGCATTATATATATCAACACTAATATAATGTTGTTATCCATTAAACTTTTGTGGACTATTATTTTCATACTCATATATATATATATATATATATAACATGCATGCATGCATGCATTTGTGAACAGTGAGAATGAAAAGGATATAAGAGAAATAAAGGAAAATCCATTTTTCAAGTTAATTACTTCCTCAGTGTAAGGATGAAAGAGAAGTTATGGTTAAGTATATGATATGGTAAATTGCCGATCGAGATATTTATTCAAGCAGGTAAAGTTGTTGAATCTGTCATCACCTTCCCATGACCTTCCTCTTTTCCTTCAACAAGTAAACATGCCCCATATGAGTGAAGAAAACATAAATCTAGCTTGTGTTTGTATCACCCGTGTGCATAAACATGCATTTTCATGTACTCATTGAGAAACTCATGCACATGCACATGTTCGAATCTTTGTTTGGGTGCTTGTGAGCTTGTCCATGTATGAACCAATTGCTTATTTAATTAAAAACCCAACAGATAGCTAGGAAAGATAACAGAAAAGGTCTTTTATATATATATATATATATATCAATTTCTTGATTAATGGATAATCATGCAATTAAACACTTTATCTATTTGAATATTGTTATAATTTGTACATGTATATATATATATATAACACTTGTGATTGTTAGTCAAAAATAGCTGCCACCTAATTCCTCACTCTCACCTAATCCTTTATTAAACCACCTAATCACCATAACTCTTTACCTATAAATAGAGGGAGGATGTAAACTCATATCATCCTCAACAAAGAGAGAAGAGTGAGGGTGAGGGTGAGAAAGAGAGAGAAAAATAGTGGGAAAAATATTTTGAGAGTTTGTATTGCTTTTGCTACAGGAGAGAATTAGTTGGTATTCTCTTTGTTAACAGAAAACTCGTTGCTCATATTTTTATCACTATAGTAAATTATTCTATCTTGCCCGTGGTTTTTACCCTGATTTGTTTAGAGTTTTCTATGTAAAATCTGTGTCTTTCATCTTTACCTTTTATCTTTCAAGTACTTCTGCTGCGACCCTGCTCCACTCAGTTCCTTCATTTGACAACAAGTGGTATCAGAGCCAGATTTGGGTGTATATATATATCTACTTATTGTATGCTCTGTGGCTGCCACTAATAGTGAATCCTTCACATCAAAAAATAAATTAGATTATTATTCACCCATTGAAGGAACTGATTATTGCTCGTCAAGAAATTTGTTATAGAAGCAATTGTAGCAAAGTTTGAAATAGAAAAATTTAACGGAAGTAATTTCTCGTTGTGGAAACTGAAGACGAAGGCTATTCTGAGGAAGGATAATTGCTTAGCGGCTATCAGTGAAAGGTCAGCTGAGATTAAAGATGATAAGTGGAACGAGATCGACGGGAACGCCATAGCAAATCTTCACCTCGCACTTGCTGATGGAATTCTATCAAGTATAGAAGAGAAGAAAACGACGAAGGAGATCTGGGATCACCTCACTAAATTCTATGAGGCCAAATAATTCCACAACAAGATTTTTCTTAAAAGGAAACTCTATACTTTACGTATGGTGGAATCCACTTCAGTGATGGAGCACCTAAACACCCTAAATACTCTATATTCCCAACTCACATCATTGGGACATAAAATAGAGGTAGGTGAACGTGCAGAGCTTCTACTCCAAAGCTTGCCAGATTCTTATAATCTACTCATCATCAACTTGACAAATAATGTCCCCACCGGCATTCTAGTCTTCGACGACAATGCAGCTGCTATTCTGGAGGAAGAGAGTCGGCGCAGGAACAAGGAAGATAGGTTGGCAAATTCGCATCAAGCGGAGGCGTTGGTGGTGACGAGAGGAAGATCAATAGAACGTGGCCCCAGTGGGAGCTACAATAATGGCAGGTTAAAGCCAAAGAGTAAGAAAACTTTCAAGTGCTACAATTGTGGCAAGAAATGTCATTTGAAGAAGGATTGTTGCAGTCTAAATAAGAAAGACTCCAATCCTCAAGGAAATGTTGCAAGCATCTCAAATGATGGAGAAGCCATGGTATGTGAAGTAGCTAGCAACACACACAGGGAAAAGGTTTGCTGATGTTTGGTTCTAGACTTAGCGGAAACCTTTCATTTAACTTCTAGAAAAGAATGGTTTTATCATTATGAACCTATTTATGGAGGTTCTGTGTATAGTTGCAATGATCACGCTTTGAAGATTGTTGGTATTGGTACCATTAAGTTGAAGATATTTGATGGCACGATCCGAACTATACAAGAAGTTCGACATGTGGAGGGGCTTACGAAGAACTTGTTGTCTATTGGACAACTTGATGATCTTGTTTGTAAAATTGAAGTTCAGAACAAGATTATGAAAATAATTCAAGGTGCGCTTGTATTAATGAAAGGAGACAAAATAGTTGCAAAGTATATGTTGAAAAGAGAGACTGTAAGAAGGAGAAGCTTCAGTTGTTGTAAGTAGTCTAAATGAAAAGCGTGCAATAATATGGCTCAAGAAACTTGGACATATGAGCGAGCAAGGAATGAAGATTCTTGCAGAGAGAAATCTACTTCAAAGTCTCACAAAAGCAACATTACCCTTTTGTGAGCATTGTATTGTCAGCAAGCAACATCGACTGAAGTTCAACACATCTAATTCTAGAAGCAAAGCAATTCTAGAATTGGTTCACTCTGATGTGTGGCAAGCACCAGTTACATCCCTAGGAGGAGCAAATTATTTTGTATCATTTATTGATGATTACTCCAGGAGATGTTGGATGTATCCTATCAAGAGGAATACAGATGTGTTTCAAGTCTTCAAAACTTAAAAAGCGCTAGTCGAGCTTGAATCTGGCTAGAAGATCAAATGGCTGAGGACAGATAATGGAGGAGAATACGCTGGCAAAGAATTTGATGAATTTTGCAAACAAGAAGGCATCAAAAGGCAGTTCACTACAGCATACACTCCTCAACAAAATAGAGTGACAGAGCAGATGAATAGAATCCTGTCGGAGAGAACAAGGGCAATGATGGGAGCTATAGGCTAAGACAAGAAGTTTTGGGCAGAAGTAGTCAGCACCGACTGCTATGTGGTGAATTGGTCTCCATCAACCGTAATAGAGTTGAAGACACCGATAGAGATGTGGACTGGTAAGCCAGTGGACTATTGAAACCTTAATATATTTGGAAGTCCTGTATATGTGATGTATAATGCCCTAGAAACTACAAAGCTGGATCCAAAATCGAGAAAATGTATGTTCTTGGGATATGCTGATGGAGTAAAGGGGTACCGCCTATGGGATCCCACTGCCTACAAGGTCAGCAGGGATGTTGTCTTCATAGAAGACAAATAACAAGAGCAAGTAAATGGTGAAAGCACAGAGACTACTATTGAACAGGTAGAAAAGGAAACTGAAGCTATACTAAAGCATGAAGAACAAGAGCCAGCTGAATCTGAACTCCCAGAAATTCGGCGGTAAACTCGTTTAAAAAAGATATCAGGTTGGCACTCTGACTATATTATGGAAGAAAATGTTGCATATTGCTTTCTAACTGAGGATGGAGAACCATCAACTCTTCAAGAAGCACTGAGTACATAGTTCAGATGCATCTTAGTGGATGGCAGGAATGCAAGAAGAAATTGAAGCCCTTCATAAAAATAGGACATGTGAGCTAGTATTATTACCACTAGGAAGGAAAGCTATTGGCAACAAATGGGTCTACAAGATCAAGCGCAATGGTGATGATCAAGTAGACCGCTATCGTGCTAGATTGGTGGTCAAAGGATATGCTCAGAAAGAAGGTATTGACTTCAATGAAATATTTTCACCTGTGGTTCGACTAACAACAGTCCGAGTAGTATTGGCGATATGTGCTGTTTTCGACTTGCATCTTGAGCAGTTAGATGTAAAGACTGCATTTCTTCATGGAGTTCTTGAAGAATAAATTTACATGCTCCAACCAGAAGAATTGAAAGAACAAGGTAAAGAGAACTTGGTTTGCAGGTTGAACAAATCTCTATACGGGCTAAAGCAGGTGCCAAGATGTTGGTACAAGAGATTTGATTCCTTCATCATGAGCCTTGGATACAACAGACTTAATGCAGACCCTTGTGCATATGTCAAGAGGTTTGGAGAAGAAGATTTTGTCTTCTTGTTGTTGTATGTTGACAACATGTTGGTTGTAGGCCCCAACAAATATCGTATCGAACAATTGAAAGCACAGTTGGCTAGGGAATTTGAAATGAAGGACTTGGGACAAGCAAACAAGATTCTAGGGATGCAAATTCACCGAGACAGAAATAATAAGAAGATTTGGCTTTCACAAAAGAACTATTTGAAGAAGATCTTGCGACGCTTTAACATGCAGGACTGTAAGCCAATTTCTACCATACTTCTTATTAATTTCAAGTTATCCTCAAGTATGAGTCCTAGCAATGAAGAAGAGAGGATAGAGATGTCTTGAGTACCGTATGCATCAGCAGTGGGAATCCTAATGTTTGCCATGACCTGTACAAAACCGGACATTGCACATGCAGTGGGAGTGGTAAGTCGGTACATGGCGAATCCTGGTCGAGAGCATTGGAATACTGTTGAGAGGATTCTCAGATATGTAAAGGGAACCTCAGATGTTGCATTATATTATGGGGGATCAGATTTTACTGTGAATAGATATGTTGATGCTGATTATGCAGGTGATCTTGACAAAAGCAAATCCACTACAGGATATGTGTTCACACTAGCTGGAGGGGCTGTGAGCTGGATTTCGAAACTGCAGTCACTAGTGGCTACATCAACGACAGAAGCAGAATATCTAGCAACAACACAAGCTAGTAAGGAAGCAGTGTGGTTGAAGATGGTGCTGGAAGAACTAGGGGACAAATGAGAAAGCATTTCTCTATTTTGTGACAATCAGAGTGCTTTGCATCTTGCAAGAAATCCAGCATTTCATTCTAAGACAAAACATATCAAAGTTCAGTACCACTTCGTTCGTGAGAAAATGGAAGAAGAAACAGTGGATGTGCAGAAGATTCATACAAATGACAACCTAGCGGATTTTCTGACGAAAGCAATCAATACCGACAAGTTCAAGTGGTGTCGATCCTCTTGTGACCTTATAGAGACGTAAGCAACATCAAGTGGTAAGATAGAGAGAATAGTGTAAAGATATGATTAATTACCAATCACATCTTCAAGTGGAAGAAATGTTAGTCAAAGATGCATGGTTGCCACCTAATCCCTCACTCTCACCTAATCCTTCATTAAACTACCTAATCCCCTTAACTCTTTACCTATAAATAGAGAGAGGATGTAAACTCTTATCATCCTCAATAAACAGAGAAGAGTGAGGGTGAGGGTGAGAAAGAGAGAGAAAAATAGTGGGAAAAATATTTTGAGAGTTTGTGTTGTCTTTGTTACAGGAGAGAATTAGTTGGTATTCTCTTTGTTAACAGAAAGCTTGTTGCTCCTATTTTTATCACTATAGTAAATTTTTCTATATTGCTCGTAGTTTTTACCCTGATTTGTTTGGGAGTTTTCCACGTAAAATCTGTGTCTTTCATCTTTATCTTTTATCTTTCAAGTACTTGTGCTGTGACCCTACTCTACTCAACTCAGTTCTTTTTATTTCACAACAGTGATAATTAGATGCTTGTTTTCCATGAATTGCATGAAAAGCATCTATATCTTATTTTTGGGAGGAACAAGACAAGTGGTAGACCTAACATTGACATGAAATAGGCAAGACATGATAGAGTTGGACAAGCTAGCTAGACATATTCATATATAAAGCAATGGTGGTGTCCAACAGTTAATATATGTGACAAGATGTCTGTGAGGTTTGATTCTTATGAAGTCTCCTTTAGATTACACATGTAGACTTTGTCCTCAACGTTATCTTTGTTTTCTTAATTTAGTGGCTGAGATGTGCTTACTATTGATTACCTTCTCACTTTCTATTTATACATTAATGTCATTGTTTAAATATTTTATACATGGTGGAAAAAGTTCGTTGTTTTATCAAGCAAATTTTTTTTTGTAATATATACAAGCAAACTATGATTAGTTTTAGATATTAATGGAAAATTAATGTGTCTGGGGGTAATATTGGAAAACAAGGAGAATCTCAAAAGGCTAGCTTGAGGACACACATTCAGAGATTGCTCAAGTTAAACATAAATAGATGCTAATCAGAAGCTATGAATCAGAACATTAATGTCTTGATCTCATTGTAATAGATTAACAAAGCAAAGCATGACTTGATTTTTCTTGTCCCCAATGTCTGTTTGACTAATTCATTCATTTATTCATATGCAGAGTAGTGTATTTCTTTTATATATTACTCCACGGGAAACATCTTCAGTTTTGTTAATTAATAAGGTAGAAAACCATGTCTGAGAATCTTTTGAACGTGTTAATAATGCACCCCAACTATGCATGCACACACCCCACCTTTTGTTATTTTCTTTTCAAGCTCTATGTTCTCATACAGTGAAATTGAAAGACATGGTGATAAATATGAAACAATAAATGCTAAAGAATAAATAAATGCTTCAGAAAATAAAAAATATGATGTGATATTTACTTTATGATAAAAATGAATAGTGATTTTTTTTTTAAAACAAAAAAAAAGGACAATCACAACCGACGCACAATCAAACCTTCAAACATTCCATTCGTTACCGAGATTGAACTTCAATGATTATGGGCATTAATAGCCTGATTAAAACCAATAAAAATTTTAGACTAAAAACAAACCCAAGCCTAATACTCCTTGTTAGTATTTAATTGTCATTTTCTAAAGAATTTTTAACTTCCTTTTTCATTGGTCATTTTGAAAAACAGAGAGAGCACTAATCATTTCTTTACCTAATACATCTTTTATCATTATTTTCTTGGATTATGAGGAAAGAATTAAATGCGTTATCCCTCCAAAATGCATGTCATACTTACGCCAAATTTGAAGTGGTTCCAACTAAAAATGAAATTTACAACTCCATCTCACATTAATTATGGAAAGATAGAGTAGGATTGTGCATTTAAAAATGAAAAAGAAGTAAATCTAAGGGGATAATAAAGTAAAAATAATTTTGAAGGACTAGGTGTTATTTTGATAAAATTGAAGTAAATAACTAACTTTTTTTTAATACATGTAAATAGATAAAAATAACAATTAAATAGAAATATATATATATATATATATATATATATATATAAACTTGGTCGAAACCAAATCAATTAACCAGAGATTGGGACCATATATAAAGATTGGGGGAGGTGGAGTAATTGCAAACCAGTGACAATTAATAGCAAGTAATTAATGAAAAGTGGGGGACTAATTTATCTCATGGCTCTTAATGAGACACCGTGAGACATTGCAAACACCTTCACATGCAAACTTAATTGGTCCCACTCTCACCGCACATGTCTCTCCCCGTTGACCGGGCCCCACCTTTTGATCTCATCCGGACTGTTCATCTCTTCTCTCACCCCTTATCTCACCGTCCATTCTCCTCCGCTCTGTCTATCTCTTGGGCCCCACGCTCCAGCGGAGCGGGAACGCCTCCCATTTCACTTTTTTCACTTTCCGTTCCCGCTCCAAAGCAAAACAGAAAAACGGGAAAAAAAAAGGAAAGAAAAAGAAAAAGAAAAAGAAAAAGATCGGCGATCTTTTTATATTCCTCGGCGATTCGGATCGCCGCAGTCAATCGAAGGGGTGCTGACGTCACCCCGTGTCCCGCCCGACATAACCGCGGGAGATCCAGCTCAGGAGCGACACGTGTTGGTGGCTCGTGTGTGTTTATTTACGGTTTTGCCACCAATTCAATTGGAAGGGAGCCCTTCATAGTGTTTATATATATATATATATATATATATATATATATATATATATATAAGTTACAATAACTGGCATTCCATATATATACCACCGCTTTGTATTAAGAGATTGAAAGAAGGTGTGTGTTGAGGATTGAGGAAAGCTTAGAAGAGAGGCCATGGCAACAGAGATGGATGTAGGGAAAGGGTTTGGGCTTGGTTTAGAGGCGACGGAGCTCCGTTTAGGACCGCCGGGGGACGGTGAGATGCTGAAGAACTCTGGGAAAAGAGGTTTCTCTGAGACCATTGATTTGAAGCTTAAGCTTAAGACGGTTGATGCTGAGGAAAGTGGAGTTGAGATGGAGAAGATGGAGAGGTCTTCTCCGACCCAGAAAAAACCTTCAGTCTGAGAACAAGGACCCGGAGAAGCCTCCGGCTAAGTACGTTTTTCTTTTCGATAAGCTTGTTTCTTCTTCTCTATGTTATCTTTTGCAAGGTTGAAGAATTAATGTGCTATGATTAAGTGGTGATGAATATATATATATATATATATATATATATATATATATATATATATATATATATATATATATATATCTGTGTATGTGTGTGTGTGATATGATAAATTTTGGAAAAGAGTGGAATTTTGGAAAGGCTTTGTGCACTGGCGCTTTCTTTCTTCTTTCGCTCTCTTCTTCATGAAATAATGGATGGTGAAAGAAAATTTAACTAAGTAGTGTACAACTCTTCTCTTCAAAGAAGAAAGAAGTGTATATATATATTCATCATTCATATATACAGATGACCTTGTTGTAATTAAATTTCAGGCAGAGTTCATGCAATTGTAACAATGATCATGAAATGGTTTTATACATTCAGGGCACAAGTTGTGGGGTGGCCACCAGTTAGATCCTATAGAAAAAACATCATGTCTGTGCAGTCTGAGAAGGCGGCAAAAGACGATGGAGAAAAGTCCGGTAACGGCTCCTCTGCTGCCTTCGTGAAAGTGAGCATGGACGGTGCGCCTTATCTTCGCAAGGTGGACTTAAAGATGTACAACAGTTATAAGGACTTATCCCTTGCACTTGAGAAGATGTTCAGCTCCTTCACCATTGGTAAGCCATAAACAAATTATTGATAATTTCTACATGCACTAGATCTCAAAATTAAAGGCCATGTGGTTGTCAATGTGTTTGTAACTCACATGCACACTGTTCCCCTCTTGTAGGATACTTTCTTTTATGCTCTTATATATATATATATTATTTGTAGTTACAATATCATGCCAACATACATGAATCATTAATGTGTAGATGTATGTCTGCTCATGCATAATTAATATACAGCTCAGTGGAGTTGGATTTCAGGATTTCTTTTAGTACTTTCTAGTTTACAAAGAATAGATCTGAAGAGTTTGTAAGTGAGAAACTAAGGATTAGTTCCAAGTTATAAGACAAATATTATTAACTAATGAAACAGTACTACAAATGTTTTTATTGATGAGTGTTCATTTTGATTTATAAAATTGAAGGAAACTGTGGCTCTCAAGGAATGAATGGGAGGGATTTCATGAATGAGAGCAAGTTGATGGATCTGTTGAATGGGTCAGAGTATGTGCCAACTTATGAAGATAAGGATGGAGATTGGATGCTTGTTGGTGATGTCCCTTGGGAGTAAGTATATGCACATATAGTTAGATTATATATCTCAAGATATATATAAGAGGAAATTATACTGGTATTCATCTCAAAGACTTCTCATTTAATGTAAACGCAGAATGTTTGTGGATTCTTGCAAGCGTTTGAGGATAATGAAAGGATCAGAAGCCATTGGACTTGGTGAGTATATAAAATATAAACAAGCTCTTTCTTCATGATCATATAAGTTGACTGTCATCTAAAATAAAAATTAAGAAAAAAACTCTTAGTTTTAATTTATTTATTTAATGAATTTCAGCACCAAGAGCCATGGAGAAGTGCAAGAACAGAAGCTGAAGGTCCAGAACTCCATTGCCTGCTTTTTAGGTATCAAAACAATCGAAATTTCGACAAGAAGCATGTGCCATGGATCTCAATGGAGCAAGACATATATGTGTGTCTGTAATATTGTGATATATATATATATATGTTGATGTGTCAGTATAAGGGATATGTGATTCTATTTTATTTCTTTTGTTTATGAACAATAAACACTGATACTTGTTCTTCAAGACTTTGCTATGTCTACATTGTTTATTAATATTTGTGTTTAATTAATTAAGCATTAATTAGTAATCTGGTTGGTGTATTCCTTTGTAAATTAGCATTTCATGATGAGATTCTTTGCATATACACTATAGACCTTTTAGTTTTTTAATTATGTGGCTATTGCTTTATATATATATATATATATTTGTGGTGATTAGGGAAGGAGGGAGCAAGGGCATGTGCAAGGCAATAAAAGATATTCTTTTTGGTACATGTATATAATTGATGATCTAATTATGTTATAGTGTATGCCATAGAAAAAGGGGTGAATGGCCACACAATGTGGCTGGCATGGAGGAAGTTTCCTCAAGTGCCAAGAAAATGGCTATAAGTTTTTTATGGTACTCAACCCTGTTTAAGTTTGACGCTAGTGAATTAATTAGTTGCTAACTCTTATTAGTTGCCTCGGCAAATGTGGAATGGGTCATTTTTGGTATATCAGAATTAAATTCACTGATAGATATGTTTTTATTGGAGTAAAATAAATAAATAAATGTTTAAATAATAGTTATGATTTTGGAGTGATTTTTTTTATTTGCTAATTCTAGTTATTTATTTTTTATTTATTATAAAAAATTATTGAGATAATCAATCTGTTTTATTTGTCAAAAACAATGTCCTAGAGTTGGTGATGGTTTTTTAACCTATCCCTAAACCGTCTTGTATACAATTGGCTCTATACTTTAGAGTCTGTTTATAGCAACTGTTAGGGGAAGTTTTAACTATGGAAGTAGTTTTTTGCAACTGGTTTAGAGACAGCCTCAATGACTAATAACGCTTAAACTCTTCTATATGTTTTAGGGGCGGTTATAACCGCCTAAAAAACTAATAATTTTTAAACTCTTCTTCAAGTTTTAGATGCAGTTATAATTGTCTAAAAAACAAATACTTTTAAAATTGTTACGGGTTCATTAAAAATTCTTTTCCAAGTTTTAGAGACCGTTATAACCGAAGTAATGATTTTTAAAATCCTCTATATGATTTTAGAGGCCTCAAAAACTAATAATTTTTCTAAAAAACCTATTCCTACTCTTTAGTGGTGTTAATAAACACCTCAAAAATTAATAATTTTTATTTTTAGAAATAATTTTGACCACCTCTAAAACTGGCTCATTAACTAGTTTGAATTTGATATATCCCTTTACCAATAGTAAATAAACTTTTTAGCTACAAATCTTCAGAAAAGATTTTCATATTTCACTTATGGCATCATATTCTTGTAGCTCTAATACACAAATTCTTAAAGTTAGAGCTTTAGATTAATACATAAGTATATCATCCTTCCAATAACAACAGTGCATTGCAATGAATTATAATTCACAAACCAAACATTCAGACACACTCTTCGTCCTCTTAGAAACAAGTACATAAATTTTATATTACCTTAGTCACCATCTTCGATCAAACACTACAAGCATAATCCATACGTCGACGATGTTTTTTTTCTCTAGGTCTGAACAAAGAAAAACTTCATATAGCTGCCTCTCACTTGCATGGACTTCCAAGCTGTATTCAATACCTTGGCAGAGCCCACAATCTTGTTACCCAGTTTAACATTTGGGTCTGTGACACGGCGCAAGTTCCCTCATGTATATCCCACTACACTATGATGAAATTAATCAAGAAAGATGACATGCACAATCAATAAGCATCAATGTATTAAACCAGCACACTTGCCTGGGCTTTTCTTCTAGGTGGTTGATGCAGATTATGTTAAGTGTGTGATTGAAGAAGTGGAGTTGGTGTGAAGAGTTGCAAAGATGATGAATGTGTTGGTCTGCTGGATTGATTGAAGATTGGTTGTATAGCTTAAGGTTATATGTGTTTCAGGTTTTCAGAAGATTTGAAATTCAGTTAAAGTCGTTGGTGTGAAGGGAAAGTTGAAGGTTGCTTCAACGGAGGAGATTTGATCATCAGGTAGGGTGTTTAAGTTTGAGGCAGAATCAGAGGTGTACTTATCAGTGAAAACAGCATATGGCAAGGATTTAATCATCATCAAGATTGGTTTAAGCTCGAGGTAGATCGGACTGTTGAGTCTGTAAGCGGTCAAGTTCAAGTGAATCAAACACCTGGCGTGATGACTCAGAGAAAGTTAGTTTAAGTTGTTGTTATTCACTTATTTGTAAAAGCTTTTACCTTTTTTTGAAAAACCTCTGTGAGGATGTCTGAGTTTTCTTATTAAGTAGTTATGTTTGATGATTTTTCATGTGAGATAGAGTAGTTTTTAGCTCTGAGTTATAACTACAAACTTGTTACTCATATGTTCTTGTTTATGTTTAGTGATTGTCAGAAGCTGAAATTGAGTACTTATGTTTCTGAGTGAATTTATTCAGTGTTCTGTTATTATACTGTTCTGTTTTGGAGATAGCTAGCTTTGCTGATTCTTCAAGGTTCAGATAGTGGTTTTCTGGTCTGGTTATCTACTAAAAAGTTGTTCTTCAACCCTTCAGGGATCTGTATATTTTTTATCAGATTATACTCATGGCTATTCTTTGTTAGTCATCAACTTTGCTTTGAGTTCTGAAACTACGGTAGGGCAGGGTTAGAGTTTTGACTTGATAGTCCTCCACTTTCCTCTGCACACCTACAATAGGGAAAAACATCATCAAAGTTGCATGCACCACTCAGCTACCATAGATTTTGCGTCACGTTTTTTTTTAATATATACATGCTGGTTATTGTTTATTAGATATAATGATTGAGAGTCATTGGATCATGATCGAGTAGCTATTATTTATATAAAAATTGTAAAAAGTACTGTCAGGATCAAGTAGCTATTATTTATATGAAAATTGTAAAAAAGTATCGTATGCCATTTACTAGTTCGCACTATATTCAGTACTATTTGACACTGTTTATCATTGTGCCTAAATAAATTGTAACTGTTAGATGTAAATCCAATGGTTATTATAAACGTTCTTAAATTTTAAATCTATGAACGTCCTTAAATAATGAGTCCTATATATATATATATTTATATCACTAAACATTGATCTTATCAAATACTTAGCCATGATTCACTGCAATAACGAATAGAAAAGACTTCTGATATGTATTGAATTTTTACATGGTATGTGTAAGGGTTGATGACCTTACACTTGGTTAGCGGGCTTAGATTTCCACATAGGACAAGCCACGAGGGCGCACAGCTGCGTGGATTGGATAGCGCGCGGTTAGCGCGAGGCATGTGTTGTGTCGTGACCAAGAGCGGACGGAATATCCCACACGATCATGTGCTGAGACCGTGAGGCGCGCGCGTGCTGGACCTTGGACGTGCGCTTGACCGATGAGCGCGTGGGGCAGGCGCACCCATACTAAGAGTCAAGTGTTGGAAGACTTAATTATGTGGAGTGTTGGATCTCTAGCAAGTCTAGGCGGGGCGGGACACTTGATCAGGCCAGGAGACCGAGGGCTGATTCCAGATTTGACAAGATTTTACGCATGCGTATGCAAGTGGGCACGCGGTCGGGAGCCTGACCTAGCCAAGGGCAAGGATGGCACGCAGTATTACCGCGCTGCGACCAAGGGTGGCTGGTTGAAGCTACAGTCACGTCGGTGGATACTGCAAGCTAAGTAAAGTCAGGGACTTCACGCCAGACCTGTATTGGGCATGGGGCTCAATTAACCTTGGATTTAGGGTAGCTCTTGTAATAGGGTCTAATGTGTCTTTGGGAGGAGACAAGGCTTTTTGGTGATGGCTTTTGGCCAACGTTGTAACCATTTCTCAATCTAAGAGAGTTTATGTTTTTCTCTCAAAATGTGTTTCATGTGTCGTGTTTCTCGTATCGTGAATGTTTTCCGGTTTTGCTCTCTTTCCTTTATTTCACTGTGCTTGTGATGCAAACAGGAATTCACTAACTGTTCTTGCAAGGAAGGCTGACCTGTCGCTATGGTGCATGTCAGGTGCCGTACGGCCGAAGGTAATCAATAGAAAAGACTTCAGATATGTATTAAATTTTTACATGGTATGGACTGTTGACAGTAGACCAATGTTGAAGAAATTTGTTTTACACAGTAATGTTTTTCAAAACCCCCTCCCATACTGTTTCTAAAAATAAAAAATAATGTAGTGACATTAATTTGACATTAATTACAAATATTATAAAAATAAAAGAAAATCATGCATGTAAAGAAGTTGAAAAGAGGAAGGAAATTATAATTACATAAGGATGCCCAAGGTGGTGATCTAGCTAATTTTACCTAATTGGTTAAACTTGTTCAAATTTATCATAGCTGTTTAAGTTCTATCGCTAAGGTGTTCATGGTTCTACTTAGGCAAGTTTGTAATTAAGCTGTCAGGTTTTAGTTACCAATTTTATAAAATGCATTTCTAGTACAGAAACTAAATATGAAAATTCATATTGATTTAAAAAATAAAATGATTTAACAATGTTGAGATTCAAAGAAGAGTAAAGATTACAGCCCCATTTGTGGGCTGACAACAAATGGGCTTCAAGCCCAAAAGCAAAAAGTTAAAAACAATCATAAGACGGCCGCTAAGAAACACTATGCCGGGCCGAAAAACCAGGATGAAAGGTTTGAAAAGGTACTGGATTTAATTCAGTGGAGGAGTGAGAATATATATGAGGAAGGAGTGAAGAAAAGTGTGATGTATATTTACCAATTTGTCATTCTTGTAAATAATATGGACCACGATCATTTTCCTTTTCACATTTCATTCTTATATTGTTATGTACAAATATTATTTTTTAGTTTTGTTATTATTTAAACCAACACTATCATAACTAATTTTGTACACTTTTGTGTTATTACATTTCTTTCACACAATTTATTATTATTATTATTATTATTATTATTATTATTATTATTATTATTATTATTATTTATGAACTTTGGGACACACCTTTGGGAAAATGCACCTGGTGTTATTAATTTTAAATCAATATATAAAAAAAAAAGAATAATAAAAATTAATAAAAATAATATATATGCGGCCATTCCAATTTGTATGTAACTAATGATGGTTTTATTTATAATTGCATTGAGTAAGACTCACATTATTAATTCAAATCAAGAATTCATATGATTCAATTACTGAAATTCATACACTTCAAATTAGAAATCCATTTGATTTTTGTTTTGTTCATATTTTAAAAGGCTTATTTAGCTTGTTACTTCATCTTTTGAAGGCTATTCTTGTTTTCCATGCCTTTAGTACTGTGATTATTGCCAGAGAATAAACCTATGCTTATTTTCATAATCTGAGTTGTTGGCTTGAGATCTTGTGAGCAAGTGATAATTTAGATGCCATTAGCATGTCCCAAAAATTCATCATACTCTTTGAATTATCCTTAATTTGCTATGATTTTTTCCTTTTGAAATTTAGATTGTTCTTGTGCAGATGAACTGTGAACTAGCTACAGGAAGGAGCCTAGTCTGTGTCAATTATTTTCTTTTTTTTTTCCAAAATTATGGCTTAGTCATGGGTAAGTTTAATATGAAGGAATGATATCTTAGAATTCAATACATGCAGCATGCAATTAATATTTATCTAGCATCATTGAAAATACAAAATTTAAAGGCAAATGGCTTACCTGCCAATAGAAGGCAAGTTTCATGATTCATTTGTTTTTTATTGGATTGATTTATATCAGTATATATGTATGGCTTGTTTAATCACCTTTATAACTTATAATTTTTAGAGGAGGTTATAACTGCCTCTATGAGAAGGAATTTAAAATTTATTAGTTTTTGAGGCGACTATAACAGTCACTAAAATTTAGTTAAAATAATAATTTTTTGGGGCGACTATAACAATCACCTTTAAATTTGTTAATAAAAACCGCTTCATAGCTAAAAACTTACTCCAGCGATTACTATAAAAAGGATCTAAAGTGTAGAGCCGACTTAATACGAAGCCGTTTAGAGATGGGTGAAAAACTAGTGGTAAAACTATAGAAGCGATTACTCTATAGGGTTTGAAAACGATTTCTAAAATCATTTTCTAGTGTAGTGCATTAAAAGTCAGCTATTCATTTGACAACCAAAATTTGAAATCAAACTCAATCAGACAAAGCAATTTAGGACGCTATCATTGTTTTAATTAAGTCTTGCATGTGAATTAATACAAGATTACTCATTGATCCCAGACTGTATACATGATAAACTTATGAAATTAATGCCAAAGGCTCAGAAAGACCAAAAAAAAAAAAAACTAAATTGAAGGGCTGCTGCCATTTGCGATAATTATTGCCTTCAAATTAGAATACAAATAGAGCTTAATATAGAAAAAGAAAGCATGTACCAATGGGGCATATCAGATATCATACCTTATTACAAAAAAAGGATTATGGATATCAAGATATTGGGCACATAACTTCAACTATGAAGTTTTCCACAGACCGCTGCTAAATAATACCAACAATAAGCCATTATGAGGCTTTAATTATACTACTCGGGATCAAGCTTGAAACTATAAAATATGAGCAATTGATTAGTAAAAAGCTTGACGCAATCCATGATCCAAACAATTGTGATAGGACAATATTCATTCAGAAAAGAACATGTCAACCTGCTTATTTTTAGCACTAATAACAACTAATTGGAACATGAATTTCAATTACAATAAAAGATAGATTGATTATAAGAAAAATAGGAGTAAAGCCTAATAAATTTAAAAACATACTCACAAACAATAATTACAGAGATACAACTGGGGCTACTTTTAGATATTACGTGGCTTTCGCTATCAACCTGCTGCAAACAAAATATTGTGATTGAAATATCAAAGGATTTAACTGTCACTCCAGATGTCGTCACCACCACCATCGTCAAACGAAGGATGTTGAGGAGAAGGCTATGTAAATTGAAGAGAAAGAACAAGGGATGCAATCAGTATTAAAAAGAGCAAAGTCACATACTTCAATGTAATTCAAAGAAAAAAACATTGAAAGCATGAAGTTATCGTGCCTCTTTTCAAAGGCTACAATCATGCAACTAAACATACTAACATAACATCCACTAAAGCATTAAACTAGGAAACTACATAACTGACTCAAACTGATGTATAAAGAAAATTCTTTAAATTGTTTAGAATCTTTTCCAACAAAAACCAATCATTTATTTGACTTGCTCTCAGTATATTTCTTATCTCAAACTGAGAGAAACTATAATTCTGTTTAGAGTCTGAAGGCTTCCCAGCATAAATAATGCCATATACATTAAGCATTCAAAATATTCAGGGCATATAGGGAACTTCAGATGGTGAGCAAAGTGGTGGAAGGTGTTTTTTTTTTTTTTTTGTAAAGGAGCCTTGGGGCTAATTTTATTGAAAAAGAACAAAATCAAGAGAAACAAACCAAGGAAAACAAGGAAAAACTAACAAGCACATAATAGAAATCAATACATTTGAAAGCCCTTAGAATAGAGAGCTTTCATAAGTCACCTAGGCAAGTCTCGACCTTGATGAAATAAAGAGAGAGGGCGAAGAAAGGTGTGACTGGCCAATCTAGCTCTAGCTGAGCTCCATATGCGAGGGATTAAGTGGACCGTCGGCACACCTATGGCAGTCAGGATGAACTTCAAAAGTGCAAGTGTGGAATCGGATCTCCAATCAAACAGTTGATTATCATCTTTTAGTGCTGCATATATATGTGGGCAAGTGATGAAGATGTGCTGAAGCTTCAGGCCTTGGATTTGTGCACATTGTAGACTAAGGATTAGAGCCTTAGTTTCTGTATCTGCTGATGAACTGATTTGTATGGGGCTAAATCTAGCTAAGGAAACGTTGTGATTGAAATCAGCTACCAGGAATCCAACCCTGCCAACCGAAAGATCCCTGTCAGAATAAACAGATGAGAATAGAAAGGGATCATCTGCAAATGAGAAATTAGTAAGAAGGAGGTGCTTCCCTTTTTTGTTGCTGAGACGCAGCGTAGTACTCTTTCACCAAAGCAACGGCCTTGCTGGGAATGTGATTGTAAGCTGGCGCTTCATTCTTGAATATCATGTTGCATTTGGCTTTCAAGATGTACCAAGCAGTAGCAGTTATTACAGATTTTGTGAAGTTAGAATACAGCCAGTGCTCATCATCTAACCAGTCTCCAGATGTAAATCCATTGGGGAATAAGATTATAGTACCAGCTAAGTTGCCAACAGAGTGCCAGATTAATTGGGATTTATGGCATAAGTTAAAGATATGTTCAACAGTTTTATTGTCAAGACCATAGAAAACACAGGATTCTTGAGGACCAATATTAAGGGTGTGAAGAAAGCTAGCAGTTTTAAGTTTACCTTTCATCTGAAGCCAAAGAAAGTATTTGGCTCGGGGGGAATTTTCGAAGACCACAAAATTCGCCAACCATTCCAGGAGTCACCAACAGTGATATTAGATCTGATATGAGCATACACTGTGGAAGAGATCAGGTGGCTGTAAGACTTGGGGAACCAAACCCAAATAGGCTTGTCATTTGGGTTAATTACCCCGAGTCTAAAAGCTGGAGAATTGAGGTAATTTCGAAAAACAGTTATGATCATAGACAGATTCCAATGAACATCAACTAAGAAGTTAAAAACTGTGAGAGAATTGAAATCTAAATCCATGTTTTGATAAGTTGGTATAAAAGCCAGCGGGATTTCAAAGCACTAAGGGTTAAACATAAAGGAAGTAATATTAGGATTTAAATCTCTTATCCAAAGAAATAATTTAATATGATTGGATGTTAAACACAAGCTTCTAAAAAACTAGGAACAATTAGGAGGAATCTTGTCCCTCCAAATATTAAAATTACCATATTTAAGATGAATTATGTCAACCCAAATGTAGTCTTTGTCATTTAGAAAACTGAACAAATGTTTGGCCATTAGAGCAATTTTAGAGATATTAAGATCTCGAATCGAAAGGGCCCCCTCAGCCCGATCTAATGTAGTATCCTTGAAATTCACTAAGTGGATGCCACTACGATGGCTACAATTAGACCAGAGGAACCGCCTAACAATCGAAGAAATTTTATTAAGGATCCCATCAGGAACAGGATACACAAAGAGGTAATACATAGGGAATAGAAAGAAGAGATGTATTAATAAGAGTGACTTTTCCCGCTGGGGAAATGTTAGCCTTATGCCAGTTAGCAATTGATCTATTCACCCTATCCACCATAACATTGAAAAAGGAATCAACAATCCGCTTGGGGGAGATCAAGATTCCTAAATACTGAAACAGAAAAGAGCCTATTTTAAGGATGAGATAGGGCTAATACTTTTGAGAATTCAGACTTGCCCAAGAAAGAAAGATGACTTCAGACTTGAGATTATTAGGGAATTGACCTGTCAATTTCCCATTAATGTCTAAACAAAGTCTAACATTTCTAGCACTAGCTCTAGAGGCTTGAGTAATGAGAATTAAGTCATCTGCATACATAAGGTGGTTGAAATTAAATCTAAGGTTGGGATGAAAACTAGAAATCATATTGAGTCTAAGAGCAAAATTAAGCATGGTAGTAAGGTTTTGAGAGACTGAGATAAAAAGAAAAGAGAGAGGGTCACCCTGCCTTACTCCTCTCAAAGGAGAGAGGTAAGATGTGGTCTGGCCATTTACAATAAAAGAAAACCAAGCAGAGTTAAGGCAAGTTTTGATCCAAGAAATCCAATTGCTAGGGAAGTTCATTTTAGTCAGAGTAGCCAGAATAACATCCCAAGTGATAGTATCATAGGCTTTTTTTGATGTCAACTTTGACTAGCATCCTACGGGGGTAGTTTAAATCTCTATGCAAACAATGAACAATCTCTTGGATTACAATGATATTATCAAAAGAATTTCTGTTAGAGACAAATCCACTTTGTTCTTTCCCTATGAGATGAGGGAGAACAGACTTGAGGCGAATGGCAAGAAGTTTGGAAATAATTTTATAACAAACATTACAAAGGGAGATGGGTTTAAAATCAGTAACCAATTTTGTATTAGGCTTTTTGGGAATAAGAGTTATATAAGTTCTACTCTAAGACTTCAGCATGACAAAGTAAGACATGAAATGCTTAACCGCTAAATAAAGGGGGTCACTTACCTCATTCTGGAAGAATTGTAAAAATTAGGCGTTTAAACCATTAGGGCCCGGGCTTTTACAGGAAGGAAGGGAGGTAAGATCCTGATAAATCTCATCTTTAGTCACCTCGCGGGTAAAAAGCTTCTCATCCTTAAAAGAAATGGTATTGAGATCAGAAGGAAGAGCATTAAGGATGCCAGTAAAGCTATTCTGCGAAGAGCCAGTCCACAGGTTATAATAATAATGTAAGAAGGTATTGACAATATCTTGATGAACAGTGTGCACTGTACCACTAGTATCCATAATATGAGATATAACATTAACATGCTTACGAATGCTAGCAGAATTGTGAAAAAAGCTAGAATTTTTATCTCCATTTTGGACCCAAACCAATTTTGCCCTCTGAGCTCATTTGAGGGAATTTTTCCTCTGCAAGGCTGCGTCTTTCTATAGAGAACCAGAAGATCAGAGTTAATGGAATCATCAATAACACCAACATTATCAAGTAATTCAATATTAGAAATAGCATTTTCAGTATTCTTAATATTAAAGTCCAAAGAGTTGAGATCATTAGAGCACCAATCAATTAAGTTATGCTTAGTGCGGGCAATTAAATGAGAAAAGGCATGCATGGGGTGAGAATGAGGATGAAAATTCCAGGCTACTCGATCTACTTGGTGGCAGTCAAGATATTCCAACTAATAGTTGTCAAACCTGAAAATCCTGTTTTTGCAATGAAGTCACGGGGAAGCTTTGAGAAGGAGAGGAGCATGGTCAGAGAAAATGCGGGCGAGATGGCTAATGACATAAGAATAGAAATTAGTGGACCAAATTGGGCTTACGAGACAATGATCTAATCGCGCCCACCTTCGGGCTAGGCTGACTTAGTTGTTACACCATGTGTAGTTTAAACCTGAATAACCAACTTCTAGCAAATTGTTAGAAGCAACGAAATCAGCAAAGAAAAAAAAAAAAGCTTTTCGGGCATAATAGTAGTGGCTACCACCACGATAGTCATGAGAATGAAAAATTGTATTAAAATCACCAATAAGAACCCAGGCGATGTTAAGAAAGGACATACCAGATAATTCATTGCATAACATACATTGCTCCGGGAGTCTATTCACATTGTAAATTGCCAAAAAAACCCAGACCAAGCCGTTATGAGTAGAGATTACTAGGTGAAGGGCTCGACAGGAATTTGCAATTGGAGTAACTCGATCGATGTACTTCTTCCAGATAGTAATAATCCCTCTCGAGTACCCGTTAGCAGCAATGGCAACCCAATCCCAATCCTTACCTAATTTAGAACAAAACCGATGTAAATGAGCTTCATCGGCTTTGGTTTCCACCAAATGGAGGATCAACGGTTGATGTTTCTTGAGGAGAGAGTGAACTCTTGTTAGGGTATCTTTACCCAAGATATCCCTGTAGTTCCAGCATATGATAGTTGTAAGATCCATAAAACCAATTAATAATAATTAACAAAGAGAAGAAGAACTCCCTGAAATTAAAGAATAACTGAAAGAGCTGGTAGGTTGAGGAAAGAGTCCCAAGGATTAGACACTTCTCCAATCCTTGTCCACACGACCCTACTTCTTTGGGGCCATCATGGCAATGGAATTCTTCCGAACAAGGGCTTCTCGTCATAGATCTTATTGTGCTTGATAGAGGGTCATGTCATCGTCTGGTTCAGCATCGTCTAGCTCTTCATCTCCAATCTCCTCTGAGTCAATTATTTCCAAGTCGCTAGAAGTCGGGGAGTCAGATGAAGATAGAAGTGCCTCTTCTACTCGTTCCACTAGCATCTGGTGTTGATCATGTTCTTTGGTATATGGAGTTGACTGTTGGCCTACATACGTTAGAAGAATGGGGGGAAGAAGGAGGTGATGACGCTACCTTGCTTTTCCCAACAGGGGATGCTGAAGAATCATGGTGAGGGGCTTTAGGCACATGGGATAGAGGAGCCTCAGATAGTTGGACATTGTCAGAACTTTTGGTCTTCCCGAGGGGTATTGATTGGGGACGTGGGCTCGGAGTGGAAGAAATCCCTATGTCAGATCTAGTGTTCATAGCCGTTTGGATTTCGGAAAGCCGCTCGCCATTATGGAGAGTAGTATTACCCAGGTGATCGCCATGACCTCGCCCTTTGAGGCCTCCATGCTCCGCACGATTGTCAGAAGCTGGTACAGTGCAACCGTTGGATATCTCAGTAGGAGATGTGGCGGTGTGCAAGCGCTGCACACAAGGAGATGAACCACGAGCGCCTCCACGGCTTCCACCACAACCGAGTCGCCGAGATACCAACATCCATGGTCCAAATTCCGGTTCCGTAGCATCTAAGTTCGGGACAGTCTGCCACAAGTAGGGTACTGGGTTGGTGGGAACCTTAAGTTAGCTCATGTCTCCTGGGCGGGGTCGATTGGTATCTGAGTAACCTCACTCTTCGGTCCTTTCTGATTCAGGGAACCAGGAAAAAGAGAGGGGTCCTAGTCCATCACCACTAGCCGGCTACATGAGTTCATCCCGTATCCTACCATGCCTCAAAAATAGCAAAAGAAGTTTTTCATAGAGGGCAATGATGAATACCTTGTGTTTTTCGTCACCGATCCAAAGACCCCACTTTAAAGGCTTGGCTAGGTTTATCTCGACACAGACTCTAGCGAACCTTAAACGGGACAAAGAGGAAGTGAATTCATTGATCTTGAGTAAACGACCAAAATAGGTGGTGGATATAGTCTCCAGAGAATTGCCATCCCAGAAATCGAAGGGAAGGTTGTGGAGCTGGATCTAGATAACAGCTGTAGTGAGCTTGGTAAAGGTGGGCTCCACGTATGGCTGCTGTAAGGGTTGATGACCTTACACTTGGTCAGCGGGCATACAGTATCACATAGACCAAGCCACGAGGGCGCACAGCTGCGTGGATTAGGTAGCGCGCGCAGGTGGCGTGGCGCTTGTGTTGTGTCGGGACCAAGGGCGGGTGAAATACCCCGCATGATCATGGGCTGAGACCGTGAGGTGCGCGCGCGCTGGACCGTGGGCGTGCGCGTAGCCGATGAGCGCGTGGGGCAGGCGCGCCCCTTACCAAGAGTCAAGTGTCGCAGGATTTCATCATGTAGAGTGTTGGATCTCTAGCAAGTCTAGGCGGGGCGGGACACTTGATCAGGCCGGTTGACCGAGAGCTGATTCCGGATCTGACAAGGCTTTACACAGGCGTATGCAAGTAGGCACGTGGCCGGGAGCGTTGCCGAGCCAGGGGCGAGGATGGCACGCGGTATTACCGAGCGTGACCGGTACTGCTGCGCGCTGTGACCAAGGGTGGCTGGTTAAAGCTACAGTCGAGTCAAAGGACACTGCAAGCTAAGTGAAGTCAGGGAATTCACGCCAGACCGGTATTGGGCATGTGGATCAATCAACCTTGGATTTGGGGTAGCTCTTGTAATAGGGTCAAATGTGTCTTTGGGAGAAGACAAGGCCACTTGGTGTTGGTTTTGGCCATGGTTGTAAACATTTCTCAATCTAATAGAGTTTTATGTTTTTCTCTCTCAAAATGGGTTTCATTGTGTCGTGTTTTTCGTACCGAGGAGTTTTCCGGATTTGCTCGCTTCTTCTTATTTTCGCTGTGCTTTGTAATGCAAACAGGATTCACTAATTGTTCTTGAAAGGAAAGGCTGACCTGTCGCTATGGTGCATGTCAGGTGCCGCACGGCCGAAGGTGATCGGTTGAGGCCGTGACAGCTGGTATCAGAGCTACGAGTTTGTGGCTTGAAGCGAAGCGCGAGAAGACACAGGTGAAGACGGTGGAGATGGCGACTAGCAAGAAAGATCGTTTGGATCGCCTTGAGGAGACTGCAGAGCGCTTGTGAACCTGTCGAAGATGGTAGAAGATCCTGCGGTCGGATACCGCGAGAGCCAGACGATCATTGAAATCTTGAAGACGAAGGTACAGTCGCTGGAGGCCGAGGTCGGCCAACTCAAGGAAGCTAGCGCTTCACCGGTCTCGTGGGAGGCGCCCACGAGAGTGAAGGTCCCCGAACCTTCCCCATTTGATGGCGCACGGAGTGCCAAGACAATGGAGAACTTTCTTTGGGACATGGATCAGTACTTTAAAGCTGCAAGGGTACCGGGCCATGAGCAAGTCCCGTTGGTCGGGATGTACCTTACTGGCGATGCGAAGCTATGGTGGCGAACTCGTCAGCAAGAAGACGCTCAGGCGGGTCGGACAAGTTCGAACTCGTGGCTCGAGTTGAAGAAGGAATTGTGGGAGCAATTCTTGCCTAGCAACACTGCTTGGGTAGCTCGTACAAATCTGAAGAAGCTACGGCAGACAGGCACTGTCCGGGAGTACGTGAAGGAGTTTTCATCCTTGATGCTGGATATCAGGGACATGTCCGAGGAGGACAACTTGTTTAACTTCCTTACGGGACTCCAGAGTTGGGCCCAGATCGAGGTACGGAGACAGGGCCCGAAGGACCTCACCTCCGCGATTATTGCAGCTGAAGCACTGGTGGACTTGCGAACCTTACCCGGTGGAGAGGGTGAGAAGGCGAAGTTCATATCCAAAGACAAGAAGCCAGTTGAGAGAAGGGCCGGAGATGGGTTCCAGAGGAGGAAGCCCAACGGCTAGGCCAGATGGAACAGACCCAGGGATGATGGGAAAGCAGCGAGTAGATCCGGCAAGATGAGTGGATGCTTAATTTGCAAAGGACCACATATGGCAAAGGATTGCCCTAAACGTGAGAAGTTGGCCGCGTTTAGAAATGAACCAGAAAGTGATTCCGAGGACCCAGCAAGAGTGAGCCCTTTACAACTGTTGGGTGCCTTGAAGACTGTCAAGGGTGACGGGGCAGTGAATTCTCTTATCTATGTGGAGCTGACCCTGAATGGAAAGGCCATAACAGGGATGGTGGACACAGGCGCAACTCACACATTCATCAGGAAAGATGTGGCCACTCGGTTGGGACTGAGCGTAGGGACGCACACGAGCCGAGTGAAAACAGTCAACTCTCAGGCACTGGCAGTGACTGTGAAGATCTCTGGCGTAACCATTCACATGGGTGGATGGCAAGGGAAGATTGATCTACTGGCGGTCACATTAGATGATTTTGAGCTGATACTGGGGATGGAGTTCCTCAAGTCTGTGAAGGCCGCTGTTGTTCCACATTTGGGTGGTCTTCTTATTATGGATGAGAAGAACCCATGCTTTGTAGCGGGAGTGGCTGCAAAGGAGAAGAAAGGGAAGGAACCGATGCTTTCTGCGCACCAGGTGGTGCAAGGGCTCAAACATGGAAAGCCCACATATGTTGCTGCTCTATTGGAAATGCAGGATGATCTCGTGAGTGATCTACCCTCAGCAGTGGCTAAAGTCTTGATGGAGTTTCAAGACGTGATGCCGCCGGAACTACCCCGTTAACTCCCACCCCGGCGGGCAATAGATCACCAGATTGAGTTAATGCCGGGCTGCAAACTCCCTGCCCGGGCTCCCTATCGTATGTCTCCATTGGAGTTGGCGGAACTTAGGAGACAACTGACAGAGCTTCTTGATAGTGGCTTCATCCAGCCGTCAAAGGCACCGTATGGCGCACCGGTACTGTTCCATAAGAAGCAGGATGGCGCTCTTCGACTATGCGTGGACTACCGGGCTTTGAACAAGATCACGGTCAAGAACAAGTACCCAATTCCTCTCATACAGGACTTGTTCGATCGCTTGGCGAAGGCAACATATTTTTCCAAGCTGGATCTGCACTCGGGGTACTGGCAAGTCAGAATTGCAGAGGGAGACGAGTCCAAAACGGTGTGTGTGACACGCTATGGTTCGTTTGAGTTCCTTGTAATGCCATTTGGCTTGACTAATGCTCCGGCAACTTTTTGCCACTTAATGAATCAGGTGTTTTCAGATTACATCGATGAGTTTGTGGTGGTGTACTTGGATGATGTTGTCATTTATAGTGAATCAATGGAGGATCACCTTGTTCATCTGAAGCAGGTACTATCAAGATTGAGGGAGCATCAGCTATATGTGAAGCTGGAGAAGTGTCATTTCGCTCAGCAGGAAATTAAGTTCCTTGGGCACATCATTTCTCGGGGTGAAGTCCGAATGGATCGGGCTAAGGTGGCGGCTATTTTGGACTGGCCTGCACCGTCCAAGGTACCGGAGTTACGATCTTTCCTCGGCTTAGCCAACTACTATCGCCGGTTTATCGAGGGATATTCAAGGAAGGTCGTGCTGCTCACCGATTTGTTGAAGACCAGCCGTGGGGCTGGACGGAGAGGCAACAGGCTGCATTTGACAAGATCAAGAGTGCAATTACAAGTGAACCAGTCTTAGCATTACCCAACTTCGAAGAACCTTTCGAGGTCCACACCGATGCGTCAGACAAGGCCGTTGGCGGTGTCCTTGTTCAGAACGGGCATCCGGTGGCGTTCGAGAGTTGGAAGCTGAAAGACACGGAGCAGCGCTATTCGGCGCATGAGCGGGAGATGCTCGCCGTTGTTCATTGCTTACAGGTATGGAGAGTGTACCTTCTGGGCACTAGGTTTCTTGTCAAAACAGATAATATTGCCAATACATTCTTTGCTACTCAAAAAAAGCTGTCGGCTAAACAAGCTCGTTGGCAAGAGTTCTTGAAGGAATATGACTTTGAATGGCAGCACAAACCAGGGAGACACAACCAGGTGGCGGATGCGTTGAGTCGCAAACAGATGGCTGAGTACGTGGCTGCGTTGGCGCAAGTGGAGAATGACTTGCAAAGTCGTATCGAGGAGATAGCAAAGACGGGCAGTCAGTATTTGAAGCTGATCAAAGATGTCTAAGACGGAGTCGTGCGCAAGTACTGGGTGGAGAATGGCTTCTCTACGTCAAAGGCGACAGACTCTATGTGCCGAAAGGAGGGAAGATTCGGCAGGAGCTCTTGAGAGAGCATCATGATGTTCCATGGGCGGGACATCCCGTTCGTGAGCGAATGAAGGCCTTGCTCACAAGACATTATTATGGGCAAAGACATTGAAGCATATGTGAAAACGTGTTTCGTGTGCCAACAAGACAAGTCGGAAAGAAGATGGGAGGCCGGTCTTCTCCAGCCGTTGAGTATTCCGGAAAGGCCATGGGCGTCAATTTCCATGGACTTTATCTCCGGATTTCCTAAGGTGGAAGGGATGTCGACAGTGATGGTGGTCGTGGACCGATTCACAAAGTATGCGGTATTCATACCCGCACCGGTAGTGTGTTCGGCAGAAGTGGCTGCGGAGCTGTTCCTGAAGCATGTGGTGAAGCACTTTGGGGTACCGGAAGACATCATAAGCGATCGAGATACTCGCTTTACTGGGCGGTTCTGGACGGCGTTGTTCGGGTTGTTGGGCACAGAGTTGAAGTTTTCAACAGCAAATCATCCGCAGACGGATGGACAGACGGAGAGGATCAATGCTCTGTTGGAAGAGTATCTCCGACACTATGTTTCAGCTTTGCAGAAGAATTGGCTAAGTCTGCTCGATGTGGCGCAGTTTAGCTACAATCTTCATCGGTCTTCATCAACGGAGAAGAGTCCGTTTGAGCTTGTATACGGATACCAACCTATTACTCTTTCAGAGGTGGCGAAGAGGAGGACAGGAGGAAAATGTCCTGTCGCGTATCATTTTGCAATTGATCGGCAAGAGATGATGGAGAGTGCTCGGGATACCTCGCCAAGGCGGCTCGCCGGATGAAGAAGTATGCAGATCAAGGGAGACGTCCTTTGGAGTTCCAAGTAGGGGACAAGGTTTGGTTGAAGCTCACTCCACAGGTGTGGAAGAAGTTACATCGGAAGGATGTACACAAAGGCTTAATCGCAAGGTATGATGGGCCTTTCGTTATTATCCAGCGGCTGGGCAACGTGGCATATCGTTTGGATCTCCCCGATCGGATGAAACTCCATCCAACTTTTCATGTGAGTTTCCTGAAGCCATGCCACGAGGACCCCACGGATCCATCGAGGGCGAAGAAGAGTCGGGCTCCGCCGACTATTCGCAAGGAGTTCAGCAGGGTGGCTGAGCGGATCCTAGACCGAAGAGTAGAAGGCCAAAGCAAGAAGAACCGCAGGGTGTTCTTCCTTGTCCAATGGAAGGACTTCCCTATGTCAGAGGCAAGCTGGGAGCGCGATACTACTCTTTGGCAGTTCGAGGAGTTGGTGGATGACTTCTTGAGTTCGAGACCGACGAGGACGTCGGGTTCAACTAGTGGGGGTGGTTTGTAAGGGTTGATGACCTTACACTTGGTCAGCGGGCATACAGTATCACATAGACCAAGCCACGAGGGCGCACAGTTGCGTGGATTTGGTAGCGTGCGCAGGTGGCGTCGCGCTTGTGTTGTGTCGGGACCAAGGGCGGGTGAAATACCCGCATGATCATGGGCTGAGACCATGAGGTGCGCGCGCGCTGGACCGTGGGTGTGCGCATGGCCGATGAGCGCGTGGGGCAGGCGCGCCCCTTACCAAGAGTCAAGTGTCACAGGATTTCATCATGTAGAGTGTTTTATCTCTAGCAAGTCTAGGCGGGGTGGGACACTTGATCAGGCCGGTTGACCGAGAGCTGATTCCGGATCTGACAAGGCTTTACACAGGCGTATGCAAGTAGGCACGTGGCCGGGAGCATTGCCGAGCCAGGGGCGAGGATGGCACGCGGTATTACCGCGCGTGACCGATACTGCTGCGCGCTGTGACCAAGGGTGGCTGGTTAAAGCTACAGTCGAGTCAGAGGACACTGCAAGCTAAGTGAAGTCAGGGAATTCACGCCAGACTGGTATTGGGCATGGGGCTCAATCAACCTTGGATTTGGGGTAGCTCTTGTAATAGGGTCAAATGTGTCTTTGGGAGAAGACAAGGCCACTTGGTGTTGGTTTTGGTCATGGTTGTAAACATTTCTCAATCTAAGAGAGTTTTATGTTTTTCTCTCTCAAAATGGGTTTCATTGTGTCGTGTTTGTCGTACCGAGGGGTTTTCCGGATTTGCTCGCTTCTTCTTATTTTCGCTGTGCTTTGTAATGCAGACAGGATTCACTAACTGTTCTTGAAAGGAAAGGCTGCCCTGTCGCTATGGTGCATGTCAGGTGCCGCACGGCCGAAGGTGATCAGTTGAGGCCGTGACAGCTGCCATGGTGCCACTTGCACAATGATCCCATTAACTGCCCAAGGACCGTCAAACAAAATCCGGTACATCTCTTCTTCCGTTTCATATTTGATGAGGACATACCCTTTCGAAAGGTCAGATATATGAATCGTGCCCAGATGCTCCCATTTGGTCTACAAAATGGACTTTGTCATTTCAAAAGGGAGTGATTTCCCCAAAAGCTTACCGTAGAATGAGTATTGGAATCTCATTTTGGCCCTGATTCGAGCCTCTGGGTCCATGTAGATGAAATTTGTCGTCGTAGCTCGCAACTTGGTCAGCGTTGGGCCTTCTACCAGGGGGGAAAAGTTAGTCTTCTTGTTAACTGCCGATGTTATCTCCGCCCATATCAGAGGTGTGGCGTGGCCCTCACTTGGCAAGTGAGGACGAAGGAGTGGGACAAGCTTTAGGAGACGGGGGCTCAGATGACGGGAGCTCTGGAGACAAGGGATAGAAATCTCAGTTCAGCTATTGGTGGAAATAAGGATGGCAAAACCCGATCTGTCTCGTGGTTTCCGACCCGATCCGCCCTGAATGGGATGGCTTTTTTTGTTGGAAATCGGGGAATAGGGCGGCCCGGTTTTGGTTTTACCTTGCCCCGCCCCACCCTGCCCAGTTAAAATTTGCATATATGCCCCTATACATTAATATATATACATATAATTTTAATTTTTTTTAATTGATAACTCAAAATAAATAAGATTATATTCACGTAATTATAATAGTTGTATATCATGATTAAGCTTATGTATTAATGATTTAATTACAAAATATATTACTTCACAAATATTATTTACTTTAATTTTAACTTATTAATAAATAGTATATATTATAAGGGGTCTAATAAAAAAATCCATCAATTAATGTTGGACTATGTAATTTTTTATTTTTTATAGCGATTTTAATAAAAACAGGGCGGGGTGGGGTGGAGCGAGTGAAAAAAAACACGGGGCGCGGGTCAAGCTATGCGGTTGAAGGGGCGGGGACGGGGATTTGGCCTTCATATCCTAGTCAAGAACTATAAGTAGGCGGTTAGCTTCATTAGAAACCAAGCGGAGTAGCGAAAACAAAAAATGAAAAAATAGATATGGGAGTAGATATATGAAAAACAAGATCAGATAGAAAAAGAGAAACATTGAAAAAAAAGTGCAGAAAATGAGAAGAAAGAAATGGAAAGAACAAAATAAAACAATATATATGAATGGTTTTGGCTCTTATTTCCTTTCCATTTCATACTCCATCTTAATTTTTTCTAGTAAGTTTCAATCTCATATCTTTTTTTTTTTTCTAATGTTCTTATTTCCTCTTATCTTTTTAAACTCCATTTATCTTTATAACATTCTAAGAGTGATTTTCATGAATTTGATAATTCTATTATATTATTTTAAATTTTAACAGGACTTAAATCCCTTGTCCTAAGTTCTATTTCTTTATAACCATGTGATTATACAGACACCCACACACACATGTATACATCTACGGTAAAACACATTCTTCCTAATGAGACACATGCAACCTAATTTACTTTTAAGACATATACATATATAACACTAGCTTTTAGTAAGGAATATACTCACAACTATACGAATTTGCAGAGATGCAATCATGCAAGGGTAAAACACATTCTCCCTGATGAGAATTAGAAGAATTTGTTGGCAATCACACATCTTTTGCCACTTCAGAAATACGTGGCCGTATAAACGGCTTGAAAAGGAAACCGTTCAATTCATATTCAATTAGTCCATGGTTTACGTCATATACCAGCAGCTAAGTAACCAAAGTCATGTGAAAAGCTGCAAACCCAATTGGATTTCTTGTAAGACATCAGTAACATGTTATAATACACATTGTTCTGTCAAGCGCTCCATATAATGGAAAGGGTATGATCTACAGGCACAGTTCTATACTGATCATTTCAAGTTTTAAAATTGTACCAAAGAAGAGAAATGGCTTAAAAAGTCTAGGCCCCGGGATTTCGGTGGTGATCCTCTGTATTCCAAGTTTATGATGGGTCTCTGGAAGCCTCATGATTAACTTTGTATGCCACTGCTCAAAGCATTCTATCTTGAAGATCAGTGAGCAAGCTCGAAGCAAGGGAGGTCAACTTTTTCCCGGTCTCACCAGCTATATTCTTGAGAGAGGATATGTCCTGTGATGCCTACGGAAAAAGGAAAAGGGAGATATTATATCAGATTATCAACAGTAAAGATATATGTATTTTCCTGTGTGTCAGATAAGATTTTACAAGTCATTACTTGGTCCAGGATGAGAACTTTGATAAATACCTGGAAGGATATTCGGTTTATCAGATCAGCAGCAGTAAGATCAAGTTGGGAATCATCCTTAGCACGGCCAAAAAGATCAGCACTTGAGATGGAAGTCGAACTCTATGCAAACAATACAAGAAAGTCAGTGAAGAAAAGAAAAACATAGAAGAGTAATAGCTGCTAATTATGATCGATAAGCCTAAACTAAAACGTAAGAATGCTAGTATAGAATCCCGGTCTGACCGAAAAAGTGAACTTACACCTCAAATATTGCAGGCAATCAGATGGACAAGCTATGCTATGCATTTAATCAAAAAAGAAAACAAGAGTTCACAATTGGAAAGCCTGCAAGGGTAGCAAATATAAAATAAGGAGCATATAATGGACCAAACAGGATGCTATAAAGTTGTAATTTTAAGTCTCGCATCGCAGGCAATGGGAGCAAGCTTGGTCAGAGGATTTTGGCATGCCAAAACCGTCATAGCCAAATCAACTAAATAGATTTAAAAAATATGGCCTTCTGACCGGACTAGGCCATGCATTCAAGCATGAAAGTCGAAGAGGTCATTATTGGTGGGCCTTGTGCAGAATAGGAAATATAGATGGTGTTCAAGGCTTAAACAAAGATCTGCAAAAGCAGTAATGAACACACCGCAAAATTGTCCAGGGAGATCTTAGCCTCATTGATAGCCTTGTCCTGATCACCAAAGAACTGTGCTGATGAGATTGACTTTGCATTTGAAAATTTCTGTCTTGCCTCGTTGCTTTCATCAACCTGGAGTTCATGGAGGACAGTGTCAAAACCCAAGGTTAAGCAAAGGTCATGAAAATTCATGGCATGAATGATCAGTAAGAAAAGTCATATTCCTCTACAATATAATACAATTATTTTCTTCGAAACAGATTTCACTTCTAATCACATCAAATAATTAACATTTTTGTAGTATATACCCTTTGATTGTCCATATTGTTCCTTATCTCAATTAGGCATGCCTACCTTCGTAAGGGCACTAGAAGACTTATTTAAAGAAAAGTGATTGAATGGAGGAGACATGTTTGCGAGGGTGAACCTATCTGCCTGATATAAGACATTCCTGATTACAGAATTAGAAAAAAACTGAAGCATGATGGAGCCTTCTATGAAATGGTTCTGAACATTAGATGAGCTCCTCCACGGGAATATTCAGCAAACTGCTCCTGAAAGTGGACAAGGATGGTCTCCGTGCTCTAACATCAAATCAAGTTTTGTGAGGAAAGGATTTTAAATATTTCTAAATGGTTCTGTCAGGGGGAAAAACATATAAAATTTGTGAGTGAAATTTTGTGTTGGAAACATCTAAAGTTGCCAACTACTAAACATTCAGAGATTTCCCTAGGTTCAATAACTAGGGATGGCTGGCTTCATGCACAAATCTAGTGATTTTAAACCTGCGGATAAATAATAAAGTAATTTGCCACTCCTTTCATCACAACTTCGGCCCAGAAAACAGGAAATATGTGTACATGAGTAGCTCATTGTATATGTCTTGGCATTAGGAAATTCGAATAAGAAAACAGACCAGTAGGAAGATTAAGAGATGAAGTTCAATAGGCGAAGAGGAAGAATTTGTTCATTTCACTCAAAATAAAGCCTTGTTTGGATTGGCTTTAAAAAAAGTGCCTTTTTTCAATTTGGTAGAAGGATTTTTAAAAAAAGTGCTTCTCAAAGTAAGTTAAGTGTTTCTCTATATTTTATGTTTGAATAAGTTAATGCAGAAGTACTTTTATATGTGTGAAGTTGTTTGGATGTGCTTTCTTAAAAAGACATTTTAAATGGTAGATTACTAAAATGGGCATTGATTGAGTTATTATAATATTTCAACTATTATGTATTCAAAACATAGTAATCACTATTGACAATGACAACAACAAAAACAACATTGTCATGACTATTATAACAATAACAATAACAATAATAATAACATGAAAAAATTTCCATTAGGAAGCTTGGAGACAGAGAAAACTATTAGGGTTGTGAAAAGATTGGGGGAAAAAAATATAAAAACACAGTCAATTCTTTATTTAATAAGATTAATTTAGTAATTTCATAACCCCAAAACAGCTTCTGAAAAGTGCTTTTCCCATAAACACCACATGAGTAGCTTCTAAAAAAAGCAGTATTTCAAATTTTTTATCAGCTTCTGCTTCTGGAGAAAAGCCAATACAAACAAGTTTTTCTGAACCCAGAAGTGTTTAACTTATAAAAAAGCACTTCTGGGCTTTCCAGAAGCTAATCCAAACAAAGCCTAACTTTGCTAAAATATCCACATGACACATGACAAATATCTCGAACTATCTCCACAATAGAAGTTTGTGTCACACTTCCTTTCCCAAGTCAAAAGCAAGGGTATGTAACAAGTCTATGCCAAAGTGGCTCATTCTATTTACAACCAATCTAAAGAGAAATCACATATATGTTGAATAAGGCTTAACTGTTGCATGCATACAGTATCCAAGGAACACGGTCCATGAAATCTATTTGCAACCTTAAAATTCCTAAGCTAAAATCATACTCATAGTTGCAAATAATGTTTTCATAGGAACTCCTACATCCTTCCAAGGTTCCTCTATTTTTATAGGTTTTCATTGAGATGTCATTTAAGTAAAGTTATCATTTAACCTAAATCTCACATTCTAACAAGCATAATACAATATTTTGCTAAGGAAATATATTCATATGAACATTGCTCAAATGATTTGGTAATCTGAATACAGTAAATAGACAATCTCCACCCCCAGCTCCCATCCACAGAGTATTAGGACCTGATGATATTCACCCTTCAATATATAGATGAATATAGCATGACCGCCCGTGTGACTTACTAATCTAAGATTTAATCAAGCGTGGAACACTTTCCAAAGGGACAAAATCCGAAGATGGGACCATGTGATGCAAGTCTCAATTTGGAGAACAAGCTCAAATACAATTGCTTAAAATCAAACAACTAATTTTCTTCAGGCGACATTAAGTCAGACCACAAAAGGATTCATTTACACAATGCCATGTCTCTTAAACGAAATAGAAACTTGCTTTGTAGCAATAAAATAAAATTTTGATTTTATCAGAAAAGTGCTATTACAATTTAAAGAGTTCCATGCCCCTAAGCTACATATAATTGATCCTTTGAGAACCTAAACATTCTTCCAAATGGGTCCTAATGCAGAATTTTTTTAAGCAGTTTTCAGCTGTCATATAGGGTAAAACAATTTGTAATAACTCCAAAATCCAAGCCATTATCTTAAATTCATGTCACTATTAGTTTAAACAATGAAAAGACTAAACCACAAGGGCGGTAGAGGACACATGAATCAAATCACATCAACGACAAGGCCATCCTCCACATGAAATCGCATGGAAACTATGAATAAATAGCGCTTAGCTAAGAAATAGTTGAGTCTCCTGCCAATACACCCACCAAAGAAGAAATTAATGGCCTAGTATAAAAGCAAGTATCAATGGGCTTAACGAGCATTATTTAGACAGAGAAACACTAGACTATCTAGGGCTACATGCTTCTACAGACATGTCCTATTGTGTTTTTCAAAATAATAATTCTTATTTGTAACTTCTTTCGAGCTTATTATATTATATTAAAACAGGTAAAGCAACCGATTACAAAAGAAGATGCAAAAAAAAAAATTCTGCAGAAAAGGCCCCAGAATTTACCTGAACTTTTGATGAAGTGGAGCTGCTCTTTTTTGGGAAGCCACTCTCCATATCAAACTCTGCGAAGAAGTTTGAAGACTTTGGTGGGGATACATGACTAATCACCTGAGGGCCACGTGAACTGGTCTCAGCAGGTATGCTCTCCACATATTCAAAACGGGAAGATGATGATACATTTGGCAGGTTGGAGCTGGACAATGAAGTAACAACAGGAACCGGCTCTTCAGGCTTTTGGTCATAAAGACTTTCATTTGGCTGCAAGAAAATATTATTGCCAAAGCATAATGATTCACTTGTGAATAAGGACTGCCTGGAAGTGTAAGATGCCTAATGGAGGTGAACATCAAACTAATCAAGTTTAATACATATAGACATCAGTAAATCATTCACAAAAAATAATCATTTACTAAGAAAATAATATTTACCTTACTGGTAAGCTTTCTAGCACCTAGGCCACCAGTTTTAGTCCCAAACTTCTTGGCACCAATTGGCTTTTTAACTGGATTGGTAACTACTGAATGAATAGGTGCTTTAGGTGAACGATTGATTTCAATAGTGTCATGTGTATCAACTAAATTTCCTTTTGATGGTTCTATAAGCTTAAGCTCTGGAACACTGTCAGCTCCATCTTGTGATGGAGGTGCTGAAACAGGGGATGAAGGCAAAATTGCATCTTCTGCAGAGCTTCTAGCAACTTCCTTGGAGAGGACCTGCCTATATAAATCAGCAGCCCTTGATGTATACTTAGCTTCAATTTTTCCACCATCAGTCCATCCATGCTGCTTAAAGAAAATCTGTGCACGGTTATTGCCACCAAAAGCCATCATCTTTAGTTGGTCTGGCGTCCAAGAATCTAAATTTGTTGACCTAGCATCATCGGGAGAGAGAAAATGATCCTTGATAAAGATATAAAATGAACTGGAAACTCCGCATAAAAGAGTAGACAAATTCAATCTCAAGTGAGAAGATGATCAGCAACTGAGGCAGTTGCTGACTCAAAAGAAACCAAGAATAAACATGATAACAAATTATCTAGGTTAGATGACTATCTCATTTATTCACTGGTTGAACCTTTAGGTTCAATTCAGTTTTTTTTTCTCTCCCCACTTTCATACTTTTAATAACCATCAAACATCATAAATACGTTAGAGACAAAGGAATGAAAGCAAACACAAAATAATCACTTCAAAACTTCTTACAGGCTATTCAAAACATCTACACATTGGCAGCAGGCTTAGTAGGTATAGAGAACCAGGAAAGGAGAAGAAAAAACAAAGAGAACAAAACGGGCATGGCAAATATGGCATATACAATGTTGAGTAAAATCATCAAGCTTCACAACCTCATTATAGTTACATTTTCCTATTTCATCATAAAGGGCATTTAGAAGCAACATAATACACACATTCATAGCATTATGTAAAGCAACAATATAGTCATTATGTGATTCCTCAAAAAATTAACACAAAGCAACTTTCTATCAAATCAACAGAGTAGAGTTACAATCTTGCAAAGGCAATGAAATCAACCGCCTATACACAAAGTCGAGCTTAAAACTTGCAGGCATGCCAAAACACCATTGATCAAACTAAGCTGGCTGCTTATATACTACATCAGACACACCATGCACTTAGTCCTTAATCAGACAAAAATAAATAAACAAAAGAAAGAAAGCAAGAAAGAATTTGGCAGAATAAGGGATCGTCAACCAATCTAACCCACATATGCAAGTGCCTGTAAAATTCATGAAAATATTTCCCAATGCCACTCTTCTCCAAAAAGTTAAGAGGGTCTGTAGGGGCATACAAATACCACAGCCTATCGTATTGAATTATTGAGAACCATAAGTCTCAGCATGGAGATATGCTTCCAGGTACGAATCATGCACTTTGCAAAACAAGGCATATGTCTTAGGTAAAGGTCCCCCCAAAAGCACATAGCTAGTTTCACCATGGAATTGGATTAACTTGAGCCTCAACAACATATAAGACACTGCTAACGCACTTCTCATGGCACCACCTTTATTTACACCAATGCATGTCATCTTCTAAGTCATGCTTATCTACCTCCCATCACTATGCCATGTTATTCCCCAGTCAAGCCTCTGTATGGCAAGCAGTGAAAAAATGCCAAGTGATCATAGCAATTCTTCATCTCCTTTAACAACTATAAAAGCTTAAAACTTGGTAGGTTCTCTTTTTATGATGACCACTAGACCAATTGAACTTCTTTTGCCACAGAAAAATTTTCATGTTCATTAAAATAAAAAAACAGAAAATTAGAAAACTCTGATTTTTCCCGAACAAAAGATAATGCTTTTAATCATAAAGAACTTGTGCATGAACGAAGCCAGCAGCAAGCTCGCAAATCAAGTATCGATAAATCACTCCCCACGCATGTCAAATAAAACCACATCAATAGCCAGTTCAATCTTGAGATATTCTAACCAATTAAGCGCTTAACATAAACCCTAACCAAGAACATCAAACAGAACCCAAAAAAACACTTCCCTTCTGCAATCAAATCAAAGAAAATCACACCTGACGAAGCTGACGTGCACACCGAGGCTGCGATGAACCGCAGAGCAATCGATGCAGAGGAAGATCCCGTACGTCACCGACGCCCACGTTGGGTTCTTCGCGTTGCAATCGAAGCACATCTGCGACAAAAACACATCAGATCTAACAGTTCTAAGAGGAGATCTGGGGCTCCAAATCCAGATCCAAAAAAATTGCAACCAAAACGGGCTACCTTGTTCTCCGACCGAGATTTTAGCTTCCGGAAAACAGCGTTCTTATCGGTGAATCCCTCAGAAGCCATGGTAGCCATATATCTTGGCTCTTTCGAGAGAGGAGAGGAGCAAGTGCGGTTCTAGATCGGAGAACCTTTTCCCTCTCTCTCTCTCTTCTCCAAATCAGTTTCGGAGATAGTGATGAATTATTATTAGTATTAAAAATAGCAGTGTTTTTGCATCGACATCCCTAAAGGTTTCCATATTTCCAGATAATAAAAATTATTTAAAATTTAGAGGACTTTATAAACAAAATAAAAAACCCATGCTTGTTTTGAATTTTTGAAGGTTTATCTCTTTTTATGGTCTAATTATCAATTGATATCACTTCGCTTCTCGGGTCTCTTCCTGTGATTTCTGAAGATTGTATTTTGTCTTTTGATTTTAATTTAGTTTTCCAACTACCTTTAAGTGTTTTGCATGTTATTTTATGATTGTTATGAACTTTATTGGGGATTATTATGAAAAATTATTTGGTTAATTTGAGGTAGTCTTGGATCACTAAGAGGGTTTATGAGTAAAAAACTAGTTTGCTTTATTTTTACATATTTTGAAGTTTGGAAAATTGATCTATTGTAATTCCTGGAAAGTTATTTGCTTCATAGGTAGATTATGCCATATTAAAAATAGCAAAAAGCCATCAAAAATTCACGTATTCACAGAAAACCCTTGATAGTTTCATTATTCACAGGAAGTGCCTCTTTTTTGGGTTTGCTTCTATTTTGGTCTCAGCGTGCATTGGCGCCGTTTAAGGTTGCATAGAGTGAAGGTTATGGCTCTCCACTCACGCACAATGGTTGCAGGTGGTTGGGGTGGTGCGTTTTTCGATGTAGTGAATGTGAATGCATTTATTGCAAGTGGTTGTATTTTATTACTGAACAGTAATAAGATAATCACTTTCTTCTTCTTGGAGACCAAAACTCTATCAAAAATCCCTTCCCACATTGCCGATTTACCGGAGACCTCCCAAACCCAGACGTCATGATCGAAGGGTTGTCAATTCACCGAAGACCTACCACGGAACAGTGTTTCTCTTCTACTGTTTTTTATTTTGTTATCTTTGTGGTTAGGGTTGTGAAATCATGCACTCTAGTTTACATTTTTACAACAATTAGTCTTGGTTCTAATGGTGAATTTCAAAATACGTAATTTTTTTAGGAACCATCTTCATGGATGGGAGTGTTGTTCCTTATGATATGCTGGATGTTTTTGCTACTATTACTTATAAATGTTGTTACTTATTTGATTTGATTATCTTTAGAACACCGTGTTAATCTTTAATATGACGTGTTGCCGTTTACTACACACATGGAGAGTTCCTATTTAAGAATGTTTGTTTCCACTTACATATTGAGAGCTACCATTTAAGAATGTTTGTTTTTCACTTCTATTGGAGAGTTCTTGTTTACTAATGTTTATTTTCACTTACATTAGAGACTTCCCGTTTGCTACTATATGTTCCCGCTTAGATTAGAGAGTTCCCTTTTGTTATTATTTGTTTTCACTTACATTAGAGAGTTCCCGTTTACTACTGTATATTTCCCCTTAGATTGGAGAATTTCCGTTTAGTATTGTTTGTTTCCACTTACATTAGAGAGTTTTCGTTTACTACCGTATATTTTCGCTTAGATTGGAGAGTTCCCGGTTACTACTGTATGTTTTCGCTTATATTGAAGAGTTTTCATTTACTACTGTCTGTTTCCAGTTACATTGGAGAGTTCTCGTTTACTATTACTTGTTTCCACCTACATTGAAGAGTTCCCGTTTACTACTGTATGTTTGCGCTTAGATTATAGAGTTCCCGTTTACTACTGTATCTTTCTGTTTAGATTGGAGAGTTCATGTTTAGTATTGTTTATTTTCACTTACATTAGAGAGCTCCCGTTTACTACTGTATGTTTCCACATAAATTGGTAAATTCCCCTTTAGTATTGTTTGTTTTCACTTACATTGGAGAGTTCCTGTTTACTATTGTATGTTTTTACTTAGATTGGAGAGTTTCTGGTTACTACTGTATTTTTTCGCTTAGATTGGAGAGTTCCCGTTTATTACTGTTTGTTTCCACTTACATTAGAGAGTTCCTGTTTACTATTGTTTATTTCCACTTACATTGAAGAGTTCCCATTTACTACTGTATGTTTCCACTAAGATTGGAGAGTTCCTGTTTAGTATTGTTTGTTTCTGCTTATATTGAAGAGTTTCCATTAACTACTGTATGTTTCCGCTTAGATTGGAGAGTTTTCATTTAATATTGTTTGTTTTCACTTACATTGGAGAGTTCCTGTTTATTATTGTATGTTTCCACTTAGATTGGAGTGTTCCCGTTTACTACTGTATGTTTCCTTTTAGATTGGAGAGTTCCCGTTTATTACTGTTTGTTTCCACTTACATTGGAGAGTTTTCGTTTATTACTGTATGTTTCCGCTTAGATTGGAGAGTTTCCATTTACTATTGTTTGTTTCCACTTACATTGGAGAGTTCCCGTTTATTACTGTATGTTTTTGTTTAGATTGGAGAGTTTTCGTTTACTACTGTACGTTTCCGCTTAGATTAGAGAGTTCCCATTTAGTATTGTTTGTTTGCGCTTACATTAGAGAGTTCTCATTTACTACTGTATGTTTCCGCTTAGATTGGAGAGTTCTCGTTTAGTATTATTTGTTTCTACTTATATTGGAGAGTTTCCGTTTATTACTGTATGTTTTCGCTTAGATTGGAAAGTTTTCAGTTACTACTGTATGTTTTCATTTAGATTGGAGAGTTCCCTTTTAGTATTGCTTGTTTCCACTTATATTGGAGAATTCCCATTTATTACGGTATGTTTCCACTTAGATTGGAGAGTTTCCATTTACTATTATTTATTTACACTTACATTGGAGAGTTCCCGTTTATTACTGTATGTTTTTGCTTGGATTGGAGAGTTCTCGTTTACTACTGCATGTTTTCGCTTAGATTGGAGAGTTTCTTGTTACTACTGTATATTTCTGCTTAGATTGGGGAGTTCTCGTTTACTACTATCTGTGTTCACTTACATTGAAAATTTCCCGTTTAAAAATATTTTAAAGTAAATAAAAAGTACAAGTGCTAAGTGAAAACTGAAAAGCTACCAAAAAGCCTGCAATTTTTCTTGTTAGCCATACACTTTTTGAAAATGTGACAAGATATGATGGCCTTTTTTCCACCAATGGAAAGGGTAAAGTTGGCATTATATAAAAAAATTAATAACGGAGTTGGCTGGATGGACTAAAAGGGATGAGAACTGAAAAAGGAAGGTATGATAACGGAGTTGGATTTTTTGAGACTTCCAGGGACTAATAATTAATTTTTTCTTCTGCCATTTATTTATATTGTTTTGTATTTTGTATTAATTGTTGATGAATTTAATTTTATGCTCGAGAGGAATGAAATATAATTTGATTTATTTTGGAGTTAGAGTTTCTTTCTCTTTCCTTGAAATCTTTGGAATGTTTAAATAGTCGATTGTAAGTAACAAAATGTTTTGGGAGTTTTATAGTGGCCTAGAGATGTTAACATTGACCTTTCATCTATTATCATTTTATTTGTTTGTCTATTTTTCTATTTGTTCATGTATGTAGGCATTTCTTTATTTTCATCATTTATTTATTTTTTAAAATGCTAATGCAATTTGTGTGAGGGTGTGTGTTAAGATTATATGTTGCATTGAATTTGTGGGCATGACCTTTCAATCATTATCATTTCATTTGTTCATCTACGCATTGATTAATGAATTTACTCATTCATGTATGCATTTCATGAATCTAATAGATGTCAGTGGATTATTTTCTCCAAATTAAAAATGAGATTTATTTATATATAGGTGTAGTTGTTGAAAAATCTATTGCCACACCTTGGGTAAGTGTTCAAGATTTTCCATGATGTATGTATACATAGCATAGTATGTTTAGAGAAATGACATATGCTGAATTTTTGCAGACAGTTACTAATTCTATAGAAATTGAGGGCAAGAGGTGTAGTCAGCAAATGAACACTATTTTTAATAGGTTTTGATAATATTAGCTCCAGATTTGAGGTTGATGATCAATTGAATGAAAGTGGATTCCATTCGAAACTAATAATAGTGATTCTGACCTTGACTACCATGAGAGTAACTATGACATGAAAGAAGAAGATGATCAAGTAACTATGACATGGAAGAAGAAGATGATCGGGTTTTTGAATTTGAAGTGAAAGTTGACTTGGGAATAGAGGAAGATATGGGTGGACAACTAAATGGATCAAGTTCCGCATTAGGATTTGGTTTACCGCTTAACATAATGAGTGAGGGTGGAGCAATGAATGAGGATTCGAGTATGAGAACTCAAGGTCATTGCACAGTGCTTTTGAATATGGTGATGCTGATGCCTCTTCAATGAGAAAATTTCTAGAGTTCAATCAACAAGTAGACATGGTGAAACCTAAATAGAAGTGGGAATGTTGTTTGATAATAGGGATACAAAGAAAGGAAGCAATAAAACAATATGACAAAGTTAAACAGGTATAACTTGAAGTTTGAGAAGAATGACAATAGAAGTGTGAAGGTTGTTTACAAAAAAGAATGTCTTTGGGTATTTTGGGGAGGGTAATCACATGCAAAGGATCCATAGGACTGCACTTGGCATATTAAAACTTACAATAGTCTGCACACATGTTTGAAAAAGATGAAAAATAGGAGTATCACTTCAAATTGGATGGCACAATTACCTTCATAAGTTTTCCAATGATGAACATTACTCCATGCGTTCACTTTAGCAGGATGTTAGGGCAAATTTCAATACCTTGGTGTCATTGATTGAGTGTCACATATGGCTAAGGTGACTACACTGGAAATTGTTTCAGGGAATGCAAAAGAGCGATATGGTAAGATCTATGATTACTTGGAGGAAGTTAGGCACACCAATGTAGGGCTTACCACAATATGTTTCTTGGACTGAAGATTATTATTGAGAATGTATATTTGCATGCAATGGCGCAAGGAGGCTTCAAATTAGGTTGTAGACCTATCATAAGCTTAGATGCATGTTTCTTAAAAGGCTATTATGGAGGGCATTTGATGGCATCTGTAGGGATTGATGCAAATGATTGCATGCATCCTATTGTATTTGTAGTGGTTTTGAGTGAAAATTTTGACTCACATTGCTGTGTTATTTAGCTGTTGAAATAAGATTTGGAAATGGCCAACTCAGATCATTGGGCCTTTATGCCTGATAAGCAGAAGATGCGAATCTTGCTCATCTTATTTACTACATTGGTACTTATCCTTACATGGTTCCCACTAATAATAATTGTAATTATCAATTTGTTCAAGGACTTGTCCATGCCTTAGTTGGAATTGCTGCCCAATGCCGAGCATGGAGTTTGTGTTAGACACTTATACACCAATTTCAAGTCACAGACTAACAACAAAGGGAAGATGCTAAAAGAATTCCTATGGAAAGCAGCCAAAGCTATTTATTTCAAGGAATTTGAGGATGCAATAAATGAGTTGAAGAGTTTCTTAGAGCTTGCCCACAAATGGCTATAATCCAAAGACCCTAAGCAATAGTCCAAGTCACACTTTCCCACAATGCCCATGTGTGACATGTTGCTGAACAATCTTTGTGAGTACTTCAATAAATACATCCTCCGGGCAAGGGGAAACCTATACTAACTATGGTAGAGACTATGAGGACAAAATTAATGTAGAGAATCGCTATGAAGAAGATAGCTACAGAGAAGTACAGTAGACCTTTGTGCCCCAAAATTCAATCAAAGCTGGAAAGAATAATTCATGATTCCAATAGGTGTTGGGGTCAAACATATTGGTGCTTCAAAAATATCAAGTGTCATGTGGTCCTTTAACCAACATGTAATTGACATCGAGATCCATACTTGCACATGTAGAAAATGGGATCTCACTGGTATCCCATGTGTGCATGCAGTTGTTGTGATAGCTCTGAATGAAAAAAGGCCCGAGTGTTTTGTCAATCAATGCTACCATAAGGACACACAAATGAAGATATAATCAAATTTTATTCAACCCGTTAGAGGAGTAAAACAGTGGGCTCATGTGAAAGATATGGAACAAATCTTGCCTCCTATGCCGAGAAGGCTTCCAGGTAGACCACACAAAAAGAGGAAGTAACCAGATGAGCCCTCTGGAAAACAATGCAAACTTGGGAATAAGGGGATGCAATTCAACTGTCGTAAATGTGACAAGCCAGGCCACAATATGAGGACAGTAGGAGAGACATTGGTGGCAATAACAAACTAAATTTGGAGGCATTTTCGACAGTGAGATGGTAAAAGTTAATTGTAAGTACCTCACACTAAGTTCATTGTAAAGTTTGGTTCATTAACAAGGGAATCTAAAGTTTTTCTTTCCTTTTTTTTAGCCTAGAAGAAGCTGTGGATCAACCAATATGAAGAAATCAACATCTAAGTTAACATTAAATTATGCCATATTTAATCAGAAATACAATTGAATTATGGCCTATTTAATTTCTTCAAAAAATATCGTCTTTGTTCATAATCATAGGTACAATAACATTGGCACAAATGAAAGAGAATTTGAGAGCATGATCTCTCATAGCATTCATATTAAGGTGTAGACATGGCAAAAACCGATCAGACAACTGGTTTCCGACCCAATCCACCTTGAATGGGGCAATTGTTTTTTGTTGGAGACAGAGGAATGGGGCGGGATGATTCCTGTTTTACCTTGCCCCGCCCCGCTCCGTTATAAAATTTGTATATATGCCCTAAGATATTAATATATACATATAATTTAAAATTTTTTTCAATTTATAAATCAAAATTGTTGTTATATAAATTGTACCATTATTTAATATAGTCTAACATATTTTGTAATTATTAATGTAAATAAACTAAAAATAGTAAAAAAAAATATTTTTATGACAATTCCGGTAAAAACGAGGAAGGACGGAGTTGGGCAGGTGAGTGCAAAAATTCGCGAGGCGGTTATGGTATTGAGAAGATTAAAAAAAAAAGGAGGGGTGAGCGTAGGGCAAGGCATATAATTAGCGGGGCAAAGGCGGGGGTGGGGCAATTAGTGGAGCTACACAAATGAAAACCGGAACATCACCCGTACAATTCAATTGTAGCATATTTAATTTCTTCTGATAATGCCCTGTTTGAGTTGTGTAGAAGTCAATTATGTCAATTATGCCATGTTCAATTTATTTTACATGGGCAAATTTTATAACAAAATATTGCTTTTAAAAGGTTCAAGGTAACAATAGCAACAAAACAAATGAAGATGAAGCTTCACAATCATAGGTAGAGTTCAATTGTGCCCAATTTAATTTTTTTCAAATAATGCCATGTTTGAGTTATTAAAGACCTCATCCTTCATAATGAATATTGTTTTCTAATTTGTTCAGGGTATTGCAGCTAGTAGAACTGCTTAAATAGAAGTTGCAGCAACACAGGTAGTAATTAGCTATATATACAATGTTTAATTTCTTTTAAATGACCACATTCTATAACAAAATACTGATTTTGAAATGTTCAGGACAATAGTAATATAGGTAATGAAGTTGTAACAACACACAATGAACTTGCAATAACACAGGTAGCTACGACAACCCATTATAATATATTGCTTTTCCATTTCTATTAGTTTCATTTGTGTGAAAAGTAGACTCCTTGGTCTATTTAAGAGAAAGGTCATCCGACTGCTACAAATCCAACTAAGCACCAACATAAATAACAAGCAAAACAAGTGTCATCGAGATATATGGGAGGAAAAACTACAGATGGAAATGGGGCCAAAGGAAAAAAAAATTACCTCATACTGCTACAAATGCTCAAGAAGAAGACAAGAGAAGGTTATGCAATGGTGAACATTGCTATTGGGGAAAATGTGCAAATTGTGTGAAAGTTAACGAAGATTCCTTTAGGTAGTAACATATGAAAGAAAATGTTTTCGTTTTGTTTTAGAACCAATATCAAAATTGAATGCTCACAATATCAATTTGCATGTGTTTTGTAGTTTTGGAAGCAACATGTTTACAAATGCAAACTGTGTACTTTATTAATGTATACTCTCGGGTTCACACTTTATCCAAGTGTGAATGTCCACTTTATAGAGTTTGGCATTTGCTTAAAATATGAGTTATGAAATTTCATATTGCCTTCAGAAATTTACATTTGTTTCAAATGTTAATGCTTAATTTACATAATTCTCTCGGGCAGAATATTCACCGACGAAGTGATTCTTGTGGATGGATTGACATGAAAAATGAAAATTTGCATACTTCACATATATTCGAATCATCTACATAAAAAGGATATAGTTAGCAATCTTCAAATTTTTACAATGTGTACGAGATGGCAATCACAAGTCTTTGCAACCAAATTTTATAAATGCTCCCAAGCTTTCCGTCACCAGTTGTTGTCCTCCTTCTTGATGCTATCTTTTTCCCATACATCTATCTTCCTTCTTCCTTGATACAATCACCAAGCCACCATCGGGTCTTGGGGGGAGGTTTCAAAGTTTAGGGTTTCGGGGAAGGGAAAGAGGATGGGGAAAAGGAAGAGGTGGAAAGAAGATATGAGGTGCCATTTGAGCTGGTAGCTAAGCTAGATCACAAGCATGAGAATAGATGTGACACGTTGACTGCCTCATGTGATCGCCGTTAACAAAGCATGTGCGGGGGTACAAAATTATAATAAAAAGTAAAAGTAAGGAACCAAATTGTAACATTTTAACATTTTAAAACTAGATGACCGAAATAAAAACATATGAAATTGTAGGGGACCATTCTGGCTATTTACTCTTATATATATATATATATATATAATCAGCACGTTTAGTTTATTAGCATTAGATCCCCTATATAAAACATTTGTCCCACTAAAAAAGCGCAGTTACTCATATGTGCCAGTACTAAGAAATTGTTTGTCCATATTAATTAAAAAAAAGATTGACTTCTTATTTTTCTAAATTTATAAAATGTTTTTTTGTTATTATTTTCTGAATTTACATAAACATATATATTAGACTTATTTTAGAAAATAAATTTCAGAAATAAAACCAATAAATGCTATCCTTATAAAATAATAAATCAATCAAAGGATTAAAATGCATTCACATATCTTTATTTTTTTATACAAAGTGGGTAGCCTTCGGTCTATACAAATATTATTAAATTACATATTATTAATGTAGCTGTATAATTTACTTCCAAAAAACTTCAAAGAGTAATTTTAAAATAATTAAAAATATATATATTTTATTATATTTAGGTCTTTTATTTACATTAAATCTGGTATATGAATTGTAAAGAGTCACTCTCATTATCTAAATGAAGTATGCCAATAAAGAGATATTTGATAAAGTTAGAAATTGTTGGCCACAGGGACATGCACCACTGAATTTTGAAAGCAAAGATATGAATATCCTGTACAGAAAATTCGATACCAATAGACCAAAAGATCATTAGCTCTTGATTTTATGCTTTGATTGATGATAAGATTGATTACCTTGGGTTTTATGGAAATAGACCGTGATAATGTGATTACACCTGTTTTAGCTAATTACTTTGGGTTTTGATGATGAATACTTGGATAAATTCCTGGGATTATTTTTCTCAAAAAATATATATTTTCTGAAAATTCCTTTATCAAGAAATAACAACAAGAATTTCTTTAAAAAAATATTTAATAAAATATGTATAGTTGGGTCCTTACACCATTTCAAGAATTTGAACCACCCAAATATTTTGTTTTTTGAAAAATAAATAAACCACCATCATTGAAAATAAAACGAAAAAAAACATAATAAAATATACAAAATATAAACTTTCACTCCACTGGAAGTGGCATTTGATTGTAATGAGGAGAAACACAAAACAAAAAAGATTAACATCACACAACCGAATCCACCTAAAAACGTATTCTCTTAGACGTGATCCAACACAAATAATTAAATAAAATTTAAAGGAAAAACAAAAATGCGACCCAAAAAAATATAGTAATAAAGCTTAAGAAACATCTTATAAAACTAATCAGAGCATCTTTAATAGCGAGTTTGAAAGTGTTTAATAAATACATAATGATTAAACCCTTCATACGTCACTATTGAGGGCCCGTTTGGGTACCATTAAATTCCATAGGATTTAATATTACGTAGAAATTTATAATATGGGCTATTTGGACATTCTTTTTACAATATAAAATTACTATGGAATCATATGATTCCATAGTATTTTTATAAAGAGGTCGGGACCAAATTTTTTTTTCTTTGTTTTTCGGGCTGGGCATTTCGGACTATCGAAGAAAGGAAAGAGCACTACGATCAGGGTAAATTCCACATATTTCGTAGTAATTTCATATGGATATCCAAACACCATTCCGTAAGAATTTTTCCTGTAGTAAATTCCATAGAAATCATCTTCGAATCTTATGAAATAAATTTTTTATGAAAAAATTTATTATGCATCCAAACAGACCCCGAGTGTTTAGTGACCACTAAATACATCATGACGGAGCTCATATTTTTTTAACTTTTTATAAATTTCTATGCCACCTCTTTAACATTTCTTTTTTTTAATGATAAATTCTTTTTTTATTTTTTGCAACATGATTGTTTTATTTTTAAACTTATGTTTATATATACTTTTAATTTGAGAAATTGGGTGCAACTCTTAATTTGTATTAAATTGTTTTTATTTCTTCATCAATTTGAGAAAATATATTTAATTTTTACCAACAAAAACTTAAATCATTTTTAATAAATTAACAATATTTAATTTTATAAAATTTATATATTTGTTAAAATAAATCAATTTTAGTAAATAATGAAATAATTTTGTTAGTCAAGTATATTTATTATGAAATATATAATGTGAATTATTTTGCAATAATTTTTTGAATAGTCTTTATATTTTCTAAACTTATCAGTTTAATTATCTATTTTAAATTGTGATTTTTTAGTCTCTCTATTGTTTTAATTAACCTATGTTAGTTCTTTTTTTAAAGGTTTAGCCTTTAGGTTTTAAGGTTTCTAAAGTTTGACAAGGGTCAATTAAAATAGTAAATAAACTAAAATATTATAATTTAACATAGAGAAATTAAAAAAATAAGTTTAGAAAAGTAGAGCTAATACAAAAACTTTAAACACCCCATCCCATTACTTCCACAGCGGCAAACTACATGTTATTTATAAAGATAAACTAAAATGAAGTAATAATAATAATAATAATAATAATAATAATAATAATAATAATAATAATAATAATAATAAATACAGCTCCTCATCACAACCCTAGCACACACCATCCTTAATATAATGCACGTTTAACAAATGCTCCAATAACTGAATATAAGAACTATCAATACAAACTTCTTCATTGAGGTTCCTAAAGCTACACTGTTGCTATACCAGAGAGCAGGAAGAAAGAAGGAGCAAGAAAGAAAGGAAGAGAAGAGGAGGAAGGCAGCAGGAGAGAGAGAAGACAAGATTTGGGCAAATATTCCTTGCTTTTCCTCTCATTCATGATTCGGTTTTATAGTGAATCAATACAATGATTGTAACAACCTGCTACACTGGCATTTTAACAAACACCTGCTATGCCAGCGTATCTGTAATTTCAATAACAACACATAACTACTACTTCTTTCCAGCACCTTCTAATTACTTAATACTGAAATCATTAATTCATCACAAAATCTTCATACTTGGCTCCCACGACACCCTGATTCTTGCGGTTGCTCCTCCTGAAGCCAGTCTTGGGTCCACCAGCCAATTCTTGTGCATCATACACAGTTCTCATAAATATCTTTAAGGAATCAACACCTCTATTCATTAACTTAGGTGACGTTTGGTGCTTTACCACAAAAATATTATAATAAAATTTAATTAATGAGCAGTGATTATACGGAAAATAATATTTTTTTTTGTTTGGTGTATATTAAAAAAATCTGATTAAATTGATGAGAAAGTAAATGTTCCTCTGCAAAGAATAATCTAAATGAAAAGTTAGGAGTAAATATGACGAAAGGTTGAGGGTATATTTTGGCAAAGCGTATGATTTTACATTGCCTTCCTATGGGAAAGCAATTCTCCCACTCAATTTTTTGATAAACACTGTCCCTCAATTGGAGAAAACTACTTTCCAGTCGCAAAATAATATTTTTAAAAAAGTACCTAACCAAAGACGATTAGGTGATTCTCTTGACTTATTTCCTAAGAAAGTTGAGACTTTCCCTTGTACCAAACCCTTCCTTAGAATTCAAATTCCATACTTCCTTTTCAATCCTAAACCTCAGTCAATGCACCTCATCAACATCATCGCACACCTATATATTATTTTTTCAACACCACTTAAACATTTATTTCGCTATCTAATTTATGAAGAACCAATTTCAGTGCTGCAATCTTATTATTCAACAGGTCTTGATTGCTCTTGAAGTCAAATAAATGTTCATAAGTACCATTCTTTTCAAAAATATATAAGATCATGGGCTATGTGGTAAGCTATGGCTTCGACTTTAGATATGTGAATGATAACAAAATTAGTGCCTTTGGCTTATCACTCTTTTTTAAACTCATGTTCTTTATTTTAGAATGAAGGGATGCACTCCACTCACTTATGGATAGGGCTGGCATTCCACTCACTTATGGATAGAGCTGGTAACGGGGAGGGGAATCCACGAGCCCCGCAGGGACCCGACTCGACGGGGACGGGGAATCCACGATTCTTCCCCCCGTGGGGGCGGGGATGGGGGCCAACCCATCCCAGTTTAGTAAACGGGGTGCCCGGGGGGGAGGGGGGGGATTGCTATCCCCGCCCCACGGGGATCCCCTTCCCCGGTTGAAAATGATATATAGAAATTTTTAATTTTAATTATTTACAGTTTTAAAAATAAAAAATCCTCACATATAATCATAATTATAAACCATTAAAAAAATTTTTATATATTGGTTTGTTGAGCTTTATTTTGAATAATTTTTATACTTTTCATGTGTGGCAGTGTGTATTAGTATTAAATTTTTTTAAAAATAATTAAAACTTATAGGTATATGGGGATCCCAGCGGGGACAGGGATGGGGACGGGGAGATAACCCCCCGCTGCGCCGTCGGGGAGTCGGGGACGAGGACGGGGAGACCCTTCCCCGTCCCCGCTCCGCCCCATCACTAGCCCTACTTATGGAGATATTTTTGATGCATGGGGCAACCAACCCAGCAACTTACAAGATATTTGTAAGTAGACAAGTCTTCTACTATATCAATAAGCGAATAATATATATGGTTGTTGTTAACTGGAGGAATGTCTAAATTATGGACTATGAGGGCATTAGATTCAAACATGCTTTCTCTCTTTTCTCAATGTCTTCGCTCAGATTTAAAAATAGATCCATCCACTATTTTATTTCGTAAGTGAAACCCATTTATTGGGAAACTTTGGTAGCACACTAGTGGTGGTCACTGTAAAAGATGGCAAAGTTATTTTTCAGTGGCCTTTGTAATATATAGTAGAAATGGGATAGATGCAAATGGGATGTAGTTCATGCAGTGATGGGATTTAAGGAAATAATCCCTATAAAATGCCATATCTTTTTGTTGAATTTACTTGTGAATAAGAAAAAAATATGAGAAGCATACATGCATTTGAATCCATTGAGAGAATGATTTGGTTGTGTGGGAACCCTAATCAGAGAAACCTAATAGTGAGTCTAAATTGTTGTCATGTGTACATTAGGGACCGGATCCAATTTATAAGAAAATTTATGCGCTAATTACAACTCTACCCATCATAGACTTCACAATTTTACCCTAGGAATTATAGACAGTGTTATTTGTTCCCACACATTTAATTATAATTATGACCTAATCCAAAGTTTAGATCGCTACAATTAAGTCTTTCAAACTAACACTACACCAATCTTTTTTTTTAGAAGCACTTTATTAGAGGGGGTTTTTGGAAAACCGGATCAATAAAAAAAATGGAGTATTAGAGCCCCATTTGTACAGCCGGTTTAAGTAACGGGTTATAAGAAATAAAAATATCTTTTAAAAAAGGTAGAATCCCCAAAATAGACCTTCTATTTTTTCAAACCGGCCCTTTTAGTCCCTCTAATATAATTTGAGCCTTTTTACTCCTTTTATTTTTTAAATTGGGAACATTGAGTCTCTTATGCTAACGGGGGTTAAATTTGCCGTTAAATGATGCTGATGTGGCTTTATAAATTAAAAAAATATTTTAAAAATAAAAAACTAAACGGGTTCGGATCCGCCAATGATAGCGGATCCAAACCTGTTTAGACTTCATCTCGAAATCCTCCGTACCCGTTTAGTTTTTTTATTTATAAATTAATTTTAAAATATTTTTAAAATATTTTTTTAATTTATAAAGCCACATCAGCATCATTTAACGGCAAATTTAACCCCCGTTAGCATAAGGGACTCAATGTTCCCAATTTAAAAAAATAAAAGGAGTAAAAAGGCTCAAATTATATTAGAAGGACTAAAAGGGTCGGTTTGAAAAAATAGAGGGTCTATTTTGGGGATTCTACCTTTAAAAAACCCATCTCTCTCTCTCCCTCTCTCCTTTCACTCTTTTGAAGACAAAGCCGCGGCTCTCTCTTGTTTCCTTGAAGACGAGCTCCATCCGCCACCGTTCTCTCTCGTTTCCCATTCACTCAATTTGAAGATGAGCTCCATCCACCGCAGCTCTCTCTCGTTTCCTTTTCACTCACTTTGAAACGAGCTCCATCGGCCACCGTTCTCTCTCGTTTCCCATTCACTCGCTTTAAACGAGCTTCATCCGCCGCCACTCTCTCTCGTTTCCTTTTCACTCGCTTTGAAGATGAGCTCCATCGCCGGTGCATCTAGGCTCGTTCCCTTTCCTTCATTCTCTTTGAAGACGAGATCCATCGTCTCTTGAGTACATTGTGAAATATTGATTTCTTAAAAATGTAAATGCTCTTGAAACTTTGAAGCAGAAGCCAATTAGGCAGACACCCTTCAGGCAATACACATGCAAACAAAAGATTGACTAGATATATGTGTTTTTTTTTTGGGAAAACAAATTGATTTGCATGCATATTTTGCCATGAGCTCGTATTTGGAAAATGCCCACTTGGATTTATTTATTTATTTTTCAATTGCCACTCTATTGTTCAAGGTTTTTGTTTCTATATATTCACAGTTCCAAAACAATACCAATAACACATTTCTTGTTTAGCTCTAAAGTTCAAACGGAATCGGGTGACCGGTCTTTCTAGAACTGACCACTAATAACCTTATTTTCTACTTTTTTTCTAATTTAGGGTTACATCAATGCTTTACAAGATATTGTAGACATGTGTAGAGAGAGTAGAACCGAGCATGTTGGGGTGCTTTCTTGCTAGTAAAAAAGTTGGTGTAAGTTGGGATTAGTTGAACTTTTGATTTGTTTTGAATCATGTATCAATTTCATATGGATGTATGACTTGTCATTATCTTGGAGATTAGAAGGGCGAGAGCCATTTCATTCCATATATATTTGATGACTTGATTAATTGGAATCTATTTGTATCACATCAAGTTTTTTTATTTTTTTTTTCAATTGAGACTCTGCTTTTGGTTCTAAGTTTTCTTTGTTGCTCATTATGCATGAGTGAGAAGGCCATTTCTTTAGTTATAGTAAATACTAGCTCATTTATTTTGTTCCTTACATTCATTCTAGAAATAAACATATGACTAGCACCAGAATGGTAGTCATTTGCTTGAATGAGTAGTTGTCGGCTAAACTGAGACTCTCTATCTATGTCCTTTTTTTTGTTCTTTGGGAGGTCCTTATATGTTGGAATTTTAGAAAACTTTTGTTTGTTTAATTGCTCCTTTTAAAGCTATTCAACTGTTGAATAGTTTTACTTTTGTTGTCGCTGCAATAATTTTCTTGTGATTTATTACTCATCAACAACCTACTACTCTGTTTGCTTGCCCTTGATTGAGTGCATCCTTAAAGATCATCTTCACTTTGCCTTTTAGTGTTCTTAGGTATTCTTTCTTGTAGATTTGCATTCTTCGTATTTCTAGTTATTTGTAACACTGGTGAATTAATGAATAAACCAGCTCTTGTTTGATTCTAATCAGTTGGATCTGTTATTACTTGATTTCAGGTGATGTCCCACATCTTGATATCGATTAAAGTTCAACTTTTTTTTATTTTAATTTTGCATATTCATAAATTTTATTGATTTTCGAAGAGCCTTTCTCTCCTCTATTTCTATTGCATGTTCTTTTCCTATGCGTTTGCTTTTATAAAGTGGCTTGTAGTTGTGCAATTTTCTATTTCTGCTTGATCATTACTTCTGTCACAGATTGGATTTTGATTATAATTGTTTGACTATAATGTTGCATGTCTACATTCCTTTGTTGCTTGTGGTGGAAGCTTATCTTTTCATTGTGCTTTTATTTGTTCCTTTGTAGTATACATGATGTATCTAGCATATCCAGCACTCATGATGTGTTTAGAAATTGGCCATTGTGTATGTCTTTTGTTGTTTTTGCCTATCTAATTGTTAGGTTTTAAAATTAATATAATACACAAAATAAAATGCAGTCATGGCATATGAATTTGATCATAAGAACTATAAATAACTAAACAACACCTAGATGATTTTGGAGAGGGGACACATAAAAATTCAAGCGAACACTTAAATCATACTAAATTTTGCATGCAATTAATATAGAGAATAGTGGTAATTATAAGGCTAATTCTACCACAATCCTCTTAAATGCAACCATAAGGACCATATTGAGCCAGATAAGAAAGATACAGAAACCAAACAGAGCATCATTCTCAAATGAAGCCATAAGAACTGCCAAGACGGAAAGCTAAACCAAGGTCTTTAGGCTATCACCTTAATCGCATTTGCAACTTGTTTTGAATCTGGAATGAATCTAAAGGCTACTCCATTAACGTTGAGCTGGACAACCTGCAATACATCAAAAGACACATGTTAATCATTAGAAAACAAGTGCAATTAAAAAAAAAGCAACCAAACTATTATGGCCCCTTACATCAATCAACGCTTTGGAGGTATATCCAATTGATTAAGATCCACAAGAAATAATTGTAACCATCAAAAGTTCATCCGACTTTCAGAACAAATGTGTACACTACATCATTAAAGAATGTAGTCATCTTAATAAGTCGATGAGCAGGATTTTACTCTTCACTATTTTAAATAATTTAGATGAGGTTTTATAGTCATGAAATTTATCAATTTGCAACACTAGTGGAAGCTCATCTAAGTTTCAAATATCTGTAATTGTATTCTTTGTGATACAGTTTTTAACAATTGTTCCTTGCAGTTTGTGATCCATTTCATGTTCCAGCTGCCGATTTTATCCTTTACGCCATTCTAGTTGTGAGTGGAGATTTTCTTTATTATAACAATGTGAGCTGAGAGGATTTTTTGATAGTTTTGAAATGAAGAGAAGGGTTTTATATGTTCTTTGTATATACTTGATCTGAACTATTAGGCTAAAATCTTTAGAGTTTGGGAGATAAAAGACATAAGGGAAAAAAAAGTCCATGACTCAGTGAACTGTTATAGCTTTGAACATGTAAAATTTTCTAAGCATTATCTATCACATGTTTTTTTTTTTTATTGTCTTCCAGTCATTGTTAGACAAATTTTAATAAGAAGCTAGGGAAGTGTATTATCTTCATTGAGTTTTCGCATAGCTGATCGAGAAGTTCTGTCACATATTTTGGTTTGGATTGAGTTCAAGCAATATGAATGTTTTCCGTGTTAACCCTCTTGTTCTACTTGTTCTCAAATTCTTTCCCTTTTCTTATCATGTTGTTTTCTATCGTTGCACATGCCTTTGCTTAAGTATAGATTTGGCACATATAAAAGAACTATTTGTAGGGTTCATAGCTGAAAGAAGTTTTACTGGTAGGATGTCTAAACAATAAATTCATTGTCTTATGTTTTCATTTCTTTTCCATTCTTAAACAATAAAGTGAAACATCTTTTTTCAGTGATGTACATAGATTGAGGATGTTGCATCCATTGAGTAAGCTGATGTTAGTGGATAAAATATGAACATACTGTGGCTCAAAAGGTTAGTTAGTTACTAGCTTTTGAAGTAGATTTGTTTATACTCAGAAGTTATAATTTTCATTATCATTTCACCATATTTGTTTTTAAGAATTTTGTTAAAAAGAAATTCATGCAAATTGTAGTTTAAGGCATCTAGACCTTCATATAGCAGTTGTCTTGTTATGGTATGCAAAAGGCTTTATGCAAATTAAACTGGAATAGCCAATAAATTAGAGAGAAATGAAGAAATCTATGAGCTGGGAACCTTATAGGGTGTTTCTTTGTTGGCTTGTTTAAGTTTTACAACTAGAGATTGAATCCACTTTTGGCATTTCATGGTCAATGTCAGGTGATGCTTTGTCTGAAAAACAGATATATATTAATCCATATACACATCCACATTATCTCATTTTCATATTATGTCCATACTTGTGAGACTTTTTTGCCATTGGTTGTCTCTTATTTTATGAAGGAATATTATTTAGTAAGCTTTATCATAGGCATTAGCCCACTTCGGTGTGTTTGTTTCACTGATTTGGATCCGGAAGTGATGATGTGACAACTTCTAAGTTCAGCTACTTCGGTGTCTGACTTCAGCTGAAAAAATCTCGAAGTCACGACTTCAACCTCCCACTTCAGCCCACTTTGCAATATTTTTCAATGATAAATAAAATAATTGTTACCATGGTAATGAAATAATTAAATCACTACTCTCACTGATTAATAATTAAGCATAATATATTAACTGATTTAATTTAATTTAATAGCATGGTATTAAATTAATTATATGGTGTGTAAAGTTTTTAATTTAATAAATAAATTATTTATTACCATCGTAATAAAGTAATTAAATCATTTAATTAAATCATATGATGTAATTAAACAAGTCTAAAAAGCATGAAGGGGTAACTTTACTCCCTTACCGAAAAGTGATGAAGTGGGATTTTTCAGATACCTACTTCAACCAACCAAATACAGAAAATGGTCTCCGAAGTCCAGTTTTCAGCTTGAACCAAACACACTGAAGTGGATAGTTCCAGCTGAATTGTTCACTTCCACCGAAGTGCCACTTCCAAACTCCCACCACTTCAGTAATTCACTTCCGAACCAAACGGCCCCAAACCATCCGCATTCAAATCTGCAGAAGCTTCTTTTGTCAATTAATGGTGAAACCTCTGTTTTGAAGATAGGGGATTTTGGATTTGCAAGGTAAGCCATTAATATATTGTGGTTCTATTACCTAGATATCATGTGATGATTTGGTCTCTTTTAAGTAAAAAAGTAGGAACATTATGACAAGTAAGTAACTGCTTATTATGAAAGCTATTTTTTAGGCTTTAGAGAATATTTATGATGTTTAGGATTTAGAGAATATTTGATGGTTGAACTTTGTGTTTTTATGCATTGTTCCTCTATAAAAACAATTTAGTGTGAAATAGTTTAAAAGCCTAGTTATTTTAAGAAGAAAATATTTTTTACAAAACTGCATATTTATTGCAGGGTGCCAAATTTGAGCAAGCATGTGCAACAAGCCTTTTCACTGGTTTTCTTATGATACCCTTATTTGTTACGAGGAAACTGCACCATCTCATGGTGTCCACTCCATTTGCATCAGTGCACCTGATGAAGCCATGATTGAGATAGACTTAAAGCAAACAATTATTTCTGTTGCTAATGAAAACCTGCTGCTGTAATTTGTGAAACTCTCAGCTCTGTATGTAATGGGATTTCGAACCAGTTTTGTTGTTTGATGCTTTTGCTAGTTTTGTACTAATTCTTGTGATGTAATTAAATTTGAGCTCACATTTCTGGTCATGTTTAAGTGAATTTTGATTGGCGTAAACGAAGAAGTCTAATTTGGTGTGGTTAAGGTTGATATAAATTTGATTGTTGTGGTGAGTTAGTTTGTGATTATGTTTGAAGATTCACTGGTCTTGTACTTGTGTCATTAGAACTATGTTCTAATCTATTTATTGTTATCCGAAAAGAATTGTACAGGTAACCAATCATTTACAGTTTGTATGTACCCTTTGAATGCGTCATAATTGGAGACGGTTATAAGCTTATAAATTTTAGAGGTGGTTATAACCGCCTCCATACCTATTATAAGTTATAGAGGCGGTTATAACCGCCTCCATACTTAGTAATTTTCAATTTTCTCTAGTTGTTTTAGAGATGTTTATAACCGCCTCTACAGTTTATAAATTATAGAGGCGGTGATAACCACCTCTAAAGCAATGGGAAGAAAATTAAAAATTACTAGCTCTTATAATTTTTTGAGACAGTTGTAATCGCCTCTAAATTTGTGATAAAAAACCGCTTACATATTTAAACCTTACCCCAACGGTTGGTAGAAACCGGTTCTAAAGTGTAGAGCTGATTTGATACGAGGCGGGCGAAAAAACCAACACTAAAGCTATAGAGTCTGTTAAAACCACCTCTATAGGATGTGAAAACTGCCTCTAAAAATCTTTTGTAGTGTAGTGTAAAGATGGTAATACATATATACATAATTATTAATGTGGTTATGGTATGTCTATGTGACTTAATGCATAAATTTTACTAAATCCCCACATACTGTATAGTCCGCATCCCAGCATATAAAACTTACATGCCAAATTGTATGAATAGAGAAAGCTACTCTAAGATTATAATTTTTATTTTTTACCACTTAAAGGATTTATCAATGTTATTGGAAATGTCTTCCCAGGTCTTGCAAGGCTATTATCTATGCAACTGATAAGTAGACATCCTTAAAGCTTCCTCAGATTAAGGAAGCCCATAAGCAATTAAAGTTCTTTGAGAAAACCTTACTAATGATTAAAAAAACAAAAATTGTATAGTGCAGTAGATTGTTACTTGAATGATAAATAGGCAAACCTAGGATTGAATTTTAGATTGACAGTACTATTGCAACATTTTAAACACTGTTGTTTATTCAGTGTTTATTAAAACCCCTCCTTCAGGATGTCGTTTCCCCTCCTTCAGGATTGCATGGCAAGGGACCATATTTATTACTTTAGTTTTAATTTTGAAAATTCTTTTGGGCGTGCATGTGGTAGGAGTGTAATCACCCCATGTTAAATCTGACTAAGTTAATAAATCCTTAAAAGATCGGATTATAATTGGTCCATCACTATATGTACCTATTCCGTGATAACCCTATTGTGGGACAACACTTGTTCTTTTAGTCAGAAAAAAAAGTTAGATTTTATTAAGTATAAGCAAATTAAGGTAATAAACACGATAAACAATTAGTTGCATAATAAGAAACCTGTGAAAGTTCATCTATGATATTATAAGTTTGCCAATCATATTATATAATTTTGAATTTTGTAACATGGTTTTAAAAAACAAATTAATAATATCTTTACAAAAATGCAAGATTCTAAAATCAATGAGTTGAATTCTAGCAAGATGGTTCATCATCATTAAATTTTCAATAATTTATAAACTATTTTTGTACTCGTAACTTGAAAAAGTAAACACATATAATATGAAACAACAAAATGATGACAAACATCAGTGTAATTTCTCTATTAAGATATTTCCACCATACTATGACAGAACTTCATCGACAAATTTCCAATTTTAAAATATGCATATATTTGTATTAATCATGTAATTGTATCCAGTGGAGTCATGTCATCTTTGTTTGAAAGCTCATATTTGTATTGAGTGGGAGATCTTGATAAGTGGTATCTATCTAGTGAATGTTATAGTCTAAAAGGAATATCAAAGGAATATCAAAGGAATATACTAAAATAAGCCATAAAACAGTCATGGCAAGTCTTAATCCCCTCAATTCAGAATATCAAAGGAATATTTGAACATGATTAAAATCTACAAGTAACATAGGATTCTCAATTCTAACACAAATGCAAGGTAATGAAGCATTTACTAAAAATATCTCACAAACTATTTCTTCAAAGTACCCCCCCCATAAAAATAATAAATAAATAAAATAGGCATGATACCTGTTATTGCTCCCTGCTTCTAATAAACTGCTATCCATTACACAAATATTTTCATCCAGTATCAAGTGCTCTATGTGTATTATCGTTTATAGTGACTGAGCCCAATAAATATGAGATTTGTTAGAATAATTAATAGTCCCACATCAGTTAATTAGAAAAATATAATTTTGAACATATAAGTCTAGGTTTCTCATCCAATCAGCTGAAGCCTTTTTGGTTGAGGTAAGCCTAAATAATATGTTTTGCATCTAACATAATATTAGAGCTTGGTCTGCTAATTTGTTTGTGATTTGACAAGTTAAAATAAACTAGCACACATCAAAGAGGCATGTTAGAGTAACTAATAATCCCACATCAATTAATTAGGAAAATACAGATTTGAATTTATAAGCCTATGTTTCTCATTGTATCAACTTAAGCTATTGGGTTGAATTAGATCCGGATGATATGTTTGGTTTGAATCTAACAAGATTAAGCTGCACCAAATTCAAGCAAATTCGAAGAATTCGTGCCCTTTTCTCTCTTATGGCATGGCTCAAAGAACACTGCCAGGCAGGGAAAACTAAAAGCATCCATACGGTGTTCAAATTAAGTAATTCTAAGGAGCATGTATTTGAATGATCTTAAGAAGCATTTGAACAACATAACAGGTATCAAAATATGGAAAATGCAAGTAAGTGTTGGTTCAATCAATATATATGAACAAACCTCACAAACAACAGTTCCTCGAGAGTATTTGCTTGGTATATCATCAAGAATATCTCTGGCAATCTCCACGACTCAATAGCTTTGTAGGCACATGGGCACACAAGTAATTAACGAGGCAAAAACAACAAAATGGATCATAAGGTAAAACATCGGTGAACTTTGTAGTTCAACCTACAATTTTGATGTCTATAAAGATATCAAGTAGCAAGCGGATGAACGAGATATGACCAACATGAGTGTCATGCATTTCCATTAAGTATAATCAGAATGACTATCGGACTCATCACATGCTACCTAATTTTTTTAACCAAATTCTCAAATCTTGCACCGTGAGTTACTCCCGGAACATAACCCAAATGATTGCAAATAAGGGAAAAGGCAGATTTTAATTGGATCGACATTCTCACAACTGATTTTTATCATGGAATATTGATCCCATGAGACATAGTAAATGTGTGCGTTCAATAACCCGATGCGTAACTTCGACCGCTAGTGGTTTATTACGTCAATAATCAAAATGAACACCAACATCACTATTCTAAATGTCACGGCCCCAACCGATCAGTGCAGCCGTGCGGCACTGACATGCACCATAGCGACAGTCGGCCTTCCCTTGCAAAACAGTCGTTAATCTCGTTTGCATTACAAAGTATAGCGGAAATAAGATGAAGCGAGCAAATCCGGAATACACGTCGGAACGAGAAACACGACACAAAGAAACCCATTTTGAGAGAGAAAAACATAAAACTCTCTTAGATCGAGAAATGTTTACAACCATGGCCAAAACCAACACCAAGTGGCCTTGTCTTCTACCAAAGACACATTTGACCCTATTACAAGAGCTACCCCAAATCCAAGGTTGATTGAGCCCCATGCCCAATACCGGCTGGCGTGAATACACTGACTTCACTTAGCTTGCGGTGTCCTCGACTCGGCGTAGCTTTAACTTGCCACCCTTGGTCACGGCGCGTAGCAGTGCCCGGTCACGCGCGGTAATACCGCGTGCCATCCTCGCCCCCGGCTCGGCAACGCTCCCGGCCACGTGCCTACTTGCATACGCACGTGTAAAACCTTGTCGAGATCCGGAATCGGCTCTCGGTCAACCGGCCGATCAAGTGTCCCGCCCCGCCTAGACTTGCTAGAGATCCAACACTCTTGCATGATGAAGTCTGCGACACTTGACTCTTGGTAAGGGCGCGCTCGCCCCACTCGCTCACCGGCCACGCGCACGCCCACGGTCCGGCGCGCGCGGGCCTCACGGCCTCGGTCCATGATCATGCGGGGTATTTCACCCGCCCTTGGTCCGGACACAACATAAGCGCCGCGCCACTGCGCGCGCTACCAAATCCACGCGTGCTGTGCGCCTCGTGGCTTGGTCTATGTGATCTTGTATGCCCGTGACCAAGTGTAAGGTCATCAACCCTTACAAACCACCCCCACTAGTTGAACCCGACGTCCTCGTCGGTCTCGAACTCAAGAAGTCTTCCACCAACTCCTTGAGCGCAAAAGAGTAGTATCGCGCCCCGACTTGCCTCCGACATAGGCAAGTCCTTCCATTGGACAAGGAAGAACACCTGCGGTTCTTCTTGCTTTGGCCTTCTACTCTTCGGTCTAGGATCCGCTCAGCCACCTCTTTGAACTCCTCGCGAATAGTCGGTGGAGCCCGACTCTTCTTCGCCTTCGATGAATCCGTGGGGTTGTCCGGCCCGGTTGGACAATAACGAAAGGCCCATCGTACCTCATGATTCAGCCTTTGTGTACATCCTCCCGATGTAACTTCTTCCACACACAGAGTGAGCTTCAACCAAACCTTGTCCCTTACTTGGAACTCCAAAGGACGTCTCCCTTGATCCGCATACTTCTTCATTACGAGCCGCCTTGCGAGGCTATCCCGAGCACTCTCCATCATCTCTTGCCGATCAATAGCAAAATGATACGCGGCGAAGACATTCTCCTCATGTCCTCCTCTTCGCCACCTTTTGAAGGAGTAATAGGTTGGTATCCATACGCAAGCTCAAACGGACTCCTCTCCGTTGATGAAGACCGATAAAGTAGCTAAAACTGCGCCACATCAAGCGGACTTAGCTAATTCTTCCGCGAAGAAACTGAAACATAGTGTCGGAGATACTCATCCAACAGAGTATTGATCCTCTCCGTCGCCCATCCGTCCATGGATGATTCGCTGTTGAAAACTTCAACTCGTGCCCAAAACTCGAACAACGCCGTCCGAACCGCAAAAAGCGTAACACCTCGATCGCTTATGATGTCTCCCGGGACCCCAAAGTGCTTCATCATATGCTTCGAGAAACTCGGCCACCTCTCTTGAACACACTAGGTGCAGTATAAATCGGTCCACGACCACCATCACCGTCGACATCTCTTCCACCTTAGGAAATCGGAGAAAATGGCTTTCCGGAACACTCAGACCCGAGCTGGAGAAGACAGGCCTCCCCGTCTTCTTACGGACTTGTCTTGTTGGCACACGAAACGCGTCCTCACATATGCTTCAAAGTCTTCGCCCATATCCGGCCCATAACAATGTCTTGTGAGCAAGGTCTTCCTTCGCT
>CACTHL010000799.1:0-243345 GCA_902712375.1 Dioscorea dumetorum | reverse complement strand
TTGGATTTGACTTTGCATTTCAAGTTATTGATTCTCTATGTTGATGAATCACAAACCTTGATTTTACATGATTTTTGACTTTTCAAAAGCTTCGGCTTTCGTGCTTATGAAACTTTCTTGATCTCTTGACTTGTGAAACTCTTCGAGTCTTTGACTTCGATGTCTAGAGAGCTGTTGAGTTCATTTGGCCGATTTGTATAGATTTCCAAGTCTTGACTCTTTCATATCTCGAATCTGACTTGGTTAGCTTTGACTTTGATTTTTGAAATGGCTTTAACTTTGGACTTGCATCTTAGATTTGACTTTGCATTTCAAGTTATTGATTCTCTATGTTGATGAATCACAAACTTGATTTTACATGATTTTGACTTTTCAAAGGCTTTCGGTTTTCGTGCTTATGAAACTTTCTTCAAGTCTTGACTTGTAGAAAACTTTCCGAGTCCTTTGACTTCGATGTCTTGAGGCTTTGGTGAGTTCGTTGCCGATTTGTAAAAAATTTTCCAAGTCTTGACTCTTTTATATCTCGAATCTTGACTCTGGTCGCTTTGACTTTGATTTTTTGAAATGGCTTTAACTTTGGAGTTTGCATATTGGATTTGACTCCACATCTTTGGATTTGATTTGAATCTCAAGTTGTGGATTCTCTATGTTGATGAATCACAAACTTGATTCTGTTTAATTTTGACCTTTCGAAAAGCCTCGGCTTTCGTGCTTGTGAAACTTTCTTTAAGTCTTGACTCGTGAACTCTTGAGTCTTTGACTTCCGATGTCTTGAAATCTGTTGAGTTCATTTGTCATTCATTTTAGTTTTTTATCTTGGCCTCACGTACTCTGAGCATCGGTTTGCACATTATCAGGTTATACTCTTTTTCGCGTGATTACTTTGACTTGCTTGGTTTTGAAGTAGATCTCAAGTTGTAATCACGAACTTGATTCCACTTTTGATATGGGTGTTTGACGACTTGACATTTTGTGCTTGTGAAGTATTTCGGGTTTTGATAAAACTTTTTCCACTCACTCGAGAGGTTCGAGGGTAGTGGAGAGGGTTCTCACAAAGAGAGCCATCTTCCACCGTATTGAACTCAACAAGAGCTAGTGGTCTTGATAGAAACATTTTTCCACTCACTCCAAAAGAGTTTTTGTGGTCTTCAAAATATTTTTCACACTCAAGAGAGTCCAAGAGGTAGTGGAGAGGTTCACATGAGAGAAAACGGTCTACCACCACAATCTACATTGGAACTCAACAAGAGATGTTGTGGCCTTGATAATATTTCAATCGCTCAAGAGAGTCCAAGAGGTAATGGAGAGGTTCACTAGGAGAGCAGATCACCACCACAATCTCACATTGGAACTTCACAAGAGATGTTGTGGTCTTCAAAATATTTCCACTCGCTCAAAAGGAAGTCCCTATGAGGTAGTGGAGAGGTTCTCACAAGGATAACAGGCAACTACCACAATCTACGTTGAAACTCCACAAGAGAATGTGTGGTGCAAGAACACTTTCCACTCACTCCAAAAAGAAGTCCATGAGGTAGTGGAGAGGTTCTCCAGGAAGAACAATGCTCACCACAACCACATTGGAACTTCACAAGAGATGTTGTGGTCTTCAAAATATTTCCACTCACTCGAGAGAGTCCAGAGATAGTGGAGAGGTTCCCAACAGGAGAGCGGTCTACCACCAATCATACGTGGAACTTCCCAAGAGATGTTGTGGTCTTGAAAATATTTCCACTCACTCAAAAGAAAGTCCATGAGGTAGTGGAGAGGTTCTCACAAGGATAACGACTACCACCACAATCCACATTGAAACTCCACGAGAGATGTTGTCGTCTTCAAGAATATTTCCACTCGCTCAAAAGGAAGTCCATGAGGTAGTGGAGAGGTTCTCACAAAGAAGCAGTCTACCACCCCAATCTACATTGGAACTTCGCAGAGATGTTGTGGTCTTGAAAATATTTCCACTCACTCAAAAGAGAGTCGAGAGATAGTGGAGAGGTTCTCACAAGGAGAACAGGTTTACCGCCACAATCTACATTGGAACTTCTACGAGATGTTGTGGTCTTCAAAATATTTCCACTCACTCAAAAAGGAAGTCACGAGGTAGTGGAGAGGTTCTCACAAGGAGAGAGTCTACCACTACAGTCCACCTTTGGACTCCACAAGAGTTTGTGGTCTTGAAATATTTCCACACACTCAAAAGGGAGTCATGAGGTAGTGGAGAGGCTCTCACAGAGGAGAGCAGTACTACTACGAATCTACATTGGAAACTCCACAAGAGGTTTGTGTGTCTTCAAAGTGTTTCCACTCACTCGAAAAAGGAGTCCATGAGGTAGTGGAGAGCCTCTCACAAAGAGAACTCTACCACTACGGTCTACATTTAAACTCCACAAGAGGTTTTGTGGTCTTGAAAGGTGGATAGACAGTTTGCATGAACAACCTAATTTCCACTAAAATTTCTAACCTCATTTTTTTTTGCATATTAGTCCCTCGTGCATCATATTTGCGTGTCAGACTTTCTAAATTTTCAGTTTTTTACAATTTTTATCAAACTTTTGCAAATAAGACCTTAAACTTTTCCCTTTTTGCATTTTTTACAAATTTTGCGACCGGGACCCTCTAAATTTTTATTTTTGCATTTTTTATCGAACATTTGCAAATAAACCTTAAACATTTCGGATTTGCATTTTTCTCAAATTTTGCGACCCGACCCCTCTAAATCTTCATTTTTGCGCTTTTATCAAATATTTGCAAATAAAACATTAAACATTTCAGATTTGCATTTTTCCTCAAATTTTGAGACCTAGCCTTTTTTTCCTTAAAACAATTCACGCAGGATCAAAGGCCTGACAGAGAACTAATTATTCTCCAGATTTGTCCAGACTCTCATCCATGCATAGAATTTGGAAAGCAAAATCTTACAGCATGCATAAGGAATGAAAAATTATGCAAAGCTTAGAACTTATTTTTACCGGAGAAATCCAAATAGTACCTTTTTTTGTTTTTTTTTGTTTAACTCCAGTAGCCCTTCTCTATGTTTTGATCTCCCTTTCTTTCTCTTCTTCTTCTTTTTCGCGATCTTTTTTTCTCATGGTGTGTTACGCTCCTCTCTTTTTTTTAGATAAAACCACTTTTCTCTCATTTCAACTTTTCTACCTCGCTTTACTCTCTTCTTTTCTTTCTTTTTCTCGGCGCTTTTTTCCCCCAGGTTCTTTTCTTCTCTTCTCTCTGCAGTGATTTTTTTGAATCTTTCCCTTCTCTCCGATTTTTTCTCTCCGAAAATCCACCCCAACCTTTTTCTCCGAAAATCCTCAACCATCTTAAGATTGATTTTTTTTTTAAATTTGATTTTTTTTAAATAACAAAAATCCGAAAAATTTCAAAATTTGAATTTCGGATTTATTTTTACTATTATCCGAATTTTTTTTAACTTTTTTATTTATAATTGATTTTTTACCCTTATCAGGATAAAAAAAATTATTATATATATTTTTTAAATAAAAAATCCATATAAACAATTCTCTTAATAATATGGGCAAGAGACACCACTATCTATGCAAGTACAAGCGAGTAATTTGGTAATTTTATATAAATTTTAATTTAAAAAATAAAATTTTCATGGCATGGGAAGGAATGAGGAATCTCATCTCATGTTTATTTTCCATCTAAAAATGTGAAATGTAAAAAAAAAAAAGATGTGAAAGGGTGTGATGGGATCAAGGGAAAGGACAAAGTGCAAGTGTCCCCCAACAGACATCACTCAATATTGGAGGATAAAAAGGATGCCAATTCCATCCAATCCACTGGATCTTTCACATCTTCATTCTTCTCTTTATTTTTTTCTTTCTTGTTTTGGGGAACCGGGAGCATCTTCTCATCTTCTCCTTCCTCATTTTACATATCTGCCCTCCACTCTTTTTCTTCCGCTTTTCCTTTTTTTTTTTTTTTGAAAAATATTTATTTATTTTTTAATAAATTGAACAGCAAAGAGAAACCACTAAGGAAGCGGTAAGTCTGGTTATGCAGTGTTCGTTTGGATGTAAGTAGGGGAAAGTGGACTGATTTTCTCCACTTCTAATATTCTTTTCCTGAAGTGAAGTGGGGGGAAGTGACTACTTCCCCCTTGACTAAACTCACTTCAAAGATTTTTACGCTGAAGTGGGGAAGTGAGTGCTCTTCCTCCCGCCTCCAAAGGCTCTTCGGAAGTGACATCACTTACATCAAAATGAGCACCATTAATGGAAAAAAACTTGAGAGAAGTCGTATCACTCCTGCTATTTTCCATCACTTTAGGAAAGTGATACTTGTTCCAGTTTTTGGACTTTCTCACCTTTTACGCCGAAATGAATACGCCCCGAAAGAGCGGGACAAAGTAGAAACAATACAAATAAACAGCCATGCACTAATTAATATCTGCAGTATAAAAGACAGGTTAAGAAAAGGACAGACTAAGAGCATATACTTAAGATTAGTACAATCAAAGAAAAATATATATATTTTTTATAAATAATAACTACGGAGAAATATATATATAACTAGCATTGGATGATAGAATTCTTATTTTGAAAATTTGGTAAAAAAAAAAAAAAAAAAAAAGTGTAACAGCCTACTAATAATGATGTATGCGTTATTCTTGGAAGAATTCCTTGCTGTTTCAGCTTAGAGACTAATTAAGGACCTTTTTAGTCTGTGTTATTACTTAGAATACTTGACTTGAAATAAATGCTCTTATTTTTTAATTTCTAAAATATAAATATATCAATTCCTTGTTTATTTTTGTGTATCATTTTAAAAAATCTATAAAGCATCATTAGATGATTTTTTTTTCTAAATTTGTCTTTTTTATGTCTAATATTTTTTCTACCATTTCCAATATTTCTTTTATTGAATTTAAAAGCGTTATTTTAAGCAAACTAATGAAAAGTGATAATTAAAATAGAGAGAGAAATCAATGATTGAAATCTTATTAAATAAGTGTAATTTTGGAAAGTTAGTATAAGCTTTTATGAATTTAAGACTGACAACTAATTTTAACAACTTTTTTTAATAGATGTTAATCACTTAAAGTGGATATATACATACATAAAACTCGTGGGAATATATATATTTGTCCATCGTCAAAAATCATACTCTACTTTTAAGTTTTTACTCATCAAAATCTATAATTTGAAAAGGGTAGATAAATAAATAATAAAAAAAATTTTAAATTTTCAAAACATAATATATAAATATATGATAGCATTAAATTTCAAAGTAAAATTTCGAAATGGTCCCCAGGAGGGGAGCAGAATCAAAAATAAAAAAAAAAAAAGGGGAGGAGGGTTGATAGTGCATAAATCCAAAGTAAAAGTTTTGAATTTTTTCCCCGACCAGTCCAACAAAGAGGTGTCATTTCAAAGGTCCGGGTTGGATGGAGTTTCGTAGGTTCCCCCCCCCCAGCACCTCCTCGGCACGTGATCTCCAGACATAGTTCCACTCACCTCCCGTAACCTCACCCCCTCCACACTTCCCCCGCATTAATCTCAAAAATCCCACACCAGCAAGAAGGCACAGTTGGAGATTAAGGTGACCGGGCTGGTGATCGTATCGAGGGAGAAAGCGACAATAGTTGGGGAGGGAAAGAAAGGGACCGAAAAACCCCCAAAACCCCGACCAGCTTGCCCCAAAACCTCCATCATCATCATCGATCACTGCTCATCAGAGCTTCTGGCAATCTCTCTCAATCTCTCAGCTCCATCATTGTTGATTCTTAAGTGGTCTCTGTGAGCGTGTGTCGTTAGGGGAGAAGACTGAAGAGAAAGAGGGAGGAATGCAGCAGCATCTGATGCAGATGCAGCCCATGATGGGAGGATATGCATCTCCCAACCCAGTCACTACTGAGCTCATCCAGCAGGTCCTTTTCTTTGCTTTTTTGTTTCCTTATTTGACAAGAAAAGGATGTTCTTTTGTTTTTGTTTTAATGGTTTTGGTGTTTGGTTTTGTGGTGGTAGTTGCAGTAGCAGCTGGAGTAGTGATTGCAGTTAGTTTGGTTGGTTATTTTATAAATGTTAATTTTTGATCTGTTTGATGATGGTTTTGAGTTGTTTGTTTGTTTGGTTGGTTGGTTATTGGATTGATGTTTGGGTTTTTATGTTGGGTTATGGCTTTGAGTTGTTTATTTCTGAAAAATGTTGTTTTGATAGAGATGGAACTTGTTGTTGTTATTTGGTTTATTATTATTATTATTATATTTTTAGTGCTGTATGAGATGTGTGATTTGGTTTTTGGTTTTTTTGGAATGGTTTTGACTGGTTTTCCTTTTGAGGGAAAGAGCTGTGTTTTTGGTGGGTTTTGATTGCGATGGAGCCTGCTTGTGTCTTGTTTCTTTTATTTGTTGTAGTATTATGTCAGATTTATGGCTTGGGTGACCATTGGAGAGATTTCTGTTTTTGATTTTTTGTGGAATGGTTTTGAGTGGTTTGTTTTGGTAAGATTGGTATTTTGGTGGTTTTGATTGTGACAAGGACTTGCTTGACTCTTGGTTTTTATTCTAAAAAAGATGTTTCTTGGGCTATGCTTTTGATTTATTTTTGGTTCTATTGGTAACGCTTTGTTTGATTCATGGTCATCAACACTTGTGTGAATATTGGTTGGTGATTGCTTGCAGGATGCTTTTTTATGGTTTTCAGTTGGTTTTTTTCTTGGAAAAATGGGATTAGAGACTTTTGGTTTTTAGTAAGGACTTATGCTTCGCAACAAGTATAGTTTTTTTTGTTGTTGTTGTTGTTGGGTGCTGGTTATAGGTATTAGGGTTTTCATGGCTTTTCTCTAATTCCCAAGCTTCCGAATCTGTTAATTTTGAGTGTTTATATGGGAAATTAGGTTCTTTACGTGGAAGTGCTTGCACAAAGTTTATTTGTGGTATGCATGATATTATTTTTATTATGTTGGAGATTATTGTGCAAATGGTTTTGCCATGTTATTCCATGCCTAATGAGTTTGTTGGCCAGCAAATTTTTTTGTTGTTTTGGTTTAATGTGTCTTTCCAAATGGGTTATCTTCGTGTAGCTGCAGTTCGTACGGAGATAACCATTGAGAAAGTGCAAATGAGAATATACTTTGTTTCTTCATTGATGGTTGACTACCATCTTTTTATTTATGTTTTTAGTTATTTGACCAAACTGATTGCTGTTGGTTCTTTTCTTTTTTTCCAATTTTTTTTCTTTTAGATGGTTTTTCTTTGTTATAGTTTGTGGAGTTGCCTATTGATTTTGAGTTTGTGTGTGTGCAGATGCTTTTGTATTAAACATGAAAAGCAAAACATTTTGACTAGAAGTTAAAGTCATTCAAGAATGTGGGGTCATATAATAATGCATTTATGTGAAAACATAACACATCAAATGTAATGGAAGCAATGAGAAATATGGAAATCCGAAGAATACTGTTGGGTCTCGTGAGCTGTTCATTGAGATTTGAAAATGTTTTAAGTGTATTTTGAAAGGTGGCTGACAAATTTCTTTATTAGGACTCAGTGGACTAATATAATGTTAATGAGTGGAAGGAAAATATTTTGTGCATTGATGGAGTAAATATCTCTTGTATAGTTATACAAACTACCTTGTTATAAATATCTTGTGTGATACTGTGGAGTGTGGAAAAATGTGTTCTAGCTTAGGTTACGATGTTAAGCACCAGTTTTGGGGTTTTACGCATGATGGCTTGAGGTTTGTGTTTTTTACTTAATAAACTAATAGACAAATTTAACTAGAAGATGTAATATTTTATCACTTAAAATGTATATAGTAAGGCAGTAGGTAGCATCTGGGGGAAAGAAATATTATCTTCACCTATTTTCTTACGATGCCAATTATCAAACTTGTCTGTTGTTTTTTTCTTTGCAAACTCATTATTCATCAATCTCTACTTTTTTTCTAATTTTGTTGTGGTTGTATGCTTGCTTGTTTGTGTTTTCCCAAGCAAGGTCTTTAACTGGGTCTCTGCCATTTCTGTATACTTTCCTCAACACTTTATTCTGTGTACTAAATTTAGCAAAGTCTTATTTAAGAAGCTCATTTTGGTGCACATTCTTCAAAACTAACTCACGACCGAATAGTGTTGCACTTGTATTTCAGATCCTCGCCATTAATCAACACTCAGATAGCTGCTCTAGTGCCTCTACTATTCTCTCAATTGATCTGAATTTTGGATGGTTTATTATGTGTGCTTGTGTTGCAATATTTATCTTCTTCATGTTAGAAAATAATTGAGTGTTTGTGTACTGCAAGGGATTGCCTTTACATTCGAACATTAAACATAACTTTACTTGTTGCAGTATTTGGATGAGAACAAGCAATTGATTCTGGCCATACTTGATAGCCAGAGTGCGGGGAAAGCAGAAGAATGCGCTGAGTAAGTTGGCATAACCCTCCATCAACATTTATGTTTTATAATGAGAGATTATAAGCACCATCTTTAAGATGACAACAAAAGTTGGCCATATATTTATTAAACATATAATAATTGAAAGTTTTGTTGGTTTGGTTATATTTGTTTTATCACAGCCAATAATTTCTTAAGTGACAACACAATAAAATGAAATATGTTATGCTTTAATCCATTTCTGAACAAGATTTCTTGATCAAAATGGATTTATAAACAGACAGTGTATTTAGGCTGCTCAGAAGGTGCACAAGCCCAGTTTGTCAACATGGGCATCAGATTTTTAAAATATAGCAAACTTTGGTGTTTGGCAAGATCAGATATATATATATATATATATATATATATATATTAAAGTATCTCCATAATTGAACTTTATTTTCTTAGATTTTGCAATCCATATATACTGTTTGTGTAATGATGATGTTATAGGCCGCTGTTTTCTTCTCTAGTTTTACGGTGAAAGAGAATATAAACTACGTATAGATTGCAATCTGTATCTCTTGGCTCATTAAGTCCTGTATCAGATATGTTTTTTATTTTTTTTCTGAAATAGATAATTAGTATGGTGGTGTCTTATTCTATATTTCATTCTGATTTTTGTTATCCAAAGAGGATGGCACATTGCATGCTTTCCTTTGTATGTTATTTTTGTTTTATTTAACAATGTCCTGTACATAGGGCATTAGAAATAAGGAATGATTTATTGCTCAGAAAGGAAAATTTTACCACAGGTTGATTTCATTCTCATTCACCATGTCTTAAGTTTTCTTGCATTGCATTCTACAATTTCTGATCATGGTTATGAGATGTGAAAGTTTGCCAAAATACACACACACACACACACACACATATATATATATATTGATCGCTCCTTCTACAATCCTTTTGCGTATTATTTACTATAATTAAAACATTAGGTCCATTATTCTCTAGTTGTTGAGGTAGGAAGAGCCAGGCATACGAGTATTTTCCTGAATATCTTTGAATATCTTTTCAGCATTTTCCTGAATCTTGGCTTTCCAAAAAGATGTAGTTTCAAGGTGGTTCTTTTCTGAAATTCCTGATTTAATATCTCTTGTGTGACATAATTAATGGTAGTTTGGGCGTCTGATGGAGCTCTGATGACAGTTAAGTATAGGAATTTTATTGCATCAGTTTAAACTTCTGTTCAGACAAATAAATCACTGTATTTAATATATACTGTGTTCTAGGAATTGTCAAATGTGAGATGTTCACAAATTTTTTTGCCAGCTTCAATTCTTTAACATTTCATATTTGGCAATGTCTTCATCCTTACTATTCTTGAGGTTCTACTAGGAATCAAGCTAAGCTTCAGCGGAATCTCATGTACCTTGCAGCTATTGCAGATAGTCAGCCACAACTGCCAACCATTGCACAGGTATAATTCCTTAGCGTACATTAAGCTTCATTTTTATGCGCGCTAAGTGAGTTTTCATTCTGATTCTTGTTCTAAGAACCATACTAAAGTCATTATACTTCTCAGGCAGAGGTTATCTGCTAAAATATCTTTACTGTACACAGTAGATGGAACAAATAACAGTGAATCAAAAGAAGTTACGTTAGATGTAGCAATTCGATTATAAATATACCTCTGTGCAATAGCTTAAGATAGTACTGAATTTCTCATGTCAATTGTCTTTTGTCCAAACAGTTCCCGCCCAACGCCGTCATTCAACCTGGGACTAGATACATGCAACATCAGCAAGCGCAACCACTGACTCCACAGTCATTGATGGCTCCTCGCTCAATGCTGTATGCTCAATCACCAATGTCTGCGTTGCAACAGCAGCAGCAGGCAGCACTTCACAGCCAACTCGGGATGAGCTCGGGTGCAAGCAGTGGGGGATTTAATGTGCTCCGTGGTGAAACCAGTGTTGGAGGAAACGGTGCGCTGAATGCAGGAGTCTTCCCTGATTTCGGTCACAACGCTGGTGCTGGAAAACAAGACATGGGTAACGCGGTGTCAACCGATAGCCGCGGTGGCAACTCTACTGGGCATAATGGGGATGGCACAGAACCTCTATATCTGAAGAGCTCCGAAGAAGAAGGGAACTAGTTTTGGTGACTGGAGCTTGGTGCTGAATATCAATCAGAAAACTTTGCTAAACCAAGAAGGTTTTGGTTTGAAATCAGTTTCACATTGATGCTGGTAGGGGTGACTTTGTGAAGGGACTGATGTGCTCTGGTTTCTTTTGTAGTAGGGTCTATAGACTTGTCAAAATGGTTCTTGTGCCAAACTGAAACATTAGCATTTGTAAATTTTTGTAGGCTTGAGTGGGGAATGTTTGTAATCTCTATAGATAGTTTACTTCCATCATCAGTAGAGTGTTTGCTGATCAAATTTCCCTGTGCTTGTTTGTGTGTGGCTTGGCTGTTCTATTGACACTTTGGTCAGTGTCTGTATGGTTTAGTGGCTTAGTTGTAGTTGTTAATTCAGATTAAAAAATGGGTGTTAATGAAAATCTAGAATTCATTTGGCATCATATATAAGTCAAAATATTGGTTTCATTTTTCATAGGAACATTCTCCAAATGCAATAACAATAACAAACTCAAGCGATTATAGTATGCATAGTCAAAACAGAGCCCACTATATTAAATTTTTAATGCAATAATTTGACCTTAAAAATATAACATGTAAATTGAAACGAAAATCTCCAAAACTTGATTGTAGATATGTTTGAGATTTCAGTCAGGTTAATTCTACAACCCACATCTCTCAGTGAAGGGGGATTCAGCTTCCTGTTGTTTGCTTAACAATTAATCATCAAACACAACGAACTCGAACTGCACTTTCATGAGCCTTTCTAAATTCAGAAACAAAACCAGGAACAGAGAAAAGAGAAACAACTGCCTATGTCAAAAAGATATTTATTGATATGGACCCCAATCACATTCAAACCATGGAATTTCTTCCATTTAGACATTGCATGTCAATTAAGGTAGCACAAGAAACCAAATTGCTGGCTTGACAACCAGCTCAGCAACAAGTATTTTCTCACAAAGAACACGAAAGAAAGATTGAACTACCGAGATTTTGTTTCGAACATTCCCAAAAAGGTAAAAACAGAACAACATTATTCCTATAAATAAGTAACCAATTCAAAGTTTCAAATCCATCAAAACACAAGAGGATAAAAAACACAGTGTCGATGGGATCATCGGCTCTCCTGCCCCTTCTGTTGGTGTTGTTTTCTGGCATGGCCTTCTTATCGGATGCCAGGAATTTCAAAGGTCAATGGCTGAAGGCTAGTGACCTTCTCTCAGATGCTGCTTATTTGGAGGCGCAACGGCCAAAGACTAGCATGCTTCTCGAGGAGTCCCATCCCAAGGGACGAAGGGATTCCTTTTCTAGCTTGCCCTTGCTCTCAGATATGAGATATTTTGAAGAACAACAATCGTTGCCCTCGAATTCTAAGTATATGGAAGGGCCATGGTCAAAGACAACTATGCTCCTCAAGAAGTCCCATATTAAGGGACATGAGGACTCATTTTCCAGTTTGCCACCACCACCAGCAGCAGATGCTAGGTATCTGAATCTCAAGGGATTGCAAGACTTTCTTACCAATGTGCCCTTGTTGTCAGATACTAGGTATTTGGAAGGGAAACGGGTGAAAACCAGCTGGTTTCTCATAGAGTCCCTTATCAAGGGAGACAAGAACTCCTCCAAGGGTTCCTCATGCACACATGATCCAATTAAAAAAGATCCAGGTGGTGATAAATGTCCTACACCTCCCTGAAGTTTCGTAAGTGATGGGCAATGATTTATTTGCTATTTTGGGGATATGCAATGGCTAATGTTCAACTTACGAATATGTTCTTCACAGGTATTGTCAAATTTGTACAAAAATGAAATGATCTGTTACAGTGAAAAGTTTTGTATCATATCAGTGTTTTGTTCTTGGGCATGACGTAATATTGTTGCCATTCCACAAGACAATAAAATAGTTGATCTATCAGTGAAATAAAGGGTATAAAAAATTATGGCCTGAACGATTACGGGTATGTTTTTGCATTTGACAAATAATGAACAAGGAAAACAACGGAAGAAAGAAAATCATCATGTGTTTTGTCGGCTGAAGAAAACAAGATGGATAACCAAATAATATAAAACAGTATTGAAAAAAGAAAAGGTTACTTTTCTTTTATTTCCATCATGTTGCTTTTCTTTTATATTCTTCTCCATTTCCCTAGCTTCAACACACTGCAAGAAAAAACAAACCCAGAATTTTAAATAAAAGGAGCACCAGACATAAATAACACAACCAAAACTTTTACTACCCTCTGAAAATTTCTGAGTCATCAAACGAGTGCTTTTATTGCAGCAAGTAATTGTCATTCTAAAACTATAAAAATATGGTGAAACAAGAGTAGACATTTAAAGATACGAGTTCCAGCCATCAATTGCACAAATTTCCAGGTGGGGGAGAGAGATTGCTTGTCATGCTGGAATCATAAACAAATAAATGAATTTACAACCATTACTAAAATGTGGACATGATTAATCAAGGAATGTATGAAACAGATGAAATAACTCATTGTTACCCTATTGCATGCTGGACAAACACAATCAATCAGTTCTTGTTGCTGGTGTCTTGCTCAGTTTAGTGGTAGATGACTCAAAGCTGGGTACTGTTAGCAAGTTACCGTTATCAGACATGTAGAAGTAATTGTAATTGATTCGAGTGACCAAATCCGCCAAATGAGGAAAGTGCCCCACATTTAGCTTGAAAGAAAGGATCTGCACAGTCAAAGCAGGAGTAAGTTCATTCTCTAATATTTGTTTTAGTTCACAATTAAGTATAAGACAGGATTTTTGCTATGAGCGAAGGTTATGGAAAGGTGGAAGATGCATACTCTTAGAAGGAAGGCAACGCAATCATCAAACTGTTTCTCAATCCGGTCTACTTCTATTTCACATCTTGCTTTAATAGCAGGGGCTGCCCCACCACTACTAAGGGTTTGCTGTATGGAATAGAAATCAAGGGCCAATCCAAGAATGCTTTTAATTCGACTCGCAATTAAGGCCCACTGCAAGAGCATGACAAGCAAAATCCAGTTGAAATATTTTATTGTCATATATTGATTAAATATAATGGGCACATGAAATGTAAAGAATAATATCACCAAAAGGATTCTACCAGTTTATCAGGAGCGACGAAGCATTGTCTCTGAACAGACAAAAGGTATGCCTCGTGAACTTCGATAACTTCATCAAGGGAGCCTGCAGTGGCCATGCCACTACAAAGTTCAATCCATGAACTGTGAAATACCTGCATGATAGTTATGATCAATTCAACAAGATGTCAAGCCAACTTGCTTTAAATAAAAAATAATAATGAAAAAAAAGAGGATGAGTTCTTATTACCCTGTCCATGACGTATTGGTGAAACGCATCAACAAAATGGAGAAGTTTCTGCTCCACTAACAAGTGATGCTTATAATTGTGTGTCATGCCACCCCTACCCTGAAAAATGTTTCATGTTTGTAAGCATTGTTGAGTCAAAGAATTTTAATTTGGCTGTCACAAGGAATAGTTAGAAATATCAGTTTAAAGGAACCTTTTAAAAACGTCAACAATGAAAAGGATAACCAACAGAAATTTTACAAATAAAACAGCAAATGCAATAGTTGAGGAATCTCCAGTAAGATTGCAACTAATGCGGACAAACATGAGACACTTGCAACAATTATCATGCGATACTTCAGCAGAACCAATATGATGAACCTCAACGAGTACATAGAAATATTCAGATAAGGAAATGCCTAGTTGACAAGTTAACAGAGATTTTCAGTCAGTGTCCATGCAGAAAAGGTAGGATTTGGCTTCGCTCAGGCAATGAATGGGTTTTTTTCCTACCGGGAGGAAAGGATCTAGACTAAAGGAACTTCTCCAATAGAATCAACAATCCAATCAATCTGAGACTTGAAAAATGCATATCATGTATATGATGATTAAATGAAGCTCTTTAGCAAAACAGTTTTCTGATTTAGCCAACAAGCGTGCAGATATTTGCATCAAATTATTGCAAATTTATTGACTAGTAAAATCTACAAGTGAAACCAGCCAGTGATTAACTGATGTATTTTCTATGTAAACAATATGGCCCCTCAACTGTCTTGGTGTGCAAGCTAACGACAGACCTCAGTTGTAGAAGCCTAGCAGGAGGATTCTTTTGATGGTGATCATAGTGCAGATGACAGCAACCTAGTTCACAAATGAAATTTGTCTATATAACCGCTGATTGAACTCACAGTAATTAAAATTTAGAATTAAATAGGGCGATTTTAGTAATAATTACATGAAATTACGCTTGCTGACTTGATAGATGCTGAAATTTCATCCTTGTTTCTAGTTATTTATCGAAAGAAACGAAACCAACTGGAATTTATCATGCATCCACACAATACCACCATTGGATCATAGTAATAGACAACTTGTGCATACATACTAAGAAAGGTGAAATATTAAAGGTAATTGAGTATAAAGTATCTGTGGCAACCAAAATTAATAACAAAAAGGTGAAATATTAGAGGTAATCGATTATAAAATGTCTATCACAATAAGATTGCTAAACCACAAATTAAGTGCAAGACAACCTTCCACATCCACCTCCGGGCTTTGCCAAGGACAAATTTTGCGCGTTTAACCTTCACGAGAAACCCCATGACCTATCAAACACAGTGTATCCAAATGATTTGGGAAAATCCAGATGCAAACCCAATTGAAGAATTGAAGGAAATATTACCTGATTATACTTACTAATTGCTTCCGTATTTGCAATCAAGTCAAGAGGCCAGGATACCTACTAAATCAACAAAATGTAAAACATTTCCCCAGGATTATGAAACAGTAAAGGCAAACCACCTTTTCTAAGTGAATACCTTGTATGAAAATTTTAGTACATCAAGGGCATCAACACCAAAGCAACTGTTTCGAATTTTGCATGGAGTTGAAACAGTTGCATGATCCACGTCATCAGAACTGTTACTTTTTCCAATTGACACGACTAAAGAATCTGAGGCACTTAAAAGTGACCCATCAGCAGAGTTTCTTATTGACTCCTGGTTAATGACAGCTTTTTTAGTATATCTATAACTTATAAAAACCAAATGTACAAGTTAAATCTCATTTTAGCCAAACCTGTAGTATTGTATTCAATTCAAAATCATCATCCCAGGAGTCTCCTTTATCTAGTTTATCAAAAATTGCTATATGGAACTGCTGCAACAGGTCACCTGAATGAAATTGTTTTGCCAAGTGTAAAGATGTTTACATTAGAATGGAAAGAACAATTTGAGAAGGATAGAATACCTGAGCCCAATAAGAAAATGGCACGTAACACACAAAGTTCATCCATCAATTTCCAATCACTCATAAGCTTTGACAAGATGTGCTTGCCAACATGATCCACCTAGCAAGGGAAAAAACTGTTCAGTGTTACATCAATTAGAGACATTTTGCGGCAAATCATGACACCAACCTGTTTCTTTATGTACACAGAAAGGCATTCCTCGATAATAACCGCAGGAAGTGGAGTCTCTTTGGGCTTGATATTCTGAATCCAGTTAAGTATACTCGAAGCAAGAGTGCTATTTTTCTGGGAAGGAAGAAGTTTCGAAATAGGGAGATCTTCCTACGAAGATATCAACGGTTTCAATAATAGTTGAACAAGAAATTGAAATAAAATAAGAGTCAAAAATAAAAACATATTTAATGATACCTTTAAGCAAGGAAGAAGTGTAGGGAAAGGAAACAACGTCTCCATAGTCTTGGCTACATCCTCCAAATGAAACCGCCCAAATTCACCATATTGGAAGCCGAAGGTATAGTCTGTTCCACTGAGTCTAGGTAGCATACACTTTTGGATTAAATCCATACTAACACTTGCATTACTACATTTTTCACCAAAAATCGTCTCTCGCAGCTTTTCATCATTTAATGGTGGAAGATGGAAATTTCTAGAAATATTCAGATTGTTCCAAGAAGTGCTATTCCTCTTCAGAAATTCTCTACAAACAGTTATTACAGGGCTTTCAGGGCAAAATGAATGACAAAGAGTAGCTCCTGATATGCAAGAAGTTATAAAATCTGGACACGTAGGATTATAATGTCTTGATGCACATATTGTATTCACCCCGACAGAGCAATCTTGGTTAGTTACTCCTCCAGGATAAATCTCTCTATCTACACTTGTAAAGCTCATTCTTGATATCACATCAGCCAAGAACTTTAACCATGATTTCTCACAGTTAACAGAAGATGGAGCATTCTCCCCACTTTTCTCAACAGATGCTTTGAAGATCTCTGCAATTTCAGGATATGACATCTCCAAATAATCATGGACATGTGTATCACCACATATTAAACCTGACAAACATAACATGAAAACCTCAGACAAGGTCAATTCATCGAAAACAGGGGAATTCCGACGGAAGTGGGAATGGTCTCCTTTGCCAGAGTTGACATTCTCAAGTCTTTCATCTTTCGATTTTGAAGTACATGAATTTCCAGGTTCACCTTGCGTTATAGATGCATGGAAAATGTTCTCATAGTTAATTGCTCTGAAATCATTAAGAATGTTGTCATGAGCTTTATTGGACAATCCAGCTTGCTCGCTCGTGACATGCCGAACCAACTGCAATGATTTGCCAGCAGATACAATGGTTCTTGCCATCTCCTTCAAAAACAAAGGACATACAACAATATCCATATCAAGTTGATCTCTCCCTCTCCCAGAACCAGGTAGAGAAGATTGCTTTTGATCACTGGTTTCCACTGTAATATCTCCGATGTTGGGAATTATGGAAACAGAAGAAGTTGGCTGTCTCCATTCACATGGACGGAAAAGATAACTCCTCTCCCAAAATGATGGTTGGTCAATGGTAACTGAATCATTGGCAAAAAAGAACATCTGTAGGAGGGAGAGATCCACTAAAAACGAATTATAATACAGAACCAATGCCAGGATTAGAAAAAAAATCCAACTAAAAGGTACACAATCAACTACTTAAATTTAGAACTCAAAAAAATGGAGAGAGAAAAAAAAAAGAAAAAAACAAACAAACAGACAGAGAGACAGACATCCCTCTTGAAATACAAGAAATCTCAAAAGTTCAAAAATCCAGATCCTATTAGAGTTTGTTTTATGGGGACATCAAGAATTCAGGAAATTCAATCAACTATCAGCCAAGAGTTGGCAAATCTGACAGGACAACTCACATGGTATATCATGTCATATCAAATCAATCACATTTAAGGAGCATTGGGTGCATGAGACATTGAAATAGCAAACAGAAATACGTAACTGTGTTAGAACTATCTGTATTCTATCCACAAGGAATAAAATTTTGATGACGAGTGTGTCATACGAGAAAACCAGCATCAGAACAGAACAAATGGCAGGATGTGTTTGACACTCACGAAGTCATAAAGATGTGATAACACCACACATTACGGGGTGCTTAGGGAAGAATATTGACACTCAATTCATATCCTTCATGTATTATTATCAACAAAGTTTCTAATTTTAACAACTTCCATGCTTCCAATGAAATCTCCAAAGCAAGTAGACCATTTAAGATAACGGGTAAAGCAGATACCTCCTCATAAGGGTCATCAAGAATTCCCTCATACAACCAAGAGTCAAGCCCCTTAAGGTACGGCAGTAAACTTCCAGCGAAAATAGCCAGTAACATATGGTAAGGCTCTTCCTGAAATATAGCAAAAAGCACTTGGAATATAATTATATAAATAGATAAAAAACAGAAATAGCATGTTCACGTCAATTATTTTTGCAACCTCGCCATCTTGTATCAGGCACACTTTATTCAACTCCTCGAAAAGATGGTCAAGAATATGAACTGCAATCTCACTAGCAGGAATAGCTGTTTCCGTGTCAAAGTAAGCACTTGGAATTGCTCCATATACTATCTTGAAAAGACATTCAGCACCAGAGAGAAGCCTATGGAAAAGACTAAACATGAGGCAATAATCTATGTAAAATCTGAATATCGAAAGTCATAATTCTCAAGATGTAAACAGGGTGATCAAAGCATCCAGTCATTTTTATACATAAAGTTTCAGAAAAAAACGATGTCCACAACAAACAGAGAAGTTCCTATACAACAAGATAAGATCAAATACTAAGCTTTTAAGGGTTCAATTGGTGAGCACAAGATTTTAGAAAAATCTCCAAGTTAGAGAATCACCAAAACATATGATATAAAACTCACACTAAGTTACCAAGCAGCAGGAGATGTGATGAAGTAACAAAAATCAGAACAAACAATAACAGCAATACCCAAAAAGAAGAAGAAAAAAATCAATATATAACCATTTAAGATTATCATCAACATCAAAGCAAAAACATCTCAGGGAAATTCATTTAACTTGTAATCGCATATGGTTACACATGGTTTACATATTGGCAACATAATTTCATATGATAATTTCCTCATCTTAGAATGGCAATCCTGCACTAATATTACTTATATTACTTGTTTGGGTTTTGACCTGTGCAAACCAAGATAATTTCTTGGAAGCAGGAAAATTATTTTACAGCACAATTGCACTTGGTACACATTAGCACTGTAGTCACACAAAAGAAAAGCACAAAAACTATATCATAGGAAACTGTCCATCTAAACTAGCTTATGTAATTTTGTCATCTCTAACATGTACGTTTCTTGGAACCATCAACAACATGCTTTATAGAAATATAAGGAGTTTTGCAAGGTCAGTGCATTCTAAAGAAAATCTTCTAATTACCAAAAAGGCATCACAAAATTTCCCCAAAATATTCCATGTCCACAAACAGTAACATTTCTGTTAAAACAAGTTTCTGTAACTGAATCAACCTTCTTTCACATAACTGCCCTGGAGAGTTATTAATTAGGCAGATGCAACATAAAAAGCAGGCTTTTTTCTTCTTTCTAAAAGCATATTAATAACAATACAATACTATTACCTTTTATACATGTTCAACAAAAAGTGGAGTCAATAATAAAAACATCAAAATTATTGTCATTCATAGATGACAACTCATAAACACAACTCATCCACTAGATGGGTAAATTAGCAAGATGAAGTATACAGAATGTGCTGATACTAGTTATACTATTAGGGCATGGTGCTCCAAGTCCTCCATTCCTTTTGTGTGGAAGCCTACTCCCAGTGTAAAAAGTACCTAGAATCCATGAAACTACACCATACCACACAGAAGTTAGGTTTCTCACATACACTCCACCTATGGTCCCATACTGTAGACTTAGGTATATGCATTTGAATTCTCTAGTTTTACAAGATGACAATCAATTTATTTTACTATAAACTTGTCAGAATCCAACAGAAACACCTCAGTACACAAAACTTAAGGACGTACTCCTCGCAATCATCTTAAACATTCAAACTTGTATGCCTACATTGAGATCATAAAAGCACAGCTATATGTCTGTTAAGATGGCTGGACAATATATTGGAGTTCAATGAATTGCATGTAGTATCCACAAAACAAATCAATATGAGCTTCAACGTCATCACCTAAACAAAATAGAAAGGCACAAAATACGTTATTCTAAGATGTTTTAAAAATCAAGCATCTCAGCTTCGTAGTCTCTCAAGTTGTACTGAAGAGCCTAGGGTTTCAGCATAACGAGAGAAGACACACCACTAATAATTTCTATTCACCATATCTTGGGTTAAAAAGGTCCGATGCTCTCCATTCCCAAACTACCGCAATCCACCAGCTCATACAGAATTGACAAGCACACTAATTAAAGGACAAACAACAAATTTATAATTGATTCAGTAACAGAGAAAGCACAATTGGCAAGTGAGACAAACAGCATAAAATGAAAAATGGAATGTATATCGTGCATGTCATATGACCAAGAAGAGATTGAGAAATATATTCCAATTACAGAAACATAAGTTTTCTCTAAAATGACTTTTATATTCCAATCCGAAGCAAAATTATTTGTCATACAAGTCAGGCATAGTAAATAGAGAACATTGTTTTCTCATTTCATGTAAACACCAGAAAATAATATTAATAATAATAATAATAACAATAACAATAATAATAATTATAATAATAGTGCACGTCATATCGCTAGGAGGAGATTGAGAAATATATTCCAATTACAGAAACACAAGTTTTCGCTAAATTGACATTTATATTTCAATCCAAAGCAAAATTATTTGTCTGAAACCTACGCATAGTGCATAGAGAACGTTGTTTTCTCATTTCATGTAAATGGCAGGAAAATAAATAATAATAATAATAATAATAATAATAATAATAATAATAATCATGATAATGATGATGATTTGATGGTCTGACAGAAAGAGAAAATGAGTGCATTATGATATCAGGACAAGAATGCCGCCACCAAAGTACTGTGAGATCCCATCTTCACATATGAATGGCACACAAGAATAGGCAATACACACCATTTTGCAACAAAATGCGACAGTTCTATATTGCCCAAAGATATTGAAATATTGATAAGCGGAAATACTTATGGTAAAATATTAGAGTGAGCTGGTTATGGAAATTTTGTGTGGAGTTACTAGCGGCTATTGTGAAATACAACAAAAATACCTTGACAGGGAATCAGTCAACCCCTGAAGTGTGATTGTCTTTCCAGAGTCTGAATCAGTAAACTTTTCTTCTCCCAGAGCGACATCTCGCAATCTCTTCTCAACAAGAGAGCAGTAGATTAGAATTTAAATAATAATAATACTAATAATAATAATAATAATAATAATAATAACAAGAATACTTGAATTCAAACTAAAAAAAAAACAACGATATTAATACCTTAAGCCATAAAAATACAGAATCAGTAAAAGCCTCCAATGTGGGAGCTCTTTGATTAGAGGCCTTCACTTTTTTGGTAAAAATTTCTACTTTCTTCAGGCATGTCCCAGAAAACAAAAATCGGTTCAAGATGCTACTCAAACTTGTTTGTGAAAGATGAGATACAAATATTCCATGCTTTACAAAAAAGCTGTGTTGCTCCCCATCCCAATAAAATACAGAGCTAGCAAAACCTTGAAACATTTGAAGGACACCTCGAACCTGGGAGAATAGACAGTTTTAAGTTAAGATTCAAATTCTTTTGATGTAAGACTATAAAAACAAAATTTTTTGAAGTTGATGAGCACCAGCTCCTGCTCATCTGTTCTAGATGTAGCGACTGGCTCCGCATGAGGGAGACCTTTGGAAATGCTACAATGGAGTCTAGTGATGAAACTTTGAGAAACCTCCATGTTTGAACCACCTGGAAAGGAGCATCAGAAAATAGAGAACAGGAAGGAATTAGAAACATTTTGTTTTACACTATTTACTATTAATTGAGGTTGATGGAAATACTTGGATGAAACTGAGGGATCTACATGCGGAGTAAGTGGTAGTTCGGCACTAATAACAAGTAAAGCAACATACAAATAATTAGATGGACAACTTTGTAGGCACATAATACAGCTAAGAAGATGCTAGACAGAAATTGCTAGTTATAATTGATGGAAAGAGACAGACAAGTGCTTGCTTGGTGGGAATTTGAGCTAGTCTGCGAAGAAAGTTCACTTATCAACAGAAGAGGTATCCACAATGGGTGTGTGCTTGGCTAAAATGATGTGACTGGATGTAGGTGGATTTGGACCTGTTCACGCCTAGTTGTGTGCTCGGAGGGAAGAATAAAGATGGATGGGGATGAAATCCACAAAGCATGGATGAAACTTATCCCACCAAAATGATGGGATAAGTCTCATGCCAGAATGTTATCGTCCCATCCCAGGATGTTATCCTTCCCCATCTTCTTGAAAACTTGGATCTTGTTCGTCATCTATCGCAATCCATCAAGACAAACACACAAAAACACAAATCCACATTTCCATATCACTCAAACCAAACACACTCTTATATCCCCAAATTATCCACATCCTCGTCCACTGGATGGCCAAGCGGGAACATCCAAACACACCCAATATGTTAGCAACTAGCAACTTTTCAGAAGGTTGCGGTTGATACTTACGCTAGTGCAATTGGCAACAATGAAAACAGATCATCCAGTGCATTTGTGAAGTACTTGCATTGTTCTAGAGAAGACTTGATCATAGACAAATATAGACATACACATTAGGTTTGAGCTCACCCTCCTGCCTGGTAGAGAATCATGGGCACATGTGAAGGATACTGGTATCTACTTTAAATAAGAGTCAAGATTTTGTATTTTTGACATATTTTAGTTGGATGTTTACAAGTGAAATCACACTCAAATTGTCAATTTTGTGAATGAATGAATGAGAATACGTATATTTTTGTATTTCAGGACGAGACTTCGAAAAAGCATGTTTTCTTGAATATCAAAAGGACACAAGTCCTAGCCGTGTTACTTGCCACGGCCATGTCAAGTGCATAGATAAAGTACCTGTACCCAAGGGGGCACAACTGTGTGCAGATGCTGGAATGGGAAAAAAAAATCCCAAGAACTCCTTGATCTCAAGCTGTGAAGCCACATATGGCCGTGTCTAGAAAGCAAGATTTAAAGAAGGAAAAATCCCAAACACAGCCGTATCAAAGGATCCAATGACAATGAGAGGAAACCTGAGAGCTCTGGTGCCAGGCCATGGAGCCACATATGGCCATCCCAATTCATACACTTGAAGAAGAAAATTTCAGAGAATAAATAGAGAGAAAAACCAACTTAAAAAGAGGATTTGGTGATTGGAGGAGACCAAAGGAGAGAATATTTCGAGGATCCAAAACGAGAAGGAGAAGGAAATCCAGTCAAGAAAACCAACTCAAGTTTGATTTTAGTTTATTTTGAATTGAAGGAATCATACACTCCTATTTCTCTTGTTCGAATTTAGGAGTGCAATCATCAGTTAGGTATGGTCTTTCAAACTCCTGGATGGTTTAGTATTCATGTTTGTTAAATTGATTGAGTTTATGCAATCTTTCTTAAAAATCGCTGTTATCTTCATGCTATTGAGGATGGTTGATTGATTTTCAATGAGGTTTCAAAAGAAGAAGTTAAACCTCTATTTTTCCAATTTAAAATTGCATAAATCTTTGATGAATTGCATTTCAACTCATTTCCTAATAACTTCGAAACAAAGATTAGAGTAATGATTTAACGCTTAAAATCTACATCCCAAGCATCTTTTTGACCATTAAATTTAACATTGAAAATCTAAAACCTCATTTCTCTACCTTTCTTTCCCTTGCCTAACTTTTGCTCTCAATTCATTAGTTCATAAAACGGGAATTAAGATACACACTTTCACATTCATTTGAAATCATTGTAGAACTTTGTATCTTGATGCCATAGTCTTTGAAGGATTGGCAGTCTTCTCACTACTTATTACTTACTCGGCTAATACACTTGATAGAGGAAAGATTACACTCGTCAACTTCCTTCTCAAACATCAATGTTCCACGAGACAAAATGAAGAGAATGCAAGAACTTGATGGAATTAAGAGCATCATCTGTTAGTCTAAATGTGATAGATGTGGAAAAGTTGGGACAATAGCAACGCTTACAAGGCATCATAACCCCCTACAAAATTTAGTTAGGGCAAGCAATAACATCATCAGCTAATGTCTCAAAATGTACAGGAGGTATATTCATAAAGTAAATGGAAGAGGTAGGTTGAAGGCTTCCTTGAGACTGTATGCAAAAGCATAAGTCTTTTAGAATCACAGGGCAAGTTGGTAGATGCAGTCAACAATGGCAATCGAATTAGTTACCGAAGATTGCCTAGTTCAAGGCCATTGTTACTAGAGGACAAGCCAAAAAGAAATGGTTTGATGAAAGTTTGCAATTGGTCCCTGTTCATTTTTGTTCCTGAACACCCAAAAATGTCACTATTGTCCTTTCATCTCACATCGTTCTTGATGTGGAGAGTTGTACATCTAATAAATTATTTTAGTTATTAATTTAATTGAGTTGTGATGAAAGGACCAAATTGAACATACCTCTGTCGTTAAGGGACAAACAAACGAATAATAAGCATGCAGCTTAGGGAAAAAGTAAGCAGTTGGATATATTGCAGGGGCAAATGTAAGCTTTCACAATATGTTCTGCATTGTTTATCGGCCAATATTAGTGATTTGATCGATCCATTTCAATAGCAGTTTCAGGATAATATTTAGAACTCTATATTAATTGCTGGTCTACTATTTTTAATTGTGATTTGCTATACCACATTGAAATGCCAATTGCTACACTGATCCATCAACATGATTCAACTATCTTGATCACAATGGCAAGGTGATCATGCTACCTAGACTCATAAAAGATATCATCACTAGAAGATCACATATAAAATATTTTATGGATAAGGATCAAATGAAGCCCAGATACTATTAAAAATAAGATCAAATACAACAAAACTAAGATGATGGCATGTTAGCAAATAATAACTAAAACCTATTTTCACCAGATGAATTAATTACATGCATGTTGTTTTAGTCATGAACATGACTCAAGGAATATAGCGGCACAGAAGATAACCAAAGAAAATAATCACCACTTTGTAAAAAAACTAATTATTTAACATAAGCAGCTATCGCAGCCGTTTCGGTTAGAAAGTATTCAAAGAATATACAAACAAACCAGGAAAATGTTAATTTGCAATAACTTGTATAAAGAGTATATATTAGTGAGTAAATATATATCAATCACATAAATAAGGAGTATATATGTAACCATAGCAAATCTTTCCCAGAAGATTGGATTATTCTAAACATCGCTAAGAAAAAAAGCTAAGCCCACAACAGAAAGTGGATCACAGTTTTGGAAGCGGTTCACACCTATAGAAATTATCAACAATTAGAACAACTCAAAATTATTTTATTCTCTGATATCATCAGGTGCATGTATGAAAGTGAAACATCACACATATGCTCAACTGAATGAAAGACAACTTAAGTCTACTACACCAAACTTCATTCAACAAAAGAAACTCCATGAAGCAAAACAAATTTTATGATGAAGACAACCCATTAAATTAAAAGCAAAAATAAAAAATACCACGGAATATTAGATTCACAATAGCCTGTTAAAGTGACTGCAAGCCCCATTCAACCTTCAGGAATAAATACAATGGCACCCTACATAAAATCATTCATTTGTTGTTAAGCTTATGCCACAAAGAGAGAGCAAACAAGTGAAACTTATATGGCAGCAAATCAAAATCCATTAAAATCTCAAACAAGAAAACTATCATCTAGTATCATTAGCAAAAATGTATTTCTGTTCTGGAATCAAAAGAGGAAAGAAAAAGGGTTGCACAGCCTGATAGAAGAATAAAGAACATATTTTCCATAAGTTTTGCAATGAGATGGGGTGAAAAACATAGATTTCTGCCTAGTCAAATCATCTTCTTCTCAATTGTGTATGTGTTTGCACAACATACATAGCCTATTCTATAATCTAGAAGATTCACAAGTTCAATCAAGTGCCCACAAGGCCTTAGATATTACACTAGGTTAAATAATAAACATGTAAATATTACTGAATATAAATCTAAAAAAAGTTTAACTTTTTCATTTCCTTTAGTTGAGCAGCATTATCCAACTCTTCCCTCACATGTATTTGGCTAACACTCCCACTTCTATCTTTCATCCCTGTCCAACAAAGCACCCTTAAGAATCCCACTCAAGCCTCAAACAGCAACACCCCAATTTTTGAAACATTGGCATGCTGCCAATGTTATTCTTCATAAGCATAATCAAACAAAATTCATTACAGCATGGGACACATCACATTGATCACTAAACTTAACCTCAATGATTGCTAACGCCAGGAGCAGCAGATGTAACATACCACATAAGCTGTTTTCTTTAATAGCAAAGTATTTGAAACTCATTTACGTATCAGAAAACATACCTAACATGACAATTTCTTAGCCATGTTGGCAGGGTCATAATATAATTATAATTGGTGAAGAGCCAGATATTTTTATAAAGTTATAATTATTTTCTCTAAAATCTTTTGCTTAAACAAAATCATGCTGCACATGACATTACAAACTTAAAATAAATAAATAAATGAGGCAATGAAATTTTACCAGCGTATCAAATATAAAAAGGTCAAAGAAACTGTCAATGTTATCCACGCAGAGTTAAAGATTGATACGGCTTCTTTAGAATTTTTCCAATACACCAAAAATTCAAAAGATAAACATAAGAGAAATAATCCATCTCCATTACCAACAAAACAGCTATTCTTCTACCAATTTAAACTCTTCAGTATTTCAAATTTCGCAAATAGTAGAAAAACTACAAAAGTTTTGGAAATTCACCAAACCATAATTGCGCCACAAGAAGAAAGCCTAATCCTTAAGACTGCATGGTAGCACATTGAAATAGCAAATATATATATATATATAAACTGACAAGAAGATCTGAGAAAATTTCAGGGTTCATCAAAATGGAATTACATAGCCCCGCATCAACCAGAAAACAATGAAAAAATAAATCCGACACAGAGTAAACAAAAGTAAAAGAGAACCAGAGAATGTGGAGGAAAAGAAAGCAACGAAAGAGAAGGAGGAGGAGGTGAGCTTACATGGAGAAGCACCGGCGGTGAGCGGCATAGTGGAGTCGGAAGGCCGGCTGGCGAGGGTTAGGGGAGCCAGAGAGGTCTCTGTGTGAGGTTTTGGATCGATCTATTCGAATTTCTCATAGTTTAGCCTTTTTCCCAAAGAAGATTATTAAAAAAAAAAAGTTCTCTTTTTGCTGTAAGACCCTTGAAACTTTTTCTAATTACATATATGCCCTAAAATGTTCTAATTACATATTCTTTGAATATTCTTTGTTTGTAAATTTTTTTGAATACTTTCTAACCGAAACGGCTGCGATAGCTGCTTATGTTAAATTATTAGTTTTTTACAAAGTGTGATGGTTATTTTCTTTGGTTATCCTCTGTGCCACTAAATTCCTTGAGTCGTGTTCATGACTAAAACAACATGCATGTAATTATTTCATCGGGTGAAAATAGGTTTTAGTTATTATTTGCTAACATGCCATTATCTTAGTTTTGTTGTATTTGATCTTATTTTTAATAGTATCTGGGCTTCATTTGATCCTTATCCATAAAATATTTTATATGTGATCTTCTAGTGATGACATCTTTTATGCGTCTAGGTAGCATGATCATCTTGCCATTGTGATCAAGATATTTGAATCATGCAAATGAAATATAACAACAACAATTTTGTAAAGATCAAGGCCACTGATTTTACAACTTATATCCTGTAATAGTGAGGATATTATCCAACTTTCTATAAAGGAGCTTTTACAACTTCCATGGCATCTTATTGATCATTACTATCTCAATAAGAGGCATTAACAATAACCTATTGAAAAATTTGCAAATCTTTCTCTGGTATCTAGTGAGTGGTGGAATCAAATTGTTTTAAAGTGGTGACTAAATGTCCCTAAAGACATTTACATATATTTAACAATTAACAAGAAATGAAAAACTATGCATATGAATACCATCTTAATCAATCCAAATCATCTGCACTAAATTGGTTGAACTTGCTTCAAAGTGTTTGCAGTTTGAGGCTAGAGATCATCCTGATTCTAGATTTCTGCTTTCTTCTGTAGCACCTCTTCAAACACAGAAAGAGGTATATCACTCTGGAGTATTTTTGGACAATTGGGGCCTTATGCTTGGCTTATGTTATGATTCCACTTTCTGGTATTTTTCATTTTTTCCTTAAAGTTGGCCCTTTTATTATCTCTCCCTTGTATTTGTAGGTGGCATCACATGTTCTAATGGGCCTCTCAAAGACAACAGTGGTTGTGCCAACTCTGCTTTCCCCGTTGGGAAAGGCCTGTGCAAGGATGGATCTTACTGCAGTACATGATATCTTGCTTAAAACAGGTTACAAAGATGAAGAAGGTGCAAAAAATGAGGTATTCTACAAATTTTGCAATTTAGAATTGTCTGTATTTTGGCTTCAACCATTCTTGATTTCATGATCATTACACTAATATCACTCCACCGTATCCTTTTAATAAACCTGTTTGTCTTATTACGTGTGTTTCTTTTGTTTCTCAACATAAAGCTTTCATTTCAAGAGTGGACACAACAAATGCAAGAAATTTTTAAAAATGATACGGCCTTCTTTGCCATTGGACCAAGTAAAAGCAAGGCCATGCAGCCAAGATCCAACAAATGATTTCTCCAGATGAAATTTTTAAAATGTAAAGATTTAACAACATAATAATCAAAACGGCAAGAGTGATGTTCATTATCAGAAAATATGGCATTAAAGTCTCCGGTACTAAGCCAAGGTAAATTAAGGGAGGACAAACCAAACAATTCATGAAAAAGTTTCTTATGATCTATGATATTTTTTAGCATTGTACACTATCATCATGACAAATATGGAAAACCCAATCCAACACATGATAAAATATAATACCCACATCTGGCAGCATAGCACCTTTTAGAAAAATGTTATAAACTCTACGATTTCACCCATTTGATCTTTTAGAGTTTCTAAAGGAAAAAGCATGGGAAAATTTCTGCTTCAAGGGTTTCATTTCCTTCATTACAAGGAAACTAACAAAATCATGCCCAAATTAGAAGAACTAAAAAAAATAACAAACAAATACCAGGAAAACCTGAAACGTATATACCTGCGATGTGAGCCGCTTATTCACTGATCGCACTGAAAACAGCTCCTATATGCCCCTGCAACATCAAAACACAGCTAAATTATTGGGCAAAGAAAACAAAACACAAAAGAACATCTTCAAAGCGATCAAAACCCTCAAACGGCCAACAAAACTAAAATTCAGCAAAACCCTAGACTATTCTGAGAATGAGAGCAAAGCATAGAAGAACCTTCTAAGCATCCGCAGAGGAATCGAAGAGATTTCACTACTGGTTCAGCTCCTTCGATTCCAACGTTACTTTGCTCCGAGAGAACAATGAACAAGAAAAGGAAGGGCTCACTCCGTTGAGAAGAACGAATCTCGAAGCAAGATCTACGGTGACCAATTGTGCATACGAAAGTTTTGCTTTTTACCCCTTTGAAATGTTAAAAATGTGGTTATCCAAAAATAATCTATTATTTTTTATATTTTTATAATGTAATTTATTATTATTTTTTTGGTAGAGTGCATTATTTAGTTTCTGTATTTAGCTCAATCTGACTCTTTAGTCCCTCTATTGTAATTTGACCCTAATTGATTCTTTTGAGGCAAATTAGGTACAGTTTGTGACGGATATTCTCTTCTCCGTCTAATATTGCTAATGTAGCATTATAAAATTTTTAAATATTGTTATTATTATCCATCTCGATATATTTAGTTTTAAATATTATTGTTATCATCTATTTGGATATATTTAACAAAACTGGTTTTGATCCAAACTGGATCCAAACCCATTTTCTTAAGCAAGGCTTCTCTCTCTTTCCCCGGGCCGTGATCCTTCTCTCACCGCAGTTGAAGCTAGTCCTTTCCACCCGTGACTGTCGAAGTGTGTCCATGCACACAGTTTGCCTCATTGAGAACAAGGTATAACAAAACGGAAACTAAAACAAACCCTTTGATCAGCATCGTCAGCATGGTGTTGATGATGGTGAAAAACAAAACCCTAAAAGTACCCATGGGTGAAAAACAAAACTATAGCTTTTATCTTTTCTTCCTCAGCCTTCACACCACCTTATGTAGATATGAAAAAACAAATCTATAAAGACTAGGCATGAAAATATATTGATTTTGTTTTGACAAAAAATACAATTTCTCTTTTCTAAAAATCTCCAGCACATAACGAAGATGTGCTCTAGGTGCTCCTCATCAGTAAGTATGACTGTAAATCAGGGTATCATGAAAAGAAAGAAAAACTTATTTTCCTATAAGGGGATGAAATACCTAATTCATCATCCTTATAAAAGTTTGGGGGCGCCAAAAAAGCAACATGAGCCATTCATAGAAGCCATCTCGCATCTTAAAAGCGAGTCTTCCACTCGTCCGTCTCTCCGGTCGGATTCGAATCGGGACCACGGTTCAACGAGTGGTCAAGAAGGATCACGGCCGAAGGAAGGGGAAAGAGAGAGAAAGGATCGTTTAAGAAAACGGGTTTAGATCCGGTTTGGATCCGAACCAGTTTTGTTAAATATATTCACATGGAATTGTTTAGTAATATTTAAAATTTTTATAAATGTCACATCGAGCAATATCGGACGGAGAAAAGAACATCCGTCATGGGTTGGACCTAATTTGCCTTAAATCATCCATAGAGGAGGGGGTCAAATTATAATAGGAGGACTAAATAGGCGAGATTGAGTCAAATACATGGACTAAATAGGGTATTTTACCTATTTTTTCAAACATAATAATCAGAAAGTAAATTCTTTCTCTAATAATTTTTTAAATAATATATTGTAGCAAAGATTTTTTGATAATAATTTTTATTTAAATAAATGATAAACCCTTTAAATATAATTTTTAAATTTTAATATATATGTAACGGCTAATATATGCACTGGCTGCTTCTCTTTTTCTCTCTTCCTCCATGTCCCCTTCTTTTCGCTCTTTCAATTTCGCCGGAGAAAGAAAACTCCTGAATGTCTTTCGGATGTCTACCACAAACACCACAAAAAAAAAAAGAAAAAAAATCAAAACTCTCTCAACAATCCCACTAAAAGAGAAGAAATCTGATCCGATTTTGAAAAATCCCTAGATTTTGTAGAGCAATGATTGAAAACAAAGATTGATAACCCTAGATTTCAAAAGTAGCACAACGGGGATAAGCTAGAGAAAGAAGGGTTCACGCCATTGAAAAGAACTAAGTTGGCCTTTGGTTGCAAAGAATGGAAATGAGAGGAGTGGAGAAGTAATGAAAATGAGGATGATTGGAAAAAGTATGGAAATGAAAACTATGTTTGATTGGAAGGATTAGATAGGTAGTTTATTGGGAATGGGAAAAGTGAAAAAAGAAAAATATGATAAAATGACTATTATGCCTTTTATAGAGATAAATATTATTATATATATAATAATGAGGTGTGATAATTATATTTTTGTCGATATGTAAGTATTAAAAATAAATTAATAGTTATATTTAAATATTTAACTTTAATAGGTCACCAAGTCTCAAAAATAATTATTACCCAATTACATGTTTATGATATTTTCAAATAAATAAAATACGTACCATAATTCACAATTAACAATTAATTACTTATAATAAATGGGTAATTATTTAACATAAATTGGTTAGTGGACAAATATAATAATTCTAACTGCTGATGATTTATGAATGTCTAGTAAACCAATTATTAGAATGTGAAATTACTTCCCAATTTAATATATATGTTTATAATTTGCCAATGGTTAGCATCAACCAATCACATGCTAAATGAACATTATTATATATATTTGTATAGTAAATAATTATCACCACACACAATAACACATATGCCTATTCCCATTCAGATTTCGTATGAAAATAATTACCAGCAACAACATGCACTAACAAAGAAGTATTGTAATCAAAACAACTACAATAATATCGAGCAATTACCTCGACTATAAGAAATTAAATACCTGCCAATATGAAGTGCATAATTTAAACATTAACAAAACATTCAATCAACATACTGTGTTCACCATGAAATCCATATCATGTGGCATACAAACTCTAAAATATTGAAAACCATCTGATCAAATTAAAACAAACTAACGAGATTACACATTAGGTGGGCTAAATGACAGTCTTGACAACAACACACGACAAAAACGCAACTTCTTGTCATCGGGTAACTTCAAAAACATTTTCAATTGGTCATCATCTTTGGGCAAAACCTATAAACACATTGCGTCATTGTCATAAACCATTTAAAGGACAACGCATACAAGAAGAACTAAATAGAGCTACAAAACTACATATAGCTCTTGAGATGCTCGTCTCGGATCCTATAGGCGATGGGGCAGGAATGGGTTCGTCCGTGGACATGTGAAAATCCTCACTTGCCATATGAAAGAAGCCTGGTCATCATCCAAAGTGATGTTCTCAGTGAATACTGCGTTGCATCATCCCCAATATCACCTCTTGCACTTCCTTGAGCTCTATCTCTTGTGAAGATTGCGAGCAGGTCATTGAAGAAAGGAAAGGCTTTTCTGTACATACCACTTGCTTCCTTATGGTTCTACATTGAAATAGAACAAAGTTAATAATACAATATTATGTACAGTGCATTTTATAATTACCAAACAAAATTATACGTACCTTGACATCTTCATCATATGTGCTTTTTTCACATTCGATAGTGTATCGCTCGTGGTTCCAATCAAAGCCACTTATCTGTAGAATTTCAGCAATTGCAGTAATCCTGCTTTTGAATAATTTCACCCGAGACTCAATATTCGGAAAAGCCTTCAAAGTGCTCGTTGCAATCTTTTCTTTCACCATTCTTTCCAATTAGCCAAGGTAACCATTTCTAAACCCATTCTTCACCCGCTATACTGGATTTATAGATAACTCAACTAAAGCATCGATAAGGGCTTTGTCTTTTCCACAGTCCAGTGATGTTTGTTTTGCCCCCGAACCCTTGGATGTGAATCTGATTCCATACTACATACAAAATGAATGCAATCTTCAAATATGCACTTTAACAGAAGAAATGAAAACACCCTTAGCACTCAAACATCTGAAAGATAAGTTATCTACATCAAATAAGTTAGCAACATTAATATTACATATAAGTGTCAATAAACATCTGAAAGATATGTGAATCAAATACAAATTGATGTTCACATACAATAATTAAATCACAAAACCGTCAAATAATTGAAATGCCTTTTGTTTTAACACAATCAAGTTAATCACCAAGTGTTAAACATGTCCACGGCCATGTCATGCCTAAATAGTGTCCACTCATCCGTCAGATCGATGCTCGTAATGGTTTTTGCATTATCTTGTGCGTCTTCTTCTAGAGTTAGATTACCAACATCATCTTCTACAGGGGTCGTCTGTCATCTCTCTTCTAATAAAGTTATGTAATAGACAACAAGTATTAATTATACGCCTTTGGGTGACAATGTTATAAAAGCTTGGACTTGATAAAATTTTTCAACGGTTTTTTAGTATACCAAATGCCCTCTCGATCACGTTTCTTGCATTAGTGTGTTTCATGTCGAAAAATTCCTTCGATGGAAGCGGTTGATGCCCACCGGACCAAGAACTTAAGAGATAATGTTGTACCTGAAAGGGTGCGAGAAATCCGGGGCAATTTGCGTAACCGGCGTCCACTAAGTAGTAGACCCCTATTCAATAGACAATGTTTATCATTAGTGAAAGGTTTACCGCAAATGTATTGGTAGGACTTGGAAAACAATTTGAAAATAATTCTTTTTCACCATCTGGAACTTTCAATTCGTTAGGCTTTGTTACAGCGTCCCTAAGGACTATCATGCGTTGACCCTTCCCACCCGAACAAGACATATATAAACTGCATGTCTTGACCGCAAACAACAAGGACATTAGTAGATATTTTGCCTTTTCTTGATCTATATCATGGACGATCAACTTTGGGTACATTGATACGCATATACGTCCCATCTAATGTCCCGAAACAATTCTACATTCATCAAAAAAACATTCTTAGTTATCAAATATCAATGAATGGTAAAGGGCCTAGTTTACTACTTGAAACCACTTCCATCTAAAGTCATTTGAATTTTGTGGTACAGGTTTTGGTTTCTTCAAAAGGATAGAATGACAAAGAATGACTGACTTCAATACAACATGGAAATGTCGATCCATGGTGGGCACGAACATTTAACAACATGGCGGTCATCTCATGGACGGCAACGTTAATTGTACCCCGTAGCCCACCGGTTGTAGTTAACAATTGGCATAAATTATGAAAACAACGTCGATCCATGCGTATCTTGTCAATGCATTTAACATCACTTTCAAAACTATACGATGGAGGAACTCATGTTGTTTGCGACGTCTAGTAGATGTCGATGAAATCTCATATTGAATCATTCCTTGTTTCTCCTTACGTTGTTTCATCAAACATGTAGTGATCATGGTTGTCATTACGTATAAGTAGCTTGTTATCATTACGCAATAAAGCCGAAGTTGTTTAAGCTCGGTCATATTGTTAAAACCTAAAAGTTAGCACAAGAATAATTAGCTGCATTCTCAGTCAAATGACAATTACTAAGCAAAGCCCTGCATTTCAAAGTAAATGATAATTTGTTGCATCTATCATCTCATGGTCAAATGCAACATTGGTTGCCACATAAAGGAATCAAATTCATGCAGTCATTTACTCATTGATACACTTGTTGTTAATTAACATGAGATTTTTGCTCAATAATTCAATTTTCATAAAAGAAACAACACTATTTTGAAGGTAATTCACTAAAAATATTATGACAGATTGCTAGAAAACATAATTGCAAGTTAGGTATCACAAAACTAATTCAATTGGAAAAGCTTGTGCTTTACCTTAGAAGAAGATAGATGCGTGGACAACCAAGAAGCGCGTCAATATGTGAGAAAAAATAAAAACTCACAATGGAGAAAGTTGGCTATGATGATCTGTTGTTTTCTACATTCAATCCCCAAATTGTGGCAGAAAAAGAAGCATATTTCATACTCTGAGGTCCTGCAAAAACATAAAGAAAAGTTAATTACATGCAGTCAATAGAGATAATTTGGTCATGAAAAAACAATTGTCAATTGGTCAAAGCTATATGTAAAAGAATCGAGCTCGCCTATGTCAAACTCAAGCTTGGCTCAGTAAAAGCTTCAAATTTCAAGCCACTTCTCAAGCTTTTATCCAAGCCGGTGAGCTGAAGCCGGGGTTTTAAAAGCTGGAAACCTAGACATTTGACACTGATAATTGAGCATGTCTAAACAAAATTTACAAAATTATAGACTACAAAACTTCAAAAAGTAAAATACCTAGAGTGACCTCAAGAAAGGAGAGTTGTTATGCCTCAACTGCAACACGATAAAAAACAAGGCACCACCGATCCTTGATGATAAACGAGAGTCAGACCAGTACACAATAGAAACCAGGGATTCAAAGACAATACATTTGCATGAAAGAAAGTAAAACATGAGGCAAACTTGACAGGAGTGAAATGACAATGCACTGCATGGGGTTATAAATGCACAAACCTTGAAGGCACATAGCAAGCTTATTAGCATTGCACAATAGTACAACATGAATTTTACCACATAAGCACAAAGAATGTTTCACAAATTTGTGGAAAACATAAAGTTGTCCATTCTTTAGATCCCATAAATTGTGCATATTACTTTTGCAAAGAACAATTAAACTCTTAAGTTTGCATAAGGGTATCTAAGAGGTTGAATTTTGTTAAAATACAACTCTTGATTAACTTGCATCACCGCATAAAACAACAAAAGGACTAAAGAAAAACCCGAGTGCATATAACAAGTCAATCTCATCCCTAGGAATAATTTTTGCAAGGTAGAACTGTGCAAACCAAATATCAAAGTGAATACAAATTTTTGTTGGTTGATAAACAATGAAAATTCTTTATATACTTGCACAAAAAAAAATGAAATTATGAGCCATAAACACTGCTTGTGGAAATTGTTTGTGATCAAAGTTCACTGATAGAACTAAAAGTGCCATTAGTTATGTTATAGCCATTTGCTAAATATCAAAACTTGTTCCTCACAGAGATTACTAGAATTTAGAATTCTAAATTGTCCATGAGATAGCAAAGTTGCATGCAATTGATATCCTTTATTTACATAAACACTTGACTTATAAACAAAATTTGTCTTCAAATAATAATGAAGCACATGAAATACCATTACTAATGGATAACAACATAAGCCATGAGTTTTGCTCTTTCAAATTAGTCAGGCTTTTTGCACATTGGAACGGGAACATAACAAAAACAATATCTAAGCATGCTTGATATAATAAAGAACTTTATATAATATAGAAAGGCAGTCACGTACCTACATACTTAGATACATACATAAATATAGACATGAAAACATGTCACTTTTGCCTTCTGTCAGGCATAAGGAATTCAATTTTCTAATCAAGTTCAATTGGGCACGATAACCTTAACATCCATCTGCAAAAACAACAAAAAAAGAACACTGAAACACAACTATAAGATAGAACAAGAATGCACAAACGAGTTTGAGCATGAGACTAAAACTTAATCCAACTACATCAATGAAACCTCACATGTAGTGCACAAGGCCACAAGCATGAACAAATCCAAGTAAGGAAAAAAACTTCACAACTCAAGATTAATTAAGAGAACACAAGCATGAATCAAACAAGTTCAATGAAGGAGACCTTCATCCTAAGCGCCCGATCTTGCCGACCAGCCATGCACAAAATGTATTCTCACTATACACTGAAAAGAAAATCACAATTAACAAATTATAGTTAATGGTTTTGAACTATTCCTGAAAATTTTCATTTAAATTCAAAATTGATGCATGCTTTCAACAATGTCACCATGAGAAGATGTTCATAAGAAGGTTAATAATTGAACTGGCTTGAAAGGAAAATGGTTTATTGATCCCTAAAGAATTATAGATATATGCATTCTAATTTAGATGGAGTATGAATGGTGTAATGTCCTATAGGTAACCGGTGGGGAGATCTTCACGCCGTTCAAGTGTTCGATCTAATTCACCCGCTCATCCATGGCGCACGACGCGCGCTCGAGCCCATGCTGGTGCGGCTATCCACCGCCCAACTCCGCATCGTCCTCATCCTCTGACTTTGAGTTCACTGTCGCCCTCTCCCCTCCTTCACCGTCGCCCTCTCCCTCTCAACCTCTCCCCTTGCATCTCCATGGTCCACACTCTTCTCCTCACCTCCTCGTCGACCTCCTCCACCTCCGACTCCTCCACCACCACCACAACCAAGTCCTCGCGCGATTCCACTTCCTCCTCATCCTCAGATCTCCTCCTCTATAACTCATCCCACCCTAGCTCCGCCACCGCCGATGAGGATCTTACCATCATGAATCTTTTCTTAAAATTAGAGAGAGAGAGAGAGAGAGAGGAAGAGAGTGGTCACCGGTGGAGTTTCGTGTTTATGAAATCGGCACCGACGGAGCTTCGCAACAATAGGCTTCAACCAGTGGACACCGAGAATGGCTCAAATGTCAACAACGGCGTGGATGATCGGCACCGGTGGAGATTGGGAACGCGCTAGAGAATAGCTATGGATGGGCAAATTCCAAATCTGAAGAGAAAGAGGAAATGGAATAAGGTGGTGTTTGGAGCGCAAAACAATCTTTTCATCCATCAGGAATCAACAATGATTTGGTTTTTTGAAGGAGTGACAATGATCTCTCAACACTCCCACAATCCTCCTCCAATACCAATGATGCACAACCAAATAAGATAGTACTGGGAGTTAGGAATGACTCCCATTCCATTACTGACAACCACACACCACCTAAAGGCATAATTTCATAAGTTTTGGATCCTGAACAATTCTCGAAGCAATGATCTATGGTGACCAATTGTGCATCCGAAAGTCTTGTTTTTTACCACATGGAAACTTTAAAAATGTGGTTCTCCAAAAATAATCTATTATTTTTTACATTTTTATAATGTAATTTATTATTATTATTTTGATAGAATACTCTATTTAGTCCCTGTGTTTGACTCAGTCTGTCATTTTAGTCCTTCTATTGTAATTTGACCCCAATTGATCCATTAAGACAAATTAGGTCCAGTGCGTGATGGTTATTCTCTTCTCCATCTGATATTGCTCATGTGGCACTATAAAAATTTTAAATATTATTATTATTATTATTATCATTATTATCCATCGGGATATATTTAACAAAATGGGTTCGGATCTTAACCGAATCCAAACCCGTTTTCTTAAGCAAGGCCTCTCTCTCTCTCTCTCTTTCCCCTTCCTCCAGCTGTGATCTTTCTCTCACTGCCGTTGAAGGTGGTCCTCTCGACCTGCAACGGTCGGAGTGTGTCCATCCATGCAGTTTGCCTCACTGAGAACAAGGTATAACAAAACGGAAACTAAAATAAACCCTTTGATCAGCATCGTCAAGATGGTGTTGATGATGGTGAAAAACAAAACCCTAAAAGTACTAATTGGTGAAAAGAACTATCACTTTTATCTTTTCTTCATCAACCTTCACACCACCTTCTATAGATATGAAAAAACAAATCTATAAAGACTAGGCATGAAAACATATTGATTTGTTTTTGACAAAAAATACAATTTCTCTTTTTTAAAAATCTCCAGCACATAACTAAGATGTGCTCTAGGTGCCCCTCATCAATAAGTACGACTGTAAATCAGGGTATCATAAAAAGAAAGAAGAACTTACTTTCCTATAAAGGGATGAAGTACCTGATTCATTATCCTCATGAAGGTTTGGGGGTGCCAAAAAGGCAGCATGAGCCATTCATAGAAGCCGTCTCGCATCTTAAAAGCAGTCTTCCACTCGTCTGTCTCAGGCCGGATTCGGATCAATAGCGATGAAGAAGGATCACGGCCAAAGGAAAAAGAAAGAGGAAGAAAGGCCTGACTTGTTTAAGAAAACTAGTTATTTCCGGTTTGGATCCGAATCCGTTTTGTTAAATATATCCACATAGAATTGTTTAGTAATATTTAAAATTTTTATAATGCCACATCAACAATATCAGATGGAGAAGAAAACATCCGTCATGGGTTAGACCTAATTTGCTTCAAATCATCAATAGAGGGATCAATTGAGGTCAAATTATAATGGGGGACTAAATGGGCAAATTGAGTCAATTACAGAGACTAATTAGGGTATTTTACCTTTTTTTTCAAACATAATAAGCAGCCACCGAAGTAAATTCTTTCTCTAATAATGTTTTAAATATATATATTGTAGCAAAGATTTTTTATGTTAATAATTTTTTATTTAAATAAATGATAAACCCTTTAAATATAATTTTTAAAATTTAATATATATGTGACCACTAATATATGAATTGGCCGCTTCTCTTTCTCTCTCTCCCTCCATGTCCCTTGCTCTTCGCTCTTTCGATCTCGCCGGAGAAAGAAAACTCCCGAATGTTTTCTGGATGTCTACCACAAACACCACAAAAAAAATAAAAAAAACAAATCGAAACTCTCTTAACAATCCCACTAAAAAGAAGAAATAGGATTCCTTTTTGAAAAGATCCCTAGATTTGGTAGAGCAAGGATTGAAAACAAAGATTGATAACCCTAGATTTCAAAAGTAGCACAACGAGGAGGAGCTAGAGAAAGAGAGAGGGCCAAAATTTAAAAAGAGAAATGCATTTATTTTAATTTTTTATATATATAAATTTTAAGTGAAATAAGGCTTTTTATATTATATAAAAATGAATGCACCTCACATTTACACATATATACACAATTACATAAAATTTTCAATATATAGTCCAAAAATTGAGTCATAATAGACATATAAATAGTCACAACTACTTAATATATAAATTTTCAAAATATGAAATCAATTTTATAAATTGTTATAATTCACTATATATAAACTAAAAGATAAGAATATATTGCTACTCATACATTAACATTTTAATACATACGTATAAAAAACATTATAGAATTTCACATGTTTTACATGTATTGTTATATAATTCCATGTAGATAATTGTATAAAAATGTAAGTTAAACGTTTTCGCACCACAAACTGTTTATTTTTCTTTATGAAATTACTAAAATGTAGATAATAAAACATACTTGTATCTATAGTTTCACGCATAGATGAAAACAAAGTTATTAACTACGTTTTAAAATTTGTGACCAAAGTTATAATTTCTTTCTCTACGATATATTTTGTAGAACTAAATGTTTTCATTTGCCCACAAAAACTAATTGTTGCTAATTAAAATCATTCATAGGCCATGATTCCCCGGATGAAAAATATTTGGCGCCTCATAAAGTTTATTGATAGGCCCTACGAAATCTATAAATCATAGATAATGGAATGTACTTGTACCTATGCTTTCATGCATAAATAAAAACAATATATTACCTACGTTTTACACTTCGTGGCCGAAATTATAATTTTTCCCGCTATGATATATTTTATAGAAAATAATGTTTTCATTTACCTACAAAAAGTAATTGTAGCTACTAAAAATTATTCATAGGCCATGGTCTTCCTGTGATGGGAAATAGTTGGCGCCTCATAACGTTTATTTTGCACTGCAAAATCTTGAGATCGTAGATAATATAACATACTTATAACTATTACCTACATTTTAAAATTCATAACCAAAATTATAATTCCTTTGCTATACGATATATTTCATGGACAATAGTGGTTTGCTTAGATAATGTAACATATTTAGCTACGGAATTTGCTATCTAGCGAAAAATAACATAGAGAATACCCAAATTTCTTATAGTGCGTCCCGAACTTGAGCCCTAATTCTCCAAAATTTCTTCTCCTTCCTTTTCCTTCCTTTGTTCCCACTGCTTTGGATGAGAAGAAGGAGTCATTGCTTGACCTCCATATCCACTCTTGGTTGAAGATCCTTTGAAGGTGAACTCTTCTTCTCCCTCATTTTCCTCCTTTCTTCTTTTGGTTCAAGCATGCTAGCCCTAAGTTTTAGATCTTGAATCTTGATTTGTTATTGATGAATTTGTTGATTAATTTGATTTTTCCCTTCATTCTTCCTTGTATCATGAGATGGATTTAGAGATCCATCCTTTCTACCTTGTTGAAATCATCTCCCATTGTTATTGAAATCGGGCTACTATAGCACCGAGAAATTCTTTGTAAAATCTCTAATTTATTAGTTGTATTGGGAGTTTATTCCCATGGAAATCCTTTGGAACCCTTAGAGTTCAAATTCACGTCTTACCCAAGCGTTGTTAGGGTTTTATGGTTTGTAGTATGAAGGAATTCATGCTTGTGTTTTCTTCTTGTGTTTTCTCTTGGTTTTGAGCCTTTATGGCTTATGTTGGTGTGGGTGGTGAGAGCTTGGGCCGAGACAAGGAGCCGGTCGAGGAGTAGCGCCGTTGAGGAGTTGCTTTCCTATGTTTGTGAGTGGTTGAAATATTTTAGCATAGTCTTGATATGAGTAGTATAATATTCTTTATATGCTTTACAAATTATTTTCATGTCATATAGTATTTTATTACTGATAATGAATTTATTAGAAAGAATTGCACATCTTGGGAAATTTGGAAACTATATTACATTTGATGTCTATGTTATTTCTTTGCTTTCAATAAAGTTTAACTCTATAACTCTTTTAAGAAAACGACAACAAATATACACTCTCTCGTAAGAGAAATGTGTTGTTGAATGAACTCTCTAAAAGTACTTATTTTTTTGCAATTATGTAATTTGTTCCAAGTTTATTTAATTTGTTACAAATTTATGAATTTAGCATATTTACAGTTTTTTGAATCGAACTTGAACCTAACTCGAGCTGAAAACTAAAGTTTCGAAATCAAACCGAATTCGAACAAAAATTCGAATTTCGAACCTGAACTGAACTCAAGCTAAAAATTAGAATTTCGTACCGAACTCGAGCTGGGTTCATCTCGTTCAGATTCGGTTCGTTGCCAGGCCTAACGGGAACACATATTTGTGTGTGATTAAGTTTATATTCCTGATTATCGAGTTGTTTGGATTTATTTGTGAGTTGCTTATTAGGTCTTGTTAAGCCTTACCGCAACGCAGGTGCGGAGTGATGTTGACCCTCCCCTAGTTGTTGCGGTGGTTGCCACGTGCCGGAGTACGGTCGGGGCGTGAGACAGGAAACCTGGTGCTAATAAACCAAAAAATCATTAATTATATTATTTTTTTCATTATATTTTAAAAATGTTTAATTTCATTTATGTATTTTTTTTTCTACATTTACAACTTTTGCAGTGATAATTCAATAACCACATTAACAATTTGCCTCTAAGAAAATTTTGAAAATTTAATTTTATAAAAGCATAATAAGTTTAATATTAATTAATTGATACATGTAACTAATAGATACTATCTTTAATTTTTTATGCCATCAAATTTAATTTAATGACAAGTATTCTTACAATTCAAACAAGTTGAAACTCACATAACAACAGGTTTATCTTGTCTGAAATAAAATTTGATGCTGTGCCAAGAGATTTTAATATATATCATGCAGTAAAAAACCTCAAATTACTTAATGGTTTATCTATTTTTATTAAAAAAAACGAATGTGATGCTTACAAACAATGAAAATATTAAACACTTCCTTTTAATTTTCTACATTTTTCATTTGTTTGGATTTCTTATTCCAAATGTCTCAAATACCATTTGTGATTTTACTGATTCAATTTTTAATTAATTCGATATATTTATTTACTACAGTTAAATTAGTTATACATATCACAAACCTAGCCAAAGTGAGTAGTTAATACCCCAATCCACTTATGCTCTCACTTTGTCATAGTTAAAATTTAAACCCATTTTTTTTCAGTAAATACGCGAAAAACCTTATGCAGAAAACATGAGATCTATAAAACGAAAAATTGTTGGTATGTCTGGTAATTTGTATGCAAAAAAAATCATGTTTTATATTAATACTTTATAGAAAAAAATACAAGTTTTGAAACCCAACCCAGGGGTGTGACACGGGAAGGCTTCTAGGTCATAAGTCAATGGTGGAACCAGGGTCGAATCAGGTTGACATGGTCATAAATATAATATATATATATATTTTTATAAGTTTAATTACATGTAAATATATAAAATAATATATTATAAATTAATAAAAATTTAAAAAAACAACAATAAAAAAGTTCAACAAATAAATATAACAAATAGTCTTCGTTATAATTTAAAAATACCAACTTAATACCCTAAATAAAATCCAACTCATAACAGTCTAATTTGATTTGAAATATGAATTCTAGCTAAATACAACATAATAAATTAAAAATAACACAATACAAGCATTCCAGTTTCAAAAACATGCCATAATATTCTAATACAATTTGACATACAAATTCAAGCAAAACACATTATAATAAATAAAAAGTTTGAACTCATAGATTCTAGTTTGAAGATTCAAGTTTTAATTCATAGATTCTACTTTAATTTCCTCAAGCTTCATATGAAAGTCCAAAAGAAGGGCCGATTCTGTCATCAATGCTCACTTCAATAGTTGGAAAGACATTGACATCATCAATTCTTTCATCAATGTTAAAATCATCACCTGTGAATTAAAAAAAATCATATAAAAATTTAGATATTGAAAAATTAAGTGGTCACAAAACACAAAACAATATCTTAAGTTCATGACTAAATAAATTACCTTGATCACCATGAATATTGCCTTGTTCATTAAAAACAACCTCCAATTCTTCATAATTTAAGTTGGGAGAAGGCTGATCTTCCTCAACCAAAAAATCAACTTTAATAATGCATTCATAATTGATTGGATCATTTGTACGTTTCTTAATCAATTGCCTAAAAATAAAATTATTAATTTATTACATTATGACATTGAAAACAAAACTAAATTTGATATTCAATTTATAAATCAAATACCTAAATTGTAGGAGCAAATTATATGCAACATAAACAAGATCATTTAGCCTTTGATGCTCCAATCTATTTCTCCTTTTTGTATGAATTCTTTCAAAGACACTCCGATTTCTTTCACATCCCTATGAGGAAGAAGTTTGACTAAGAACTCGAATGGCTATTTTTTGAAGTTGTGGAGCACTATGACCAAACAATCTCCACCATTCATTTGCATGCCAATTATTTATTAGAAACATATAAATAATCAGCAAGGAAATTAACAATTAAAATTAGTTTGTATTCAACACATACCAGGTTGCATTTTCTTGCATGAAGATCTAGCAGAAGGCCGATTAAAACTACCCAAATGTTCTCGATACACCTTTATCTTACTTAAGACTGCATCTTTTGACTGAAGCATATCAATCAAACCATCTGACATTGATTGGGTGACTTCAAAGCTAGGCTCATAAGCAAAAGCAGGATTCAACAGATAAGCTACTGCATGGAAATGAGTTTGAAAATGTTTGTCCCAACGCATGTTAATAATAAGGCTTGTACAACCTTTCCTTGAACAAAAAAATTTCCATTACCGCAGACCTTATTCTTAACATGCCTTCATATATATATATATATATCCCAAAGATGGTTTTTCATTCGAATCAACAGTACACAATAATCTTATAATTGGATCAACAACTTTAACTGCAACTAACACTTGATCCCAAAATTTTGAATCCAAAACAATTGAATTAAAAGTTCTTCCTTTTTGCTATTTTTGAAAGTTTATTACTAATTAAATGTTGATCTATGACCAAAGCTTGCAAATCATGCTTGTGATCATAAATAGATTTCAAAGTAGTAAAAGTTGTAGCAAAACGAGTCACACCTGGGCACACAATCTCCTTCCAATTTGGTCTTCTTCTCAACCAATGCGAAAAAGTTGAATGATTATACACAAAAATAGATAACTTTGAAGCACGGGATGCAAGATCAGTAATATGAGGCAAACTAGTAATGTCTTGCAACATCAAGTTCAAGCAATGAGCCGCATATGGTGACCAATATATACAAACATATTTTTCCTTCAACAAAGCACCGGCAACAAAATAATTTGTAGCATTATCAGTTACTATATGAACTACATTTTGATAACCAACCCATTCTACAATTTCCAGAAACAAAGTACATAGTTTTTGTGTGATATTCGAGCCTTTTCTATTTTCCTATTCCTTTTGGACCCGTATTCTTACGGTGTTCGCTTGTTGGATGTTGTTTAGCACGATGCCACATGTAGGGACCCAACAAGGGGCTTTTGGGCCATCTCGGGGCATTAGAAGGCTCGTTTAAGCCTCCCAAAGGGGTCATGCGCCCTGCTATAAGGGGTATGGGTATAGACATGACCCATCCAGAGGGCCATGTGGGCAACCATGCACTTGCAAAGGTGCTCGCATGGACCGGGCAGATGGCCATGCGGCTACCCTTGCAGCCACAAGGGTGCTCGTATGGGCCCCTGAGCCCCACCCTTTTAAGAAGGGTCTCCTTAGGGTTTTTCCACCCTTTTTTTCATTCTTTTACAATCTCTTTTCCTCCTCCAAAATCCCCTTCCAAATCGCTTCATTTTTCTTCCCCAAAAACCTTTATTTCTTACTCTAAGATCAAAGGAAAAGCAAGGAGATCTTGGATCATCTCCTTCTTCCCTCTTGTGAAAGCTACACCTTGAGTGTTTAAGGTTGAAGGTAAGCTTTCTCTCTTCTTCCCCCCTTCCTTTTGGCTGAATTCCTTGGGCTTGTTTGGTGTTATTTTGTTGCCAAATCATGTCTTGAGCTTGATGCTTGTGACTCTTTATAATTCTTGGCAAGATTTGTGAGGATTAATGTTCCTTCTTTTAACGAAATCTAGGGTTACTGTAGCACCGAGTTCTTGGAGTTTCCTTTGCCAATTCCTTTCATTTTGGGATGATGAGAAACCTTGGTAGAACCCTTAGATGGTGCTTAGTAAACCCTAGGGGCATGATCTTCCTTTGTAGGAGGTTTACCTCTTTGTTGCTTTGAAGTTTCTTGAGTTTGATCGTTACTTGCTTGGTTTCTCTAGGAGGTGAGGCATTGGCTAAAGGGAAGGAATTGGTGGAAGTTTAACGCCGGGGTAGCGAGACTCGCCAAGTTTGTAAGTGGGATTTACAAGTTCATGCATATATAGCATACATGAATCATCCTATACTTAATCTTTGATTTGCTTGAATGATTATTATCTTAATATTGGTTTGATGTTGGAAACTCTCATTTTTTATCTTAAATGGCTTGATTTAATTGTTAAGAAAGAATGTGGCATGAGATTGAAAAGCTATGATTTCTTATGATGAACACTTGATTCATGAATTTCTTGTGGTTCAAACCATTTCAAAAATAATGATGCGCGTATTTTCCTTTTTCATATGATGATGTTCCATGTGTATTCACTCTCGGAGTGGGGAAAATCATTTGAATTGAAACTATGAGATCTCGTTGACATTTCCTGTATGTTATGTTGGTGAATGAATTATGTTGAGCCTTCGGGCAACATTGTTGTTTATGCAAGAAAAGGTTTTTGATGGTAACATTCGGGATGGTTCCCAATCTTACTGCAGTAAGGGAGTTATCCACGGTCCGACCTAGTTGGGGTAGCGTAGATAGCTTGTTATAGTGCTCTTTCGGGAGATGAGGAGAAACCCTGAAAGGTGTACGCGACTGGAGCTTTGAGTTACCACGAGGGTTATGCAGTGGCCAACGCTAAGAAGCGCGTATCTTGGCGGCTCCACACCTAACCATGGCTACGGTTAGGAGATGATGAGTTTTGAGGCTACTTTACAGATGATTTTGGTTCGAGTTTCATGACGTTTTGCATTCCTTGAATTGGTCAAAAAATGATGTATTTGAAAAAAGATTTTCGTTGATGAGACCTTATTTTTATAAATGTTGATGTTATTTGAGTTACTCCATTTATATAGGGTTCCTACTCAAAATTTGTGCATTTCCCCGTATTATGTTTTTCAAGTAGCTTTACAACTCTAATAATATGTATAGTTATATACTCATGCATAGTGATGATCGTATGACTATGATGGCATGCTAACCCTTCACTGAGCAACTTAGTTACTCACCCTCTCTCTCTCTCTTCCCCAGGTGATAGTGCAATGCAGTGGTGTAGCGTATCGTACTTGGCAGAGTTTTCCTTTCAGTGCATCTTTTTGTACTATTTTGAGTAGGTTACCTCATCAATCATGGAATGTAGTGCATGGGATGCATTAGTGCATCTTCTTTGGAGACTTGCTATTTTCACTAATCTTTCCTTGGAAACTCTGTTCTTGGTGTTTATTTTGGGTTTGTTATATGAAAATCTGTATCCAGGGCTTCTTTAACCTTATGCGTATGTTTGTTTTCTTGAGATTTGTTTATGTGTGTTGTTATCCTTCCCCAGTTGTTTTAATGATTGTATAAGGAAAACATGTTACCCTTGCGATGACCTAGGGTGAGGCGGTGTCTGCTCTCCCTTAGGTTGTCATGGCGGTATGTCTCGTGTCGGGCCCGTGGATCGGGGCATGACAGTTTGTGCATTTTTAATAACACATGATGCATCAATAGATTTAATAAAAGACAATCCAATCGGACAATATACCAAAAAATTTATCGAAGTTCTTTGTCTACTGTCAGTCCAACCATCAGCCATGATTGTGCAACCATTAGATGCCCAATTATTTCTATAATGATCAATAAGCAATTGGCATTCTTTTTTGCAATCTTTCAACAAATGAACACCAAGATCATGATAAGGAGTCTTATATCCAGGACCAATTGCAAGCATAGCATCAATAGCAAGTTGAAAATAGGGTGATTGCACGGCATTCAATGGAATACAACAATCATAAAACCATCTAGCTAGAGAAACATGAGCTTTTTTAATAGCCTCTTTACTAGCCAATGCACTTTTAATACTTGGTTGAGATCCCGATGTTGTTCTTGAAGCAAAATTTTGTTTGAAGCCTCCACTAGTATATTTTTCCACCATTTTCTCTTTTCCTTTTGTTTTTTGTTTTTTCCTTGTCAATAAAGTATCTTTCTCCTCCTCCAATTCATCATTAATCTCTAAGCTTGGTGGATTGTCACTATATGTCTCATGAAAAGTAGATAATAAATCACTAGCTTCTTTCTTCCTTGCCTCTAATTTGTTTAATAACCTTCACCATCTCCTCTCAAACATCAAAGGGAACTTTCTTACACATTGTAACTTGACCTTGGACTCCAGCTAGATAATATTTTGCTCTGTTGATTCCCCCACGATTAAAAACTTTTGCACAGTAAAGACATGTTAGCACCATCCTCCCATTGGCGCCTTGACTTTGCTAGCATGTTGCCATGCCGGATCAGTTTTCCCCCTTACCAAGGATATAGATTCTGCTGTAGATACTCTCACTGAAGATTGAGTTCCACTATTAGCTAAGTTATCCATGGTATTTATACCTAAAAGATTAGAATACAAAAAAAAAAAAATTAAAGATCAAAATTTTTGAAGAAAAACTCAACTTTATAGCCTTAAAAAAAAACAATAACATATTCCAACAAACAAAGATCACATGATACAATTGAAATGACTTTCAAACTTTTTTAACTAAGTTACATATGAAATGAAGAATTGGTCCAAAACAAATTTCAATGGTATCAACAAAATATCATCAAATACATTGGTTGAATTAACATCTTTTGCAAACACAAACTTGTTTGTAGGGGGAAAAAACATGCACCCGTTACTTAACAACTTGACTTTTCACCAAGTTTCAACAAAATGCCTTTGACAATTGATAATATTAGCAAATCCTGATGCATTCAACCTATAAGAACATCAATCAATATTATTATTTATCACTGCATGTTGTACACTTATACCTAAGAAACCAATCTGAATATCTGATATATAATGTATTTACTAATGTCTAATAAACTAATACAATGTCCTTTGTTATAGAAAAAAAGTACCCAGTTTACTTTAGTTGAAACCTTGGATTTTAGCATTTAAATAAATAAGAAAATATGCACTCAACACCATAAATAATGAAAACATTGAAAACATATACGATTAATCAAATTTGTATGGCACTAATGAATCTCTATGAGGCCAAAGTTATTTTCTTATATCATACTCACAAATTTTAGGAAATACATCAACAAAGTATCTCACAATCTCAAACACATGATCAAGTGCAAATTTGTAATGGTGATTGTTTAAAAAAAATCAAAAATTGAAAACCTCACTTGACTTGAAGCTATGATGGAAGAGAAGGGCTTCAGAGGAGTGAGGTTTAGAATAGCCACAATTTGCCCTGAGTGCCTCTTTCACTATCGGTCTAGGGTTTGTCAAGCGTGAGATGATAAAATAAAACTCAGGAATCATGTTTTGATGTTGAAACAAATTTTACACATACCCTCCTATATACTTACATATTTATTTTTAACTTTTAAAGTTTTAAAATTTAAATAATAAATATGTAATAAACCTGGGTTGACCCGGTTGGACCGGGCCGAGTTGAACGGCTCACTAGGTACTCGGCTTAGTCAACCTGGTCAACTCTTTACCCCGGGTTTTTATATAACCAAACCCGGTTGTCTGGCTGGGTCAACCCAGGTTTCAAAACATTGGAAAAAAAAACTCTTATTCCACAATTCTTGGGTAAAACTAGATATTATTTTATTCATAATAATGCTCTCATTTTGGAAAGTAGATAGTGTTGGGTTTAACCAACTATGGGAATCCCATTTACACGGCCTTGATAATCAAGAAAAACAACGACTCGAGAACAATCTAAATCACCGAATGCAGCTTTCATCACAGGCCACACCAAAATCACATGCACATTAGGGTTTTCTTTCTCGATCGTTGTTTTGGCTCGACTTCCTTCCGCTCCCTCAAGTTCTGGCCATGATGTCTTCACACCTTCAAAATAATACCAAACAAAACAATAAATTTTAGTCTAAGACATCATATCGATTAATTTTCATAAATGTAATGACTATCTTGATCTTGGCCCAAAAGTCATATTTATATATTAGATCATTGGCACTATTGTGAAAGATATTGGTACGGAGGAGATCTAAATGCCTTAAGTTCAAATCATACTGGATGCAGTAATGATAATGGATCCTCGGTTTTAGATACAAAATTGTAGATCGAATCTTGTGTCGTCACCGAGTGGGGATACACGAGCTGGACAATTGATTCTTGGCTCATGTGGATGCCTTTAATTTGATTATATTACGTTTGTTGCATTTGTATAAAAAAAATAGTATTTATCCTAACTTATTGAAGAAAAGATTAAGAAGCCATAAACATTGATTTTCATAAAGACTCTTTTCTAAGCCATTAGTCTCTTCTCCATATTTATCACATATATATATCGAAGAATCTAAAAAGCACCACTCACCGGGGCATTTTGAAGTCATATCTTCAAAACTTCTTGGCTAAGGATTTGCAACTCAAATTTGCAATTGTTTTCTTTTAGCACAAGGTTTGTTACACTACTTATACAAATATCATAACAAGGAAATGCTCTTAGGAATTTAATTCATAAGCTGTTACAATTGATAATATTGGTCAGAAAATATTTACATTAAATTCATTCTCATAAAGCTTTTCTTTTTGACAAATGTAATGAATGCATGTGAGTAACCGTTGGGCTATGCTTTAGTTCCCCTAAGGAAGTATAATTACTTTCATATTTCATCTCCTAAAGCAACTTCTACATTTAATGAGGTTAGAACATATATTAGGCATGAAATCCCAATGGAATTATTATTTAGAGATTATCTTCCAAATATATCTTTATAAAAAAAATAAGATTGTTACATTTCAAATATAAAGGAGTTATATTAATTGGAAAATGTCAATTAATTTGCATCTAATCAAATAAGTTTTTGTATCAATGCATGCATAGAGTTAATCAATTTATGAGACTTGGGCTAGTTTAAAACAACAAAACAGATATCTCAACCTAACATATAAAATGTACTTTTTTATCCACAATAAATCTGTGAAAATAAAAAGAAGTTTTTAAAGTATATAAACCATGACTCCATTTTAAAAAAAGTGCAAATAACCAATGGTGAAGGAGAGCAAATCAAAAAATGATTCAACTGAGAGTGGTGACAACTAGAAAATTAAATGATAAAAAGAACTTGGGAAAATTTCAAAAATAAACCCTGTGGTTGTCAAGTTTTGCAAAAGAGGGACAAAAGAAAAAAAATTTTGAATTCCTACCTCGTGGTTTGTCGGCGTGGCAAAAAAGGGAAAAACCGTGACGGCCGTTAGTTCTTGCTTACATGGCAAGGGCAAAGTCGACATTTCACATAAAAAACATATCTTCATATGAGTTGGACAGAAGGGCAGCAAGTGTAAGTGAGGGAGTGGTTTTTTTGGATGGAAATCGAGCTCGGACCTTAATTACCATATTAATTAGCATAAAAACATTAAAACCAATGTGAGGTGCCAACTCATATGAAGATATGTTTTTTATGTGAAATGTCGATTTTGCCCTTACCATGTAAGCAAGAACTAACGGCCGTCACGGTTTTTCCCTTTTTTGCCACGCCGACAAACCACGAGGTAGGAATTCAAAATTTTTTTTCTTTTGTCCCTCTTTTGCAAAACTCGACAACCACAAGGTTTATTTTTGAAATTTTCCCAAAGAACTTTTATTCGTCATAATGTTTCCATTTTACAAAATAGATTGTGCTTTGGGTTTTCTTTTTATTAAAAAAAAAAAAAAAATTTGTCGTCTTTGCAATGATGATTCCTTTCACTCCCTCAAGTACAAGCAATTATGTCTTCGGACTTGGGCACCAACACTAGAGAAATAGTAAAGGTTATTGTCCAAACCAATGTTTTAAAACCCGGACCGGTCACCGAACCGGTTGGGTGACCGGTTCACGGTTGAACCGGTTCAACCGGCCGGGTCAATTAATTTTAATTACTTTTAATATATATAATTTTTTCCAATTTTTTTTCTTTTTTAAAAACTTAAAAATTAAGGAAAAAAAAAGAAAAATTCAAAAAACTATTTATAAAATCGTAAATAACATAACATAAAAAAGTTTATAGTATGAGAGTTAAAGTTCTATTATGAAGCCTAAATTCACAACTCTTATTCTCAAATTGAAAATAATAAACCTAATCAAACAAGTGCACAAGAATGAAGAATGAGAAAGAAAATAAAATACAAGAGTCAACAACAACTACTACCACTACACAAGAAGCTCTAATTCTCAAATTGAAAATAACAAATCTAATCAAACAAGTCCATAAGCATGAAAAGAAAAATAAAATACAACCACATTTAATTTAGAATGTCCACAACCACCATTGCCACCACCACAACAACAACAAACTCATGTTCTCAAACCAGAATTAAAACATCTAATCCAACAAGTTTACAAGGTAAGGAAGATAATAAGATACAACCATGTTCAACAACAAAAAACAAGCTCATGTTTCAAAAGCAATCCATAACATAATTTGTCAAAATGGAAAACAAGAAAGAAAATTAATAAGATAACACCATTTTAATTAACCATGAATCTCATACTCCATTATCTCATTCATAATTAATATTGGCATGAATTTCCTCTTCCTCGTTGCCTTGGTTGACATCAAAGGATGAAAAATTAATTCCATCTTGAACCATCAAAGCATCCTCATCATCATAATTTGGTGAATCTATCAAAAAAGGCATACTGTTCATAAGCAATTTATATTAAATATAATAAGAACTTTACCTTGTAATCATACTAATTGAATAATACTTACCACTAATATTTTGAACACCTTCATTTTGTCCTTCTTCTTGTTCTTGCCTTTCGCCTTCTTCTTGAGCAACCATATTTTCCAACTCATCAAGGTTAAGTTCGGGTTCCCGTGGAGACTCATTGTCAACAACCCAAGTATCAATTTTGTCAATGCACTCATAATCAATAGGATCTAAAGAGTTGCTCTTATTGAAGTTTCTACAAATAAAAAATAATTTGTCAAACTTATAAGAAGGTGTCAAATTTATTTACATAAATGAATAACGTATAAATATCCATATACCTATTTTTCAAACGAAGATTGTAATGAATATAGACAAGATTGTTTAATCTTTCATGCTCCAACCTATTTCTCTGTTTGGTGTGTATCCTTTCAAATACACTCCAATTTCTTTCACACCCCGAAGAAGAAGATATTTGACTAAGAATTTTGATAGCCAATTTTTGCAAATTTGGAGCACTATGTCCGAAAAACCTCCACCATTCATCTAAATAAAAAAACAACTTTAATATTATTTCTCATGAAAATATCAAGGTAAGCAAGTAATAAAAGAAAGAGTTCATCAAATCAATTGCTATACCTGGCCTTGTATTTTTGCTAGAAGATTGGGTTAGAGTATTTCCAAAGCTACCCATTCGTTCTCTAAAAAAAGAAGATTCCGCTATCATTTTGTGATGGTTTGGTGCAATATGAGGATTGCTAATTATAGTTATAAAACCATCCATGACATCCGGTGATTGGCAAAATGTGTCCTTATCATATTGGAATGTTGGATTCAACCAAAATGCAGCGGCATGAATATCTTGTCGCAATTGACGCTCCCATCGATCTTCCAAAATTGAGACATAAGGTTGGTACAACCTCCTTACATATTTAAATGTCTCTTTTATAGCTTTAGTTGCTCTAAGCATTCCTTCATAAACGTAGCCCATGGAAGGCCTTTCATCCGAATCCACAATGCGAAGCAACCATACAAGTGGAGATGCAATTTTGACAACTATCAAGCAATCATTCCAAAATTGATTATCAAGAACAATTGCTTGAACTTCTTTTGCTTTCTTTGTCTTGGACCCATTCCAACCAAGAAAATCTCTAGAAGTAACCATAGCTTGCAAATCACACTTGTGATCATAAAGACTCTTCAAAGCAATAAAAGTTGTGGCAAAACGAGTATCGCCAGGACGAAGAATCTCGGTCCAACCTTTAATATTTCTCAACCAACTCAAAGTCCACTTGTGATTATACACAAAAACAGTAATAGAAGATGCACGTTAAGCTAGATTTTCTATGTGAGGCATTTTAGCAAAATTCTTTAGCATCAAATTCAGACAATGAGCTGCACATGGTGTCCACAAGATACTAGGATACTTCTCATTAAGCAATCTTCCTGCTGCTTTATAATTTGCTGCATTATCTGTGACAACATGAACTACATTTTTCCAACCAACAATTTCAATAATCTCTGTGAACATATTGCAAATTGATTGAGCATCAGAAATTATGTCCGATGCATCAACCGATTTGATGAAAGAAATTCCTTTTGGAGAATACACAAGAAAATTGATCAAAGATCTTTGTCGAATATCCTTCCAACCATCTCCCATTATTGTGCATCCACAATCTTCCCAACTACTTCGGTAAGTGTCAACAAGCAACTGCAATTCTTTTTTTGACTCCTCCAACAAATTGGTTCGCAAAGCATGATAGGTAGGACCTTTGTATCCCAAACTTATGCATGCTATAGCATCTACCATTGGCTGAAAATAAAATGAATTTACGGCATTTATTGGAATACAAGCATCGTAGAAAAATCTAACAATAGCTAAGTCCACTTCATGCCACCTTTCTTTGCTTTGCAATGCCGCCTTAATAGTTGGTTGTGATCCAATTTTGCTACCACTAGGAAAATAAGATGCAATTCCCATTTTTTTCTTTTTTCTTGATAAATCACTAGGCCCACTATCTTGAAGACTTTCAATATCCGGACCTTCCGTGTCACCTTCAAATGAATGCATACTTCGCCCAAATGGATTCATTGTTTCTCTTTCATTAGCCAATTTTTGTTCTTGAAATTCCTTTAAGTTTTCTTGCATCCTATAACGAACATCTCCAGAAACTTTCTTGCATGGTCCTATTTCACCCCTTTGACCCGCAAGATGCATTTTCATTCTATGGATACCTCCACCTTTCACCACTTTAGCACAAAAATTACAAATAAACATTTTTTTCCCATCATTACTCCTTGATTCACTGATATAAGCCCACGCTAAATCAGATTTTGAACGAATAGATCGAGAAGATTGCTCACTTGAAATTTGATTTGGTGGTGCCGAAGCTGATGATGGTGTTGCACTTGATGGTGTTGAGTTGCCATCAGTTTCTTCCATTCCTGAATTTTAACTTCTAAATTTCAATGTTCCACTTATATAAATTGAACAAGTAAAAATCAGAAATCATTTTAGTAATCTATGAAATAATCAGTCCATGCATCATTTGTTCTCTTATAATACATTTACTCAAAATGCATTTTTACAGCTGTCACATTCGCTTAAAATTTCATGCCTCCTATAAACCATGCATGCTTTCTTCAATCCATAAATCAGTTGGTATTATGATATATTGACATTAAATTGCATCTTTACATTGATGAGAATAATATCTACCCTAGAATTTAGGTCCTTTGGGAGTAGATATTATGCTTTCTCTTAATACCATAATAGAGTTTCTAGACAATCACACCTTGAAATCAAGCATGAGTTACAGGAGCCGAAAATAATTCATTCATTGGTTAATTTTCTACAATAACTCATCTCTCTCTTTATAGAGTTTTGAGGGTTTATTAAAGTTTGCCACACTTGATGTTGAGCGAAAAATGAAACTGCCGAATCTTCTAATATCTAAACACACCTTTTTCTATTTCAAAACAACTTTAAATCTTAAATTATGTTAAATAATAATAATGGCCTATGTCATACATTATATTTAAAGTAGAATTTATTTACATTATATCTGCCTAGAGTTTATTTACCCATGATTTATTAATTATGGTTAAGATCATGATTTTTGAAATTTGATTTGTGTACAAGATAGAGATGAAGTGTTGTTTTGGTTGTTTGATAGAGACCATTCAAAATGCCAACTTCTATGATCTATCTGTTACTTATTAGTCTTATTATCACAACCTATTAATTAATTCCGTTCCTTGGTATGGTTATCATAATGGTATTGAAATACTCAATCAACAAAGAAGAAAAAACAAACAATGAAACACCATAATAATGACAAGATTGATCTAGAAAAACCTAAATAGAAAAACCCAAGCAGCAGCTGCAGCACCAAATAACTTCACTAAACAATGAGATAATTAGAATATAAAAGAGTAAGAGCAACCTATACTATAAGTCTATAATCAAGCTCTTTTCTATGTCTTGGTTCTTCTCACCTAAAAGTTTAAAAGCTAGTGGTGACAATTTACACACAGAGATGAATAGGATCAAAGAAGGTAAAATTACATACCTAAAAGCCTTCTGGTAACTACAATATGATCACCATGCTTTGCACTTCATGATGGAAAAGAACTTCAGACCTTGCTGTTAACTAGAAAATTATCACCATAGAAGACAAGATGTCCAGATAATGAACTCGACTCTGCTCACCCCTTCCACCGCCGATGAAGCATCGTCATTGAAGGCTGAAGATGAAGAAGGAGGAGAGAAAGAGAAAGTCGGTCGTCGGCTTCAAGGAGGAGAGATCGCGGCTGACCTAGGCTGATGGGGAATTGGTCAATTGGGGATGAAGAAGAGAAGAAGAGATTCAACAAGAGAGGATATTTATTTTATTCAACTTATTCTTTTTCATAGGTTTGTTTAATTTAAATTATTTAATTTTAAATTAACCGGTCCGGTCCAACCGGTTCACCGGTTCACCGGTTGAACCAGCCGGTCTGGTTCATTGTTATTTTGTATAACTAACCGGACCGGTTTACCAGCTGGTTCCCGGTTGAACCGGTTGAACCGGCCGGTCTGGTCCGGTTTTTAAAACATTGGTCCAAATCTACCAATGTAATAAGATCAAAGATTTGTAAACTTTTTTATGATCATTTTTCATAGGTGACTAATACATTGGGACTAGTTTGTGTGTTCTGTTACTGAATAAAAGACTAACACGCCTCATATTTATTACTATATATATATATATATATATATATGAAGATGAACTAAGAAATTTACTTAATCGTATGTAAAACTCTTAAGGCTATATTCACCAAGACATGTTGAAGCCATATCCTCACACAAATTCTTAGTTAGGAATTTGTAACTCAACTTTGTCTTCTTTTAAGCAGAACTTGTTAGTTTATTATTAATTCTGGTTGGGTGTTATGAAATAATACTAAGTCAACTCTCATGCAAACACTCACACAACAATAAATTAAACAATCAAGAGAAATGAGACATATAAAATTGCTAATTTAATTCGGCATATCACTTGCTTACGCCTGGGGGCCTAGCCATGAGATAAAATCTACTAAAAGATGAGAGATAACTTAAGTACAAAACACTCACTCATCTCACAAAGATACACAAATATCCTCACAAAGATATACTAAAACATGTCAGTTTTTTTTTAAATCGGGGAACAGGCCGGGGAGGGGTGGGGATTTTTGGTGAGCGGGGCGGGGCGGGGCGGTTTCGGTTTTACTTTGCCCCGCCCTTGCCCACCCCGTTAGAAATTTGCATAAATACCCCTATATATTAATATATACATATAATTTAAATTTTTTTTAATTTATAAATCAAAATAAATAAGATTATATTCACTTAATTATTATAGTTGTGTATCTTGATTAAGCTTATGTACTAATGATTTAATTACAAAATATAGTACTTCACAAATATTATTTAATTTAATTTTAACTTATTAATAAATCATATATATTATAAGAGGTTTAATAAAAAAAATCCATCAATTAATGTTGAACTATGTAATTTTTTATTTTTTTATAACAATTTTAGTAAAAACAGCGGGTAGGGGCGGGGCGGGACGAGTGAAAAAACGGTTGGGCGGTTTTCGTATTGAGAATGTTAAAACAAAAGCGGGGCGGCGTGGGGCGCGGGGCAAACCATGTGGTTGGTAGGGCCGGGAGCGGGGACAGGGGCTGGGCGGGGGTGCCCTGTTCCCGTTTTGTCCCATTGCCATTCCTACTCTAGATTGCCTGATGCCCACTCTCTCACCCACACACTAGGGTCTCTCACTTTGAAGGCTCATTCTAAATCTTAGAGCAAAGTCTTTTATATAGATGTCTCCATGTCCTAAATATAGTGCAATTCTCTTTAGAATCTCCACAGCTTCCTAAGTTGGATGTTGCACCTTTAGTTGTGAATGAGCTTGCAATGCGGCCCCATTGTTGATTCTGAATAAGTTCTAGCTCCGTTGCATCATGATCTCGCAATGCCCCTAAATCTCTCGGTTGTACCAGTCCGAGTCAAATGCAATTGAATCATCCTAATCTCAATCTGCCAGCAACTAGCTTGCTTTCTCAAGTCATATCATTAATAACCTTTTCAAGAGTTGCGCCCCATATGACACATCTCCATCTTATTAAAGATGTCTTCAAAAGATCTTCAGATCTTCTTTCCAAACTTGATCTTCATTCATCCAAGTTTGGTCTTCTCAATCTTCAAATTTGATCTTCATTCATCCAAAGTTTTATTTTTCAATCTTCTTATTAATAAACTTGATCTCCATTTTTATAAGTTTAGTTCTTCACAATCTTCCAAACTTGATCTTCATTCATCCATAGAAATATAATATATAAAATCTAATGCCCTGGAATAAAAAAGGATTTAATGCATGAATAGAAATTGGAGTTCTTTTTTTTGTCATTTTATACATGTAAATTTATTCCAAAATATTACAAAGATGGATGAAGGTGATTTATTTGTATAAATAAAAATAAAGAGCAACTCTCCATATAAAATTACAACTACTTAAATATTCCAAATTAATTAATTATTAATAATATTATTACAAAGCCAGAAATATAAAAATAAAAAAAATAGCTTTCACTTGATCTCACAATTAAGTTGTGCATTCTTAAAATGAAAAAAAGAGTCAAAATCCTTATAGTAAGGAATTGTGGTGTAGTGTTAGTTTGATTAATTTCATATCCAATAATTATTAAATTTTAATTCTTAATTTTTTTTAATGATTTATTGTTCTAGTATCAAAATTGTTATAAATTCCTATATTTATGATATCATAAGATATTGTAAAACCATTATCCTGGATTCTTGATTTGTGTTTAAATACCTTCATTGTTTTATATGGTATAAGGTATTGAGGTATACTGTTAGTTTGGGGAATTTCATCTCTGATTATCAAATTCAAAACTTTTGATATCATGAAATATTGCAACTTGGATTCTTAATTTGGTTTTAAATAATTTGTTAGTCAATTTGAGGAATTTCATGTCCAGCAATTGTAAGTTCAAAACCTTACAGTGATTATTAATGTTTTAAATGGCTTCATACTTTCCTAGAATAACTAATATTTTTTTCATTAATTATTTCAGTGAATCAGTACGGCTTCAACACCCCTTACTTCAAAAACGTTGATGGGTTCGTAGTTAAATCCGGTAGTTAAGGCATTGAGATTATTGTTGGGACTAGTCCTGGGTTGTCCTTCTGTAAATTTTTTTCTTGATTGTTTACATGCACCAGTGGAATGGATGATAATAATAATAATAATAATAATAATAATAATTATTATTATTATTATTATTATTATTATAATTATTATTATTAGTGAAAATTATTAAAAAAAACCCCCTAAGTTTGCAATATGGTCAAAAACAACCCGTTAATTTCACAATACCTAAAAACCCCTTCCTTTTAAAGACAATGTTTTCTAACCCCCAAAAGCATATAATAATGGTTAATAAAGTTATTTTTGAATTTTATGGACGAAATTGCCCCTTACATGGGAAGTCGTGGCACTCCAATCATTTTGCCCGTTTAAGCTCGAAGGAACTCCACTTCCCAATCTCCATCTCCATTACCGATTGATCCCAATTCAGGTACCTCTCTCTCTCTCTGTGTCTCTTTCTTAAGGTTCGTTCTTCTCCAACGTAGTGTAGGGTTTGGTCCATATATGAGGTCTGTGGCCTCGATCTCAACTCCCGGGGTGACCCCCGGAACCATCCCTGGCTGATCCGGTGGAAGCCCTAGCCACGACCCTTCAACTTTGGAAGAAGCTGATCATGCTGATGCCGGTGATGATGCCGGAGGTGAGCGGTAGAGTGCTGAAATTGATGGTCAACAGAAAGATGGGGGTGATCTGAAGATGGAGATGGTGGAAGGGAGAAGTTTGGAGTGCGGTGAAGTGGTGGCGGGAGTTCATGCTGGCAATGGAGAGGTTGGTGATGTTGATCGGCTGGAAAAGGATGGATCTTGTGATGACGTGGAGATAGTAGTTGATGTTCGTGGTGGTGAGGTTGGGAGTGCTGCTGGGAAAGTTGTTTATGGGTTGGAGATCAGTGATCAAGTTGAGGAAATTGAGGAAGGACAGGGTCAAGGATTTCTGTTTAAAAAAGTATATCTCCGTTTAAATATTGTGGTTTATGTTTAAGAAACTCAGTCTCTGTTTAACAAGTGATATCTCTTTGTTTAAGAATTTAAGTTTCCTTTTAAAAATGTATGTCTCCGTTTAAATATTGCGGTTTCTGTTTAAGAAACTCGGTCTATGTTTAACAATTGAGGTTTCCGTTTAAAAATGTATGTCTCCGTTTAAATATTGCGGTTTCTGTTTACGAAACTCGGTCTCTGTTTAACATGTGATATCTCTCTGTTTAAGAATTGAGGTTTCCGTTTAAAAACTTATATTTCTGCTTAAAAATTTGTGAATACTGCTGAATGTGATGTTATTGTCACAGGCTTGTGATTATTGCGGTAAACTTAGTTAATGGCGATGCTACTTGACACCGGTAGTGGAGACCTTGGCTGAATTCCAAGAACAAAAAATTTGGGAAAATCAGAATTTCATGTTAATAGATTATGGCATTGCCTTTTTTTTATCAACATGAGTAACTAATTTTCTTTCTCATTAACTAAGATAGTGAAACAATGGGGCTAGATCATATACTTCGACAAGCAACAAAAACAACATAAACTGTAGTAATATTATAAGGGGCCGTTTGTTTCACCGAAATGGGCACCAATCCACTTCAGTGTGTTTGTTTCACTGATTTGAATCCGAAAGTGATGATGTGACAACTTCTGAGTTCGGCTACTTCGGTGTCTGACTTCAGCTGGAAAAGTCCCGAAGTCACCACTTCAACCCACTTTGCAATATTTTTCAATGATAAATAGAATAATTATTACCATGGTAATAAAATAATTAAATAACTACTCTCACTAATTAATAATTAAGCATAATATATTAACCGATTTAATTTAATTTAATAACATGGTATTAAATTAATTATGTGATGTGCAAAGTTTTAAATTTAATAAATAAATTATTTATTACCATCATAATAAAATAATTAAATTTAATTAAATCATATAATTTAATTAAATAAATGTAAAAAACATGATAGGGCAACTTTATCCCCTCACCCAAGTAGTGATCATATCCCTACTTCAACCATCCAAACACAGGAAGTGGTATCCGAAATCCAGTTTTCAGCTTGAACCAAACACACTGAAGTGGATAGTTCCAGCTGAACTGTTCACTTCCACCGAAGTGCCACTTCCAGACTTCCACCACTTCGACAATTCACTTCCGAACCAAACGGCCCCTAAATATGTAATATAATAATATTACATGTGTCCACAATTCTCATACATTATATGCTCCTGGTTTTAGGGCATGTTTTGGTCCTTGTTTTAGGGCATGAGTTGTTCCTTGTTCTTTATGTGCTTTACTCCTTGTTTCAAGGCATGAGTTGCTCAAGGTTGATAAAAAGGGAGTGAAAATGTATGACCATATAAAAGAATCATTCTCTCATACACTATGGGCTTCTCTTTCCTTGTATCATCTCGTTCAATGGACACCATCCTTTTAGGGCTTGGGATTTGGAGTGTGAACATAGAATCACTAACTCTAGTAGTTGATGATCACATCCAAAGAGAGAAACCGACTACAAAGTAATAAAGGGTCATCTCGTGAAGCTAGAAGTCGGTGAATTACAATGTGGACTCGAAAGGCAAGGACAAGATCATAGGGGCTTTATTCAAAACTAATATTGGTAAGCTTCCGTCTCCCAAATTGAATTTGTGTTAACAGTGGTATCCGAGCAGTCATTGCTTGCTTTCGTCCATTATTTTGAGCCATATGAGAATCGTTTGCCATATTTGTTAAAAATTGCTCGTGCATATTAAAAATTTCCCGTGCATGCATACTATAGCTCATATACTCATTTTTTTCTTGGGGCATTTTTTTTGTTTTGTTTTATAATTGATACTTTGGCAAGGATATGTTCCTTATAATGAAAAAACTTGTGCCCAAAAGTTGGTTGAAAACTAACTTGTATAAAATGAGATTTGTGTTTTTTTTAAACCCTCTTCATGTTTTAACATATTTTTTTTACTTGCCATGTTGCTAGAATACGAACATGGATGTATTCCTTATTGCATGAGTTTTTTTTTCTATATGTAAACATGGCCTAGTGCCGTGCTGGCACGCGAAGATGGCATGGGTGGCTCGTGCAAGGCTTTGAGAGGGTTGCTTTTACACCATTTTAGCCATTAACTTTTTTTAAGTTTTTTTTATATTCATGATTAAAATTCTAAAAGTAGAAAAAAGGAGGAAAACTTTTTATGATTTGTTATTAATTTCTCTTTTTTCGGGCTACATATGAGCCTAATTTTGTTTTTGGTACAATTGCATGATTTACATAAAATGTTTTTTTCACGTTTGATAATCATGTATCATGCACATGAAATTGTTATGCATATTCATGTGCTATGGATTGCATTAAATACTTGTTATTTTTACGTATTAATTAAGATAATATTTTATCTTATTGTTCAATAATGCCACATGGATGTTAATAAAAATTCAATTCAGGAGGCGGAAGCTTACCAATATTAGTTTTGAATAAATCCTCTATGATCTTGTGCTTGCCTTTTGAGTCCACGTTGTAATTCACTGACTTTTAGCTTCACGAGATCACCCTTTCCTACTTTGAAGCCGGTCTCTCTCTTTGGATGTGATCATCAACTAGTAGAGTTGGTGATTCTATCTTCACACTCCAAATCCCAAGCCCTAAAAAGATGGTGGCTCCATTGAATGAGATGATGGAAAGAAAGAGAAGCCCATAGTGCATGAGAGAATGAGCTTCTTATATGGTCATACAAATTCACTCTGTTTTTATCATCCTTGAACAACTCATGCTTTGAAACAAGGAGCAAAGCATGCAAGGAAACAAGGAGCAACTCATGCCGTAAAATAAGGACCAAAACATGCTCTAAAACAAGGAGCATATAATGTATGAGAATTGTGAACACATGCAATATTATTATATTACATATTTATAATATTGCTACATCCTCCCACTTGTACACAATGGTGACAATATATATTCCGTTAGCAACACATGCCTCATTAATAGCAACTTATGCTATATAATTAATAATATATGTTATGTCCTTCTACCTTAAACATTCATTCCCATAGTCATACAGGAAGTGGAGTGTGCGACCATAAGAAAAAAGGTACCAATAAGGACCATTACATTAAGTCACCATCTAACTAACATAATGTCACTTGAGATTCCATTATACCCCAAATCATTTTAATCACTCTAGATTCTTGCACCTTTGATCCGTCTATTCATATAGAGCTATGCAAAAATCCTATAATTTATTTGTGCTCATGGTTATTGCAGACAACTTATGCCACATAGATAATTAATGTCATTGTAACCGCCTGGGCAATGAGTCACAAATGATTTGTGTGATATCAAATAATTTTTTCTCAAACACTAATGCCAATCCATCAAGTTTTGGTTGCTTTCCTAGCCAAATTCTTTTGGACTACATTATTTTGGGCCCTTGGATAATATGCTAAAGTAGAACCACCAATCCTTAACTTTTTGACATAGGTTCAAGTCCCCAAAGGGTATGATAGTGGACTACTAGTCAACAGGGCTCACACAGTGACGAAGAAGGGATCCATTCATCACTCTCTTTGTAGGTTGATTTAAACACATGCATGATGAAATGCATGCTATGATGGAGCTTCCACTTTAGAGTTGTCACACTCAAAAAATACACCATACAGAATGTCATGGCCTCAACCGATCATCTTCGGTCGTGCGGCATCTGACACGCACCAAGCGATAGGTAAGCTTTCTTTGCAAGCGCAACAGTAATCAACTCCTATTTACATCATAAGCACATCATACGAAAGCAAGCGAGCAAAACCAGAAAATATTCACGGTACAAGAAATTAACATGACACAAGAGTTCCATTTTAGAGAGAGAAAAATATAAACTCTCTTAGATTGAGAAAAGTTTACAACCATAGCCAAAAACCAACACCAAGAGGCCTTGTCTCCTCCCAAAGACACAATAGACCCTATTACAAGAGCTATCCCAATTCCCCAAGGTTAATTGAGCCCCATAGCCAATACAGGTCTGGCGTGAAGTCCCGGACTTCTATTTAGTTTGCAGTGTCCTCTGACGTTATTGTAGCTTTAACTAGCCATCCTTGGTCACAACACGTAGCAGGACATGTTACGCGCGGTAATACCGGGTGCCATCCTCGCCCCTGGCTCGGCCACTCTCCTGCCCGTGTGCCCACTTGCATATGCCTACCTAAACCCTCGGTAAATCTGGAATCAGCCCTCGGTATAATCAAGTGTTTCGCCCCACCTAGACTTGCTAGAGATCCACACTCTAAATAATCTAAGTCTACAACACTTGACTCTTGGTATGGCCGCGTCTGCCCCACGCGCTCATCGGTCACACGCACGCCCACGGTCCAGCGCGCACCTCATGGTCTCAACACATGATCGTGCGGGATATTCCACCCGCTCTTGGTCACAGCACAACATATGACTCGCACTAGCAGCGCTCTACCAAATCCATGCTGCTGTGCGCACTCGTGGCTTGGCCTATGTTGAAATGTTCGCCCAATGACCAAGTGTAAGGTCATCAACCCTTACACAGAACATGGTCCAGTCACTCCACAAAGTGACCAACTTGAGCCACCACAAACTCAAATCCGGCTTTATACAAGCTATATGGACTACACAAGTCTCATGTTCGATTAACAAGTCTCATCTTATCACTTAACTAAAGCGATATATAAAATCCTTAATCACACCAAAGTAATTAAGGAGATTCCCAATAATACAGTACCTAACAATCATTTATCTCATCTCATTGGCTATCGCGATGTTAGGGCTATGTTCTCGTGTGAGAGAGCAACATCTAGTTTGGTAACAATCCTAAGATATGTGCCATTTTAATTAAACCACATTTCTTTCACTACATAAGTAAATATGTAAACATATCAAATCGTCAACAAACCTAAACCCCTTACATGCTTTTGAAAAGCATCTCTAACAATGAGTTTTGTAAAGGGAGCAAGCAATCATGCCACTCGTGGAGACATGCTTCGAGAACCACAAGTCCTTGTGTAATGATGTCACGAATGAAGTGGTAGTGGTTATCAATGTGCTTTGTCTTTCCATGATACTCTGGATCTTTTGCATAGGCAATGACCATTGTGTTATCACAATAGATAACTATGGCATCACGTAGATGCCTTGTAATGTTGAGGCTATTAAGAAACCTCCTTAACCATATCGCTTCTCGCACAGCAGAGGTGCACGCAACATACTTAGACTCCATCATGGATAGTGACACACATTTTTGTTTCTTGCTAAACCATGAAATGGCTTCTCCCCCAAGGATAAAGGCATAACCTGATGTAGGCTTCCTTTCATCTCTATCAGTAGATCCATCGGTATCACTATATCCAATCAACTTGAGGTTCTCACTTCGATAGCACAAAGACATGTTAGTGGTTCCTCTTAGATATCTAAAGATTCTCTTGACCACAGCCCAATGCGCAGGGTCCTAGATCACTTTGATATCTAGTGACCATCCCAATCGCAAAACATATGTCGGGTCATGTACACACCATAGCGTATATCGACTATCGATTGCACTTGCATATGGAACCTTAGTCATTCATTGCTTTTCTTCTTCTGATTTAGGGCATTGATCCATACTTAAGTATAGGCCCTTTTTCATTGTAGTACCAACAGGCTTGTAGTTATGTATGCGGAAACATTCTAAGATTCTATTAATATAGGCTTCTTGAGACAAACTCAAAAATCTCATTGAACGATCTCTTGAGATTTTAACCCCGAGAATATAATATGCTTGGCCCATGTTCTTCATCTCAAAAGTAGAGGATAACCACCTTTGAGTGGTAATTATCATCTCCATACTATTCCCAGCTATCAAAATATCATCCACATACAAAGAGAGTATGAGAAACTCATTGTCTACTCTTTATGTACACACAATGGTCTTCTTCATTCATTATAAAGTCTATTGATGTAATTGCTTGACAAAATCTAAGATCCCATTGCCTAGATGATTGTTTCAAGCCATAAATGGAACGTCATAATCGACACACTTTGTGTTATTGCCCCTTTACTTGAAATCCAACGAGTTGATCCATATAGAACTCCTCATTAATTTCTCCATTGAGAAATGCTGTCTTCAAATCCATTTGGAACAAATCCAAATCTAAATGTGCAACAATAACTAGGATAAGGCGTATAGATGTAAATTTCACCACAGGAGAAAATGTCTCTTCATAGTCTATACCTTCTTTTTTAGTGTAGCCTTTCACCGCTAATCGGGCCTTATACTTGTCAATTGATCCATTAGCCTTACGCTTGACCTTTAAGACCCATTTGTTTCCAATGGTCTTGCGCTTAGGGGGTAGATTGATTAAGTCCCACACATGGTTCTTAGCCATGGATTTCATCTTATCTTCCATTGCCGCAAGCCATTTACTTAATGATGGTGAGTTTATTGCTTCTTCAAAAGAAGAAGACTCATCAGTATCCACATAAATACTTAAGAAGGATCCACCTTCGATTTTGAAGTGTTTACATAGAAAACCTCCACATTGGCTTCTTTGTAATTCTGGATTTTGAGATTCAACTCGTATGCTTCCATTGACCTCAACAGTCATTGGAGTAGATTGTGAATCCAAATCCTTTTTGGATATACTATCTTGAAGTTCCTCTAACTCATAGAACTCAAGACTTTGTTTGATCTCACCAACACTAGGGAAGTTATCCTCTAGAAAATCCACATCGCAAGACTCAACCTCAGTGAAGCCTCTATCATGATGCTCACCATACATCACATAGCCCTTAGAATGTTCACAATATCTAATAAATACACATGTATTAGCTCTAGCGCCCAATTTTCCATATTTATGAGAAGAATGGTGAACATAACTAGCATATCCCCATGGCCTTAAACTCTCCAAAGTAGGTTTGTGGCCATTCCATAACTCATATGGAGTAGTTGGGACTGACTTGGTGGGCACGCGATTAAGGATAAAGGCCGCAATCAAAAGGGCATCTCCCTAGAATTTAATTGGAATGTTAGCCTGCGTCATCATCAACCTAATCATGTTTAACAGAGTTCAATTCCTTCTCTCTGCAACCCTATTTTGTTGCAGAGTTCTGGGTATAGTTAGTTGTCGCTGTATACCTTTATTCTCACAGAATTCTCAGAATTGATCAGAGAGATACTCTCAGCCTCTATTAGTGCGAAGAGCTTTGACGTTCCTTTATTTCTGATTCTCAACCTCTACAACAAAGCGTTTGAAATAATCAAAAGCTTCAGAGCGGTGAGATAACAGAAATACTGAACCATATCGTGAGAAATCATCTATGAATGTAATGAAGTAAGTCACACCACCACACGCCTTAACATTCATAGGCCCACAAATATCGGAGTGAATGAACTCTAGAGGATGAAAAACCCTTTTAGCCTTACCAAAAGGCTTTCTGCTGGCTTTTCCAGCAAGACAAGGCTCGCAAGTGGGAAGATTTACATTGGCAAGAGAGCCCAACAACCCTTCTCTAGCCAATTTGGATATTGTATATTTTCCAATATGTCCTAATCTAGCATGCCATTTAATAGATTCACATGCAACATCATCAGAAGAAGATGCAATGTTAACAAGATATTTATGTGATTCGGAAATGCAGTCTAAATCCATCATAAATGCACCATTGCAAAAGTGTCCATGGCCATACAGGGTTCCGTTAAAATAAATAGACACACCATTCTTGTTGATAAGAAAAGAAAACCCTAGTCTACTAGTGTTGAAATTGAAAGTTGATTACATTGAATAGTGGGTACATGAAGCACATCATGTAAAAGCAATTTGAGTCCACCACATAAAGTAAGTTGATAGGTTCGAACACTTAAGACCTTTTCCTCTGCCCCATTCCCCATTGTCACAAAATGTTTACCCACTGGTAAATGATGGTAATCTACGAAGCCTGCACGGCTATAAGTCAAGTGTTTTGTTGCTCTCATATCTACAATCCAATCATTGAGAGAATGAGCGAAAACACATGCGTGCAAACAAAAGCACGTATAAAAGAAGGAATGTAAGAACAAACCTTACGGAGCTTAGTACATTCTTGAGCATAGTGTTTCTTCTTTCTGCAATTAAAGCACATGACTTTACTTTTATCTTTCTTCCCTTTGCGCTCGCCTTTGTAGCGCTTAGCAATCTTCTTTTCTTGAGGCCATTGGTTCTTAGCTTTCCCGACTTGTTCTGCTAAGAACCATTATTCTTGCTCCCATTCAATGCAACTAATGCAACGGGAATGTGGTTCGTATTTCTACATTCCTCCTCAAACTCTAAATGGTGAAAAATGTCATCAAAGATCTTTATGGCCTCATTGTGGGTAAGAACCAACTTCACTTGTCCCCATGAGGACTCAGGAAGTGATAATGACAACGAGAACCTGTTGCTCATCTGTGAGATCATAACTTGTTGCTTTCATCTCTCTAATCATGGCAGACATCACCCTAAGGTGTTCATCCATAGTGTGCTTTGGTTCCATCATATATTAATTGAACCTAAGCATCAAGGCACGAAGCCTCGTGGTTGTGGCCCCTTCATATTTCAGGCGCAATTGATCCCATGTCTCTTTAACAGTTGAGTAGTGCTCAAACTCCCCAATAAGGTCATCATCCATGCATGCTAACAAAGCATACATCCATGTCTTCTATCCCTTTTTAACCAGAGATCATAGGCCTCATGGTCACAGCGATGCTGAGCTGAATTCCCATTTTCAGATGGACACATGTCATTGGTTAGATGATCAAGCAACTCATGCTCATTTAGAAGGTACTGAACCTTCCTGTGCCATATGTCATAATGTTTACCATAAAGTCTCTCAGTTTTGGTAACCTCAATTACCGTACTCTTGGTTGCCATTTCACTACATTATTACAAAAGGTTTAATTAGGCACATATCCCCTTTTTAATGCTAATCTCAATTAGCCAACTTGACTCCCACTTACATTAGTAGCTTAAAACTTTCACAAACATGCTAGTAATCATCACCAATAATATAAGTGGTGTCAAGTTGTTAATTGTATTTAGCCAAAAATAATAATGATTTTATATAATATCATATCATTTAATAAAGAAAACGTATCCACTCAACATAGTATAAACCAATCATACATCCACAGGTGAGTCCAACTTTAGGGCTCCATTGATATTTTGGTGCCTTATGTCCAAAATAGATCTATATACATGGAATCAGTGTGAAAATTCATCCCCTTACAAGGCCTCAATATTGATGATACAAACCATTAATAATTACAACCCAAGAAACAAATCCTACTATAACAATCTACTTGAGTAAATGGGGATATCACACTTCTTCCATGTATAGAAAATCCACAATTCTACTTGCTTAAAAAACATTGCATGTGTCCACAATTCTCATACATTATATGCTCCTTGTTTTAGGGCATAAGTTGCTCCTTGTTTCCTTGCATGCTTTGCTCCTTGTTTCAAAACATGAGTTGTTCAAGGATAATAAAAAAAGAGTGAAAATGTATGGCCATATAAGAGGATCTTTCTCTCATACGCTATGGGCTTCTCATTCCTTTCATCATCTCATTCAATGGAGCCACCATCTTTTTAGGGCATGGGATTTGGAGTGTGAAGATAGAATCACCAACTCTAGTAGTTGATGATCATATCTAAAGAGAGAGACTGAATTCAAAGTAGGAAATGGTGATCTCGTGAAGCTAGAAGTCGGTAAACAACGTGGACTCGAAAGACAAGTAGGGTTTTATTCAAAACTAATATTGGTAAACTTCCGCCTCCCTAACTTTGGTTGAATACTCTAGGAAAATCTTTGCACTGTCTCTCGTCTCGAAGAAATTTGCCAAGCCATTGAGATTATTGCTTAAACAAAAAGGGACCCAACTTGCATTAACAATTCAACTTTTTGGATATCCACTTTGATAAACAGGTTAAGTTCCCATAAACCTTTTGAATGTTTTGTTCACTAGAATCACTTTCTTATATCGATTTGGTATGAATATGTATGGGTAAAGAATTCAAACATATGGGTTAGGTATTTTTTTTAAAAAAAAAAATATGTATATTAATATTGTATATCTTTTTTTATGAATTTTAAGCAACTATTATAAAATATGTTTTTAAAATAATTTTGAACAAATATATTTTATGTTAAATATAATTTTTAAGTTTAAGATTGGACTAAGAGTCTGTTTTTAAAATTACAAATTATTAACAACGACCTTTTGAGTGATTGGCATCAGGTTCTCTGCATAAAGTATTTGTGTCTTGTTGTAAAGATCGGTTCAAACCTTAATTTACGTCGGGTGATTGAGAGATTAATTCTACGCTTGTGCAAATTTTTTATATAGTTTGTTTATATTTCCTAAAAAAATTACCAACTACTAATTATCCATTTCTAAATTTAGAATCTAGTGTTATCATGAAATTAATTTAAATAAGGCGTAAAATATCATTTTATTTGTTCTCTAAGTCATGGTTTTTGTTAGCTTGTAGGGAATAATCTTCAACAAAAGGAAAAAAACTTTAAATATTATAATTTCAAGCAAAAGATGTAAAAAGAGTCATGAACACAGTATTACAATCAAAGCGAAGCACAGTATTATATATATGGTAAATATTTTTTTTGTTTTATGCTATTTCAAATATTATATTTGATATTGCAAATAACAAAACTACTTTTGACAATTAAAAATACATAAATTAGACATTAGAAGCAGAAAATATATCTAACATATAATTTTATTATAATAAGTAAAACTAATATGAGTTAATTCAATATTAACAAAATAATAAACGCATAAAACATTTAGTCATATATGACAATAGACCCTAGCTCAAAGCTAAATCCAAGCTCTAGAACCACATACATCAGTTCGGTTCTTTATTGCATACACATAAAACTATGTGTCACATAGTGCCTATGTTTTTTTTTTCTATTTTTATTCCATTTGCCCTTGAGATTTTTATCATATTTTAAAGCATAATATTTTAATCTTTAGAAAACGTATTTTAAAGCTAATCCACTTGGGGGATCAATGTTTTCAGTGATTATCATATGAGTTGGTGTCACTAAAGTTGTTAGCCTTTGACTAAAGTTAAACCAGTAAGGCTAGTGCAATTGGCAAAGGCTCCATCTGTTGGAGCTGTTAGGTCCAGCCCATTTGGTGAGCTGTAATAAAATTAGGCTCAAGCCCAAGTTAAAATAAATAAAAAAAAAGAAATGAAGCTATGTCATTAGAAGGGATCACTGTTGAGATTAGAGGTGAGTGAGTGAGTGAGAAATTGAGAGAGGGCTCATCATTAAAGCAAGAAAAAAGGAAGAAGAGAAGAAGGGCTAGGGTTTGATCTCTCAAAAAGATCGGAAGCATATTTCGCCCATATTTCAGGGAATAGCACTTTTGGAAGAAGATCTACAAAACCATTGGTTTGATTTCTTTCAATTCTCCTTGAAATAGTTGTGATTCATCTTTGTATGATGATGATGTTGTTTGGGTAGTTCTCTTCCTAAAATCTCTTGCCATTGTATGCCTCTAGTTAGTTAAAGAGAAGAAATTCATTATTATCCCTTTGTTGATATAGCGGAAAACGATTCAAAGTGGCTATAAGGAGTCCCGTGGTTTTTTCCTCGATTTGAAGGGTTTTCTACCCTAAATTGTGAGTTTTGCTTGTTATTATTTGACAATTTTATTGTGTTGATTAGATCCCAAATTTGTACTCAAAGAGGTGAGGATTTGATTCGAAAAAATTTAGAAACAAAGCTTTGCACGGTTGCGCTTCATTCCGCACGCCCGTGCTCTAGGTAGTGAGACCATGTTTCGCCCTTGCTTCCGCCCGTGCGGTTTGCGGGTTTCCCGAATTTTTCGATCGCTACAAGACTTTTTGCTACATTACGGTGCTACAATAGCGCCGATGAACCCGCAAGTTGCACGCCTTCTACAGTGACCGTTCTTCAATTCGTGCAGATTGCAGGTTGCAGGTTGCTGAAGTTCTAAGTGCTACAGTGCAAGAGCTATATTACTTGTGCTACAGTATTTTGGAAAAATTACCATTTGGCCCCAGGTTCCTCCCCAACAGAAGCCAGTACCTTTCCCAGGATCACAATGGGTTAAAAATAAATTTTAAAATAAAAATATAAAAATATAAAAAAGGGTTAATGTTTAATCTAGCTACAATTTTAGACTTGACTAAGAATATTTTGGCTATCAGTATCAAATTCTTGAATAGAGTATTTATTTCAGAAAGCACCCAGGACAGCTGCATTAAGATATTAACTCCATTATAACTTCTCTTAAATAAAAAATATTAATTATTATCTAAAAAATCATACGTTTATATATATATATATATATATATATATATATATATATATATATATATTTATATATATATATAACTTCAAATCAGTGTTTTATTAATTGAAAAAATCCAGTCAGAGCTTACTACAAACCCACATTATTTTAGACATAATAAAAAAATTAATTAATGTGTGTTATTTCAGAGTTTTGTTTTGGCTTGAAACCTGCCGCTTATTTTTTTTTTTTTTCCTATCTCAAGTTCGGAAAGACTATTTTTTAGTCTCTGAAAGTTTCAAAACTTCTCAATCAGTCACTTTAACATGTGAATATTTCAAACAGTTTTTTTTATCAATTTAGTTTTTTATATTCCCCGCAACTCAGTGCGTTAGTTTGTTTAAAATTTTAAATTTACTTTATTTACATAATGTACCCACCCATCTACTAAATTTATAGCATTTACAATTACATGTTTATATATAAACATATAAATTTTTAATTAATAAATTACTTTCTTTTTAAATAATTTTCTTTAATATTTAGTACCTAACATTATTAAATAATTTTCTTTAACAGTATATTTCTGCTTAAAATACAGTGCATTGAATTGAGGGTATTTTTCATCACTTCACTCTAGAACATGTTAGCTGACAAAAAGACTAAAAATTATTAAAAAAAGATTTTTCGAGTACTAAAACTTACAGGGACTTTTTGAGAATAGTAAAACTTGAGAAGGATTTTTTGGGAATTACAAGTTAAAATTAAATTATATATATATATAATGACTGTAGCTAGCTAGTATACGAACTTAATATAAAACATATAGGCAAATGTATAAAGTTAATCCCTCAACACACCGAACAATTTTAACTTCATAACTTTCAAATTATTCCCCCCCTCTTTTTCTTCTCTATATCTATATATAATGATTGTAGTTCGCTAATATACGAACTTAATATAAAACATATATGCAAATGTATATAGTTAATCCCTCAACACACCGAACAATTTTAACTTCATAACTTTCAAATTATTAAAACAGTATAATATTTCTTAGACTAAATAATCATGAATATTCCTTAAAAGCCTTAAAAAATTTTAATAGATATATTTTGATGAAATACCACAAACGCATATCAGGAACGTGCACAGATGAAAAATGCAATTACAAGTTTAACAAACACTTATGCCCTTACTTTATAGAGGCTTGAAATTCAATCTCGAATCTTCCTCCAAACAAACACCTTCACAAAAAATCCGGTATCAATAAATCAAAAAGCCATTAATAAAAATCCTAATAATCCATGCGGGTTATGTAAATAATAATAATAATAATAATAATAATAATAATATATCCACAAAACAAAACACAGAACTTGATATTAGCTTACACCAAAGACCAAATCAAGTCTAACCACATAAATTTACAACCCTTTCTAAAACTCTTCTAGAACAACAAAGCCTCACCCTGTGAATGTACAATATCAGCAGATGTGGTTCAAACCCAAACTTTACAGTCATCTAACTATTTCACTCTTTTACAGTTCAACAATCCTCTCATAGAAACCAATCATTAAAAAACCAAAAACTAAAAAGACCAAACCTATGATCAATCCAGAAACAAAGATAAACTCGGACCAAGATGGAATTGTGAAGTATCTGACTGAGAACCATAACCGAAATCAAAGAGAGAACAATATTTAAGTGTGCAACATTCTAGCAGCACCATGTCGGTCTTTAGCTATGCTATCAGAAACTTGACTTGAGTCCTGAATGATGGCATGCTGGCGAAGCTCATCAAAACAGGCATCTGGAAGAACGCAGAATATGGCACTGCATATCAAAAATAGAAATTTATAAGCAACATGAATGTTGAAGTTGGAGGATGATGCAAATAGGTCTAAAGGTAAGCATTGAGCAAGGAAAAGAAAAATAATAGAATAAATTGCTCTTAGTGAATGAAAAAAAGATCACAAATGGCACAAAAATACTCAAACTGGGAGAATCATAAGACGAGATTTAACAGCATATTATTTGGTATATCATCATTCAAAGTCAAACAAACCAGATGCCAATCATATAAACAAACACCCAACATCTTATCAAAAGTATGTTAACAAGAATCCAATATTGTGCAAATGAGCTAATTGGAAAAGATGTGAACAAATCCCCGACAAAAGTTTAAATAATAGATGCCCAGGTGCGAAGTACAATGTATGCAAAGGAAGCTGTAGAAGAAAACCGCAGTGATATTTTCACTCGCATACAGATGTGAGGAGAGCCTCAAAGTCAAACCGCTTTTGAGAAAACAAAAGAGCTTTAGTTTGACAAAAAACTAATCTAATCAGTAGTCAAAGCCCAGAAATATTCTGAATTGTAACCATGGCATAGTTTATGACCAGCTGCAAAAATAATTGAAGAAAAACCATCTGAAAAGAAATGAAAATAAATGGTCAGCAAGTAAACAAAATGTAGTAGTTGGTCACTGAATCAAAACCACGGGCTGAACTAAATTTGTTTAGGCTGGGATTGACCTTTGGTTGGACTTGCTAAAAAACTCTCTTTTTCTTTTTTTAGTATATTTGACTGACCAAGAAGTAAAAACTTTCTCAAATCTCATTTATGGGAGCTGAAATCTAGCTAATTTCTAGGTAGCTAGGCCAATAACAAATTTATCAAGCACAAGCATCATATTACTTACAACCAATAAAAGAAAATATAGTATTTTGATTTGCATCAAATCAACTAGTGGCCTTGGAGATGAAAATACAACATTTTGAGAAAGTAGAAAAGATTTGTTCGCAAATGTTTCACAAGCTGCACTACTATAAGCTTCAAAGGAGAACATTGTTGAGAAAAATTTAAACAAGGAACTTGGTCAAAAAAAAACCTCAAACACAATTAATGAGTAAAGGAGCTGGCAATGGTTTTAATCACATAGGCCCATCACCCAAGGAATGGGCCTGGGTACACAAGTCAAGGCCTCAATCCCTCCAAGTCACTTGCCATGGCCACAAATGACAAGGATGATTCTGAAGTTAACTTCAAATTTTTTAACTACTGGAGTGGTGCTGGTTTTAAATTCCACAATAAGAGTGATGTTGGTTGTATTTTAGCCACAGAGTTTAATCTAATTAAGACAAGTAATGCCTAATTTGACAAACCCTGCCCATGCTGGGCCATATTACGGTAAAGCTGGAATTTAATGAAAAGTAGTCAAGGAATATGATTTAGCTGTAACCAGCTGAATCAGCCAACTCAACCTAAGCCATTCCAGTGAAATTTCAATATGCAAACCGAGATGGCTAGACCGAAATAAACCACAAGATCCTAAAATTGTTTTAGGGAAACATCTATATAGACTGCCAGAACGAAAGTCATTTGGCAAAATTTAAAGCTTCATGACCATCAAGAAATGTGACACTCTAGAAGCCAAATGGAGTAGGAACATGCCCATGAACATACTCAGTTTAAAGATGGCAAATAGACTGTATCTCGTTCGCATTTTATTGGTGGGTTTGGATCGCTGCTGGAGCAGTATGATAAATGCTGACAGTCAGACAAAAATTGCGAAAAGAAATACTTTTTTTTTCTCAATCTATCAATAGCATACTCCATATTTTAGAGAAGTAAACGCTCTTCGCCAATGCTCATATTTGTCATGTGCAAAATTCAATCAATTATCATTAAATGGATATATCAGTAAATATAACAACATGACCAGGCAATTAATGAAAAGAGTTTAAAGTGGAATAGAAGAAAACATATCAGCTCAGTCACCAACTAATAGGAATTCAAAAAGAGGAATTATTAGAAAGGAATTACCTCCAGAAAGGTTCACTAAACAGAATCATCTCTTGTTGTGATCCCGATTTTTCGTATGTCATGTAGGTAACAAGCTATCTCTCGGATAAATTGCACTCCATCATTTCCATCTCTAAGTGAATTAATTGCATGCTCAAGAAAATTTCTATCTGCATCAAGCGCCATTAACCTCTCATTTAGCCGTGAAATCTCAGTTTTAAGAGCAGCGGTGTCACTCTCTTTGCTAGCCAGCGGAAAGCATCCTGCATCCTGAACAGCATCACATTGTAATAACATTTCTTTATGGTTTTCTTTGCTGGAAAACTGGGAAGCTGATCTTTTGATATGTACATTGTCCACAACATGAGCACCAATTTGAGCCATGCCATCCCACTCAGGGCAATCCGGATCACTGCTCCCAGCTTCCTCAATGGAATAGTGACCGTTACTTGTTATGCTATCTTTTAATACTATATTCCCTTGTTCACCATTAGCAAGCTCGCATTTCTCATCATAGACGACATCTTCATGTCCATGAGAACCAGATGAGAAGAGTTGCAGTTTACTCTCTAATTTCTTCAAGCATTCCGTGATATGAATCTTCTCATCTTCGAAATCCAACAAGGTATCTTTTAAAGGGTCTTTCAGGGTGGAACAAGGATCTAGGGATACCATGACATTCCTGACAGATTTCTCATAATGTGTAGATTCCTCAACAAGAGCATTATCTGTCAAGCTCTTTTCATCTGCCTCTATATGACTAGAGGTTTCAGTAAATTTGTCTGACAAGGACTCACCTAAGATTTGTTTCCTGTAGCATTCAAGCTCTGCTTCAAGATCTTGCAGTTCCTTCTCTCTTTGAGTAAGTAGCTCATTTGTTTTTTGAAGTGCTTCTTGGTCATATTCAGCTTGCTCCTCCATCATTCTTTGATATTGAAGAGCCTCCATCTGCATACCTGCCTTCTCCTCCTGCAACCTTGTAATCATGGCCATTGCTTGGTTCGCAGCAATTGCTGAAGCATTTCTTTCCTCTTCCAATTCCTTATACAGCATACTCATAGACTTCCTATCCAAGTCAATCTGTCGCTTCAACCGATCAATTGGACTTTCCCCTTCAATCTCACTGACAATACTTCCATCTAAAGATTCCACCCCTGACTCATTCCTCTCGATAGAAAGTCTCTTGGTGATGTTCTGCAATATAATAGATTCATCACCGAATCCTTGTAATCTGGGACTTGGGGTCACATCTCGTGAAGCAGAAATTTGAGATAGCAGAACTTTCAGATCCTCATGAACTCTAGAGGAATCCCTCCCAGTAATTATTTCAGTGAAGCTAGGAGATGGCAGGCTCCCCTTACCTCCAACAGCAAGCTTGTAAGCATCATTAAGATCCATAGGGACATGGAAAGTTGGACTGAGATTATTCAAAATCTGGCTTTTTGCTGAATTTAATTCGTTGGGGTTCAAAGCCTTGGAAAATTCCCCATTTGATAATGCAGATATGGATGTAGCTTCACCAATTTCCAAACATGAACCAAAAAGAAAAACTAAATTTAGGAGAAAAAAAAATTAAAAGACAAGCAAGGAAGCACAATTCAGGATAAGGTATATGCTTACATTTTGCATTGGAAATTTCTTCAGATACAGTTTGAGCTACACTTCCGGATGGTACAAGTGGCTTTTCTGCCACTTCAACTCGGCTCCAATTTATTTCATCCAGACTGTGCACAGTAGAACCAGATACTGGAGATGATAACTCACGATGCTCATCTAAATGATGTGGCTCAGTAACCGAAACCAAAGGCTCCAGCAAAGTAGGAGCAGGCTGGGTCAGCTTTTCTGTAGTCATATCAACTGATATAGCAGCACTTGAACTGTTTAAATTTGCATCAAAAGTCACTGGTAGAGTTTGAGAAAGAGCTTCCTCAGGCACTTCATTTGGATGGATAAGGGCATTCCTATCATCATCTTCTGAAAACAAGGCTTCTGACTCTGAATCTGAGCTAATTTTAAGCTCACTGTATCCAACATGAGGAAGGTGAGCAAATCCGTCATTCTCTGTATTATAGATTCTTCCATTCCCTAATGCCATCTCTCTTGACTTAATCAGATCACTACTATGAGGTGGTAGGCTGCATCCCGCTGAGCTTGATAAAGTAATGTCAGGCACTTCAGATACAAAATGACTGCTTTTAAGCAAACTAAATGAACAAGGGCTATCTATGAATGGCTCAGAACAACAAGAGCACAATCTTGTCCTTGCAGAAGCAGTATCCTTCTTCAGTAGGGGAACTTGCACTCCATCTTCTCCATGAGACTTACTATGCAAGTGATCACCATCAGCAACTGGATGTGATGCTAGATCAGTATCTTCTTTATCATCAAGACTTACCCCAAATTTGCTGATTAATTTCTTGTATGTCCCCGTGCAAGAACTCTTCTCAGTGACCAATGAAAGGAGACAGCCATCACACATTTCATGTATATCAGCAAGTTTTTGGTGAACATGGCAGAATCCCCATGATGATATCTCTGACTTATGTGAGTTACAAATTAAACGCATGTAAAAGCCTGCTTTTTCATTACCCAGGATATGGTCTAATCTTGAGCAGAAAAGGCATGGAGTCTTCAATTTGCACAAACGAGCAAATTTTGTTACCAGATATGAAAAAAGGGCATGGACAAGCAGCAGAAGGATCAAGAACCATTCCAAAACAGCAGAGGACAGGACAGATGATAACTGGCAAGAGATCCTCTGCTCTGAAACAGGAGTACTTGCAGCCATTACTTATTTGGTCACTTATCCTTACAAGCATATCATGAAATGCACAACTAGGATGTGAAACTCATAAATAGCTTTGCTTTCACTAAGAAATGATAGACCTCACACTCTTCGCTGAACTTAGAACTTGAAATCTTTGCTGGAATTCCATAAGGATAAAAGTAAGTTGCACAAATATTTCACATAATCGTGAAAACAATTTGAGAAAATACAAATAAAATTAGATTGAGAGTAAATCAGAACTTAAGCAGAGGACAACAAGCTGCCATTTAAAACAATTCATAGGACTACAAACAACAACACATGCAAATAAAACAGTATACAAAACAATATGATCTAGCAAAGCAAAGGCTGGTGCACCTTCTAAACTACCAAATTTAATTTGACTGAAGACATGTTGAACTACAACACCGGCAATTATAAAGAAGAAAATGTTACAAAAAAGAAACACAACAGCAGGAACACAAGAATCATATCCTTATTTGAAATATCACAAATTTTTTGGTTTAGATCAGATGAGATTCAAAAAATCAAAACAGATCCTAATTGTGAAAAGGAATAAAAATTACTAAAGTAAAAATACAGTCATCCCCTTGATCTATAAAAACAAGCAAAGAAAATTAGAACTGTAAAGAAGAAAGAAAGAAAGAAAGAAAGAAAGAAACTAGATTAACAAAACTGACAAGAACAACAATTTTTTAACCATGAAAACAAGATAGCTATTCGAATCTCAAGACAAAAAAAAAATACCACCAAGGAAACCATTAAAATTCTCGGAAATCCTAAGAATATTTCGATTTCAAAATCAAGTAAAAAATATCAGTGGAATTATAGTAAAACTAAGAAACCCGCAGAAACTCCCAAATTGGAAACAACAACTTTGGGGAAAATTAAATAACAGTGCACGCAACAAAACGAACTAGAGAATGGAACTTGGAAGTCACGAATTAAGAAAGGAACCTTCTCCACCAGATCAAATATTTTTTTAAAAAAAGTCAAATCAAATCCAATTAGATCACAAGCAACAATCAGAACAGGTGCACAAAAGAGTCAACTTTAATCCTAATAACATCCTAAAAACACATAATTCATGAAAATTATAAAAAAAAACAAAAGGAAGACATATCAAGAGACCCACCTTGCAATCCTTATCAAAACACAGCACGAAACTGAGAGAAATTGATGATGGCTGGAGATTTATGAGCGAGAGCAAGACAAATCCAACCGAATGATCGAACCTTTTCGTTCCTTGGCACCAGATCTCCCACCCTCCCTCCTTTAATAATCACTCGCCAAAAAGATTATGTCTTGCAGCAAAAAGTCGGCAAAAATTCTTGGATCTTCGATACCGACGACCTGCCGAAAGTGCCACCAAAGTGTATATGTTTATATAAAGCAAATTCCACCAAAATTCCACCTAAATAATCCCAAAAAACAAAAAACACTAAAAACCAGCAAAATTGCGACTTCTCGTGCTGCAAATGAAGAAAAATAAAGAAAAAAAATGGAAATTGATCAGAGTACCTTTCAATGCTGGGAGATTGGAAGGGAGAGTGGGATGAGGAATCGAAGAAGAGAGGAAATGGAAAGAGAGAAAAATGCGGAAAAGATGGAAATAGAAAGAAAAATGGAATATTATGATTTTTTAAATTACATATATACCCTTGGATGAACCATAAGACCGCGTGAAGACTCGTTGGCAGTTGAAGCTTGGACCCCATCGGGATTCCTTTGGGACGGTAATGCCCTTGATAAGTCAGAGATGACTTTGTGCAATGTTTTTAAAACCGGACCGGAAAGTGAACCGGCCTCACATTTGGGTCCTGGGTTGGTCGGTCCGACCGGATGACCCGTCCCGGTTGGACCGGATGATGTCATAAATATATATATTTAAAAAAATTATAAATACATTTTGTGACAATTAAATAATATATATTAAAAGATAAATCATAACAACAAAGCTAATTTGATATTAAAAAAAAATCCTATATAGTTAACCACAACATCCATACATAAATATGAAAGTCTACAAAATCAACAATATGGCAAATAACTAACAAGTTAACCACAATATCCATACATAAATATGAAAGTTTACAAAATCAACAACATAGCAAATAACTAACAAGTTAGCCACAACATCCATACATAAATATCTAAGTCTACAAAATTAACAACATAGCTAAAACTTAACAAGTTAACCACAACATCCATACATAAACATCAAAGTCTACCAAATCGACAACATAGCAAAAACATTTTCATCTAATTTCTTAAGGGAGATGCAATTATATAAGCCAATTTTCTTCATCTAACTCATTGGTAACCATTCCTTAGACACCAACCATTGCATTATCATCATCCTCAATGACCACCCTATCATCTTCATTGCCACCTAAAAAAATTCTAAAAAGAATCAACTTATCAAATGGTTCAAATTCAAACCTAATCAAAAAACCCAGTTTTGACCGGTTCCGGTTCAACCGGCCGGTTTACCGGTTTAATCCGGGTTTGACCGGTTCTAATTTCAGTCAACATTTAGTATTAACCCGGACCGGACTGCGGGTTCCCGGTTTTTCCGGTTGAACCGGCCGGTCCGGTCCGGTTTTAAAAACAATGCTTTTGTGACGTATATTTTGCCTATAAATTGGATTTAATTTTAAGTGTGTGTGTATATATATATATATATATATATATATATATATATTCTTACGAACCTGGAATTATATATCACATATAATTTGGGATAAACTTATTTACAACCTCATGTTTTAGGATATTTTGGGAATTTTCAGTTTTCATTCTTTGTCAGCATTGTTTTATAACGAGACTTTGAAGATCTTATCAACCGAAACATGAAAGACAATATATTTGATATTAAATATGACTATGATATACATAAAAACAATATATTATATACATTTTTAAGAGATAAATAATATACAAATAGAAAAATAAAATAAGCAAAATCAATTTATGTTATTTCGTCTAGTTTTCTCCCAAAAAATTTAATTTATGGTACATTTTGTTACAATTTTTTCAATTTTTTTAAATAATTCTTCATTCTTCAAGGAATGAAAAAATACACAAATAAAAAAATAAAATAAGATGGTTTAGTAGTAAACCATCCGCATGGTGAGTGAGTAGTATGGGTTCAAATCCTCTCTGCTGCAATGTGCACTGCTCATTGGGTCTCCTAGTGAGGTGCCATAATCTTCACCCTTTTAGAGTTGCAAAATAGAGTAGTGATCCCATGAACTCAAGTACGTGGGATCTAAAATAAAGCCGAGCGCAGTCACGTCTTTTTTTTTTAAAAAATATTTTCTAAAGATTACTGTAATTTAAATCATATAAAATATAACAAAGGGTAGTATGGTTTTGTTTTAACCATAAACAATCTCCAAATTTTGGTGTTTCTTTTCTCCTTCTTTTCTCCTTCTTTCATCTTCTTCTTCTTTTCTCCTTCTTTCCTTCTCTTTCTCTTAGTGAACGGATCTATCACAACGAAATCGAGCCATATGTTCTCTCTCCTTCCTCCCTCACCATTTTCTCCATTGCACTCTGTCATCAATATTGGTGAATCATGGCTTTAAATCTCTCATAACAACAAAACTATATGTGAAATTACAAAAAACATCAAGAGAAGATCAAGCATAAACACATACAGAACTATTTCCCCAAAGCACAAAACATATAGTAATCATAATAAAAACACAAAACCATATTGTAAACAATATTATTGTTAAAGGGGGAAAGAAATGGAATAAACCACTTAGATCAGGACATTGTTTATGGTTGAAGCAAATGACCATACTACCCTTTATTATATATATTGATGTGAATTTTGTGATAGACATATTTATTTTAAAAAATTTTAAAGTATATAAAATAAATAAATAAATAATGTGAGAAATGTTCGATTGCGGTTAGCGTAGAAATAGGATGGTGTTGAACTGGGCAAAGCCAAGATTGTAGTGCGTGACATGTTGGAGAAACGACCTTGCGCAAGGTCGGTGGACCTTGCGCAAGGTCGGTGGAACACAAAGTCCTATTCGTCCTCTAGTGGGTCCCACAATATCATGGCCCACTCGTCCTATTTTTTTTTTATTTTTTTTTAATATTTTATACAAAATCAGAAACATAGGAGGGTTTTGTTTTCTTGTTTGAAATTTTATTTCTTAGTGTGATTTAACGAAGTGAAAAATCTGAGTAGAACATGTATCAAAGATCAAACTATGGATGCAACTTTGCCTTCATTTCTTGGACAACTTTTCTATTTCTGAAATAATGATCAAAACAATCTTGAACAATATCAAATTGTTTAAAAAGTCTAAACCAAGAATCAATATCATCACAGGTGCCATTTGCCATTAAATCCTTTATTTTTGCCTTCCTGGATTCATCTTCCAAGTTTTACAAAAAAAAATAGCATATCAACAAAGTATGGAAACATGTCAACAGATTTTGGGTTAATTGGCATTTGAGTCTCTCGTGAGGACGTTTCGTAAGTAGGCACGTCTGTGCACGAGCCTTACAGGGCACAGTGGAGATGTGAGCACAGTACTGTTTTAATTTAGCGGACCCATTAAAAATTTTACTTTCTCTTCACAAAAAAACACAAATCATGAAAACATGAAAACTGCATCTGAAATTAAATTTTCATAGAAGGTTTGAGAAACAAATGCTCCTTCTCAAGTTTAATTCCTAAAAGCACAAAATAAGAAAAGAAAAACCATTCCAATAACATCATAAAATCTTTTCATAAGTTTTCTCAGCTGTATCATCAAATTAGAAAAGGACATAGCCTAATATTCATGATTTAAGTACCAAAAACACATGAAAACAACATCTCAAACTAAATTTTCCCAATATCATAAAATGAAGACAACAAAATGAAAACACATGAAACTAATTTAAGTGCTAATAGTACAAAACAACAAAATGAAGACCATCCCAATATCATAAAATCCCTAGTGTCAACAAAATCAGAAAAGTCATGGCCAAATATTAATGATTTAAGTACCAAAAATAAAATTCCATTTATGAAATGATTCCCTCATAACCAAAGGGCTTGTAGCCCAGCGGTACCTCGGGTCCCCTCGTGGGAGGAGACGCGAGTTCAATCCCCCCGAACCGCGCTCCCCCGTTCCAAGAGGGTGAGGACGTTGTAGGCAATCCCCCGCCACGCGTACGCTCCTGAGAGTTGGCGCTTGTCGCCCTATCTAAAAAAAAAAATGATTCCCTCATAACCATCCAATGAACACAACCAAACAAACACCACCATCATACCAAATTTTGAAGTTTTTGAATAATGTAGTTTAAAAGCAAAGAAATTTACCCCTTTTTTTTTTCAAATTTAACATAAAGTAGCACAAATTATGAGAATAAACAGCCTGTAAAATCAATTCATCCCGTAAATTCATAAACCTAAAACGTCAAATTAACAACAATCAACAAATCTACTCAGATTTCTCCAAGAACACCATCAACATCGCAAAATTATGGAGAAAAAAAGCAATTAAAGATGAACATAGTTGAAGAAAAAAAAAGCAATTAACAGTGAACAATTGGGGATCAAAAACTTTTGGGTGATCATGGAGTGAAGGTAAATTAAGAAGGTAAATTAAAGTTTGATGACTATTTTAATGTAAATTGAAATATGGTGATCAAACTAAAAATAGATGAAAAAATATTGCTCAAATAATTTAATATGAAGTATGGAGCTAGCAGGAACATGAATAGGTGATATGGATCATAGTGAAGATACCACACCACCCCTCATGCCACGAAGTGCAAAGCCCATTTCTTGTTTAACTTTTTTTCCCCCCTTTTTAATATAAATGATTATTGTGTTATTTAAGGTATCTTTTTTACTCAGCAAAACCAACTAATAATTTTGAAAATTTTGAAAATTATATATGTTGTAGATTTTTATACTTAAAATGCAATATTAGTGACTGTATAATGGTATATAATATATTTACAATTTATATTAAGAAGAGCTTAATACCTTATGTGGAAAACGTTATTATTATTATTATTATTATTATTATTATTATTATTATTATTATTATTATTATTATTTTGTGTAGGTCGCTAATATGACACTTGCATGGCAATAGACTCATATATTGATTTTTTTTAAAATTGCTTAATGTTGAAGTGGATATATTTGATTAATATGGTTGTTGAGGTACATAGAATAATATGGCTGTTTTGCATCATCTTTATTTTTATAGTGAGAGTGGTACTAACATCCAATAACCTTATGAGTTTTTCAAAATTTCATATAGGTGTTCATCATTAAAGAAAACTTTCTGTGCTATGGCGCGATATAAAGGTGAAGGACGTGTAGTATTAGTTGTTTCTGTGTATTAAAATGTCTTCGTGTGTAAAATACACAGTTCCTGTGTATTAAAAAGCTTTCCCGTGTATTATTTTACTTTTCTGTGTAGTATTAGTTGTTTCTGTATATTACAATGTCTTCTTGTGTAAAATATACCATTCCTATGTATTAAAAAGCTTTCCTATGTATTATTACTTTCTTATGTATTATTATAAGTGTAATGCTTCAAACAAGGGAAAACCTATCTCTTGGACAACAACAAGAAAGTTCGTTACATTCTCAAAGTGCTGCTATGCCGACAAGACTGTGCCATCAGGAAGATGAACTGAATATCCCGGAGTTACTGCAACCTATACAAATCAATGTTTATCAATAATATACACATGAATACATTAAACATGGATCTGAAAATGTTAGTCTATTTTAAAAAAACCTTTGGGACTTTTCTAGGTTGAATTTTGTTGAGTACATGAAAAGAATTAAACACCGTTCTTGTATATTTAAAAGCTTTTCCCGTGTATTATTTTACTTTCGTGTGTAGTATTAGCTGTTTCTGTGTATTACAATATCTTCGTGTGTAAAATATATTATTTTTGTGTATTAAAAAGCTTTTTCGTGTATTATTTTGCTTTCGTATGTAATATTAAATTATTTCTGTGAATTACAATGTCTTCGCATGTAAAATACACGGTTCCTATATATTATAAAGCTTTTTTAATGTATTATTTTACTTTCATGTATAGTATTACTTGTTTCCTTGTATTACAATGTCTTCGTGTATAAAATACACCGTTTTAGTGTATTAAAAAGCTTTCATGTGTATTATTACTTTCCGGTGTATTATTCTAAGTCTGATGCTTCAAACAAGAGGAAACCCATCTCTTGGACAACAACAAGAACGTTCCTTACATTCTCACAGTACTGAATCTCTCAGAGTTACTACAACCTACGCAAATCAATGACTATCAATAATATATATATGAATACATCAAATATGGAGCTAAAGATGTTAGTCTGTTTAGGAAAAAAACCTTTGATTTTTCTAGGTTGATTCTTGTTGAGTGCATTCAATGAATCAAAACATTTATTAATCCAAGGCGGAACTGGTCCTCCGAAAGCTCTTTTGGCAAATCTTTAGCCCAGACCACTCCAACCATCTTCCTCAGCCACCTAGCTGCCTCATACCTTCTTGCAACTACACTAATGTAAGCAAACATACAAACAAACAACTCTATATCAAGAACTCAAACACATTCATCAAGATCTCATTTTGACGATTAAAAAAATACCAATAATGCAACCCACAAACAAGTGAGAAAAAGAATAAAAATAATAGAAAAGAGAAGGGACATCACCAATCTCCTCAACCTTCTTAGAAACCAAGTTAATGTCACACATAAAGAAAGAGAACAAGTAAAAATGGAGGCAAATATGAGACCTCTCTGCTTCCCTTATTATGGAGGCAAAGATGATGTTAGGGGTAAGATGGTAATTTCTCCCATCATGTAACGGAATCTCCACTTCCATCCTTTACGTTTGGACCGAAAGGAAAACAAACAATAAAGCAGGGACCTTTTAGAGATATTGAAACTTAGAGGGATTTATTGGGAATGTGCAAACTATTGGGGGACTATTAGTTACTTTCCTATTATTTTATCATATATTTTTATAATTATATTATTTTAGATTAGTAGTTACTCGGTTTTGTCGCTGTTTTTGCAATTGAAAGTGAATATATTAAAAAAATACCAATAATTTGAGACATGATTTAGTAAGATAATCTTATAATTCAGCATGAATTAAATAACATTAAACCTAACAATTATGATTTATCATATAATAATATTTTTTAACAATTATGACATTTGATGAAAGAAAAATACTATTTAAATTTCAAATAAAAACTCAAAATATTAATTAGTATAATGCAATCTATACGGTTATGAGGTTGATTGACCATTTTAGGTTGTTATACCAAAAATCAAATTAAATAAAGCAAGTTAATGTTAGTTATTTAATCAATATCTTCCATGTTTAATATATCTATGATTGGTGTTATTCCCAAAAAATAATGTTTTGAGGAATTACACATTCTTATATTGACTTTGAACACATTGATGTTATAGAGTAATTATGTCTACATAAATAATAAATATAACTCTAGAATATAATAAATATAAACTCAAGCTCTTTAGGGGCTGTTTCATTTGATGTAAATAGGTGTGATATAAAATATTTTATATGTGAAACTTGTTTTTTGGTGTTTGGTTTGTTGTGAAAGTTACCAATGAAAAATTTTACATTAGACCCCCATTTACTGTAAAACATTGTTTAAGCTCACCTCCTTCAAAACTTACCACATTTATGCGGTTGGTTATCTACTTTGGGTGGGAAAGTTAACACTTCAAAAATAATCAGCCATGGTAAAATATTTTATTATTAATTACTAAAATTTAATTAGATATTTATTCAAAACTTACCACATGTGCGTGGTTCGTAATAAATAATGTATTTAAGTTAATTAATTTTTGTGACAAATATTAAGTAATTAGTAATGAAAACTAATGAAAATTGAAACACAACATTTTCACACTAATGTATTTAAGTTAATCTCACCACACCACTTACATGGTGACCATATCTCTCACATTATATCAAACCAAACACATAAAAAGTAAATACGGTATTTTTACTTACATCAAACCAAACAATGATGATGTAAATTAAAATACAGTATTTTCAGTTACACTGTAAGTCCACTTACATATAATTTGATTTACTGCTAACCAAACAGTCTCTTAACGTAATTTTCTATGCTTCGCTTTGACTTTAAAAAAGATTATTCTCTACAAGCTTGCGTATGTTATTGAAAGAAATAAGAAAAGAAAGAAAATACTGTATTTAAAATTATATTTTTAAAATATTGTTAATTTAAACTTTATTTAGAACAAATTGAGGATAACATTGGTTTCTTAATTCAGAGTTGGATAAATATTGGTTTCAGATTTGTAGCCCAATCTAAATTTAAAATTATATTTTTAAAATATTGTTAATTTAAAATTATTTTAAAAAATTTGTGGACAACTTTAAATCTGTAAATATTGTTCAAAATATGTAATTTTTATTAAAAAAAAATGTATTTAGGTCATCTGTTCCAGTTCTTTAGCTGCGCACATAACACCTGCAATTTTTCAATGACTATTGTAATTTGCACGAGACTTTTGGGATGAGCATTTTTTAAAAAAAAAAAAAGTCAAAACGGATATCACAATGACTTAAATGGAAGATTTTATGGAAGATTTTGGGCTCACAAACAAATAAGAGGATTTGATTTAAAGGGTTTGTAGACTCTGGGGACTAAAGGGCTGTTTAGTTTGTGGTAATGTGAACTGGCGGTAATATAGTCATATTAACACGTTTGATTACTGCAGTAATAATAATAATGTTAATGATAATGTGAGATTACCAATAACATGAGTTGGCAGAAATCTTTTGAAAAGACTGGTTTTTATTTCAGGGTTCACTGGTAAATTTACACGGACTTTGTTGTAAGGCGTTTTTTTACCAGGGACTACAAAAAAAAAGCTTAGAGATGAAGAGGCTTGGAGCTCTTTGGAGGATGGCATTCGCCCGAGCATCATCTAGTAAGACTTGTTCTTGATATGTTTAATTGTTTTTCATGCATGTGTTTGACGCCACTTAGTTTCATGGAGGAGGTGAGAAGTGGGGTGGTGAGGAGATGATGATGATGATGCCTTGAAATTGAGAGAAATATAGGAATGAGGATGAAAGTGATGGTGGTGAGAATCAATGATTTAAAAACCGGTCTGGATCGACAGATTCAACCAGTTCAATCGGGAACCTGGTGGTAAACCGGTCCGGTTAGTCACACCAAACAATAAGTAACCGAACCGGCCAGTATAACCGGTGAACCGGTTAGATCGGACCGGTTTATTTATTTTAAAATTAAGCACTTAAACCTACTTTAAAAACAAAAAAACATTGATTAAAATTAAATCATTAAAGTTAAACAAACCTAACAAAAAAATTCAATTTTATTTAATTTTTTATTTTATTTAAAAACAAAAAAACGTTGTTGTTGTATAGTGTATACTTATATTATATTTAATTTTTTATTTTTGAATATTTATTGTATGGTTGTATCTTTGAAAAATTCAATGTTATGTAGAGTTGACACTTTGTGATTTTATAAAAACAATATAACTTTGTAATATGTAATTTTGTATTTTTTTAATTTTCCTTATTTTTTACTTATTTTTTAATTTTTTGAAATTTTTAAAAATTTATTTATTTAAAAAATATTAAATCCGGTTGAACCGGCCGGTTCAACTGGTTGGACCTTGAACCAGTTGTTTAACCGGTCTGGTTATTGAAACATTGGTGAGAATGATTGAGAGGCTAGATGATGATGATGATGATGATGATGAGTTAATCAAGGATTAAAGAAACTTACTCTAAGGGTTGATGACACATGTTGCATATGGTGCATGTCAGTTGCCGCACAGCCGAAGGTGATCTGTTGAGGCCATGACACTTACCATGATTAGAAGGCACTAATCATTGTGTTTTGTGGTTGGGTGCAACCTTGCTAATTATTTAAATTGGTTGAGTTTAATCACTATAATTAAATTTAGTCTTGGGCTTGGTTGAAATGATTGAGTTAAAGTGGTTTTGGTTTGATCAAATCAAAAATGGCTCGGGTAGGATTTAATTATTTCCGAGCCATTTGGGTTCAGGTGGTTTATTTGGGTTGGATTTAAGTCCAAATGGTTGGATGAGCTTAATATAAGTTAAATTTATTGAGTTCAATCACCTTGGTTTAAGTTGGGCTAATTTAATTGAGTTAATATAGAGCTTGAGTTGAGTAATTTGGGTTGATCCCAATTAAGTTAAGTTAAGCAAGTTTGGTTCAGTCAGTTGAATTTGATTTCGTTGCTTTCAGTTGATTTGGCTTGAGTTGAATTGAATCTGGTTCAGTACAATTGGGCTAACTGGTTCAATTAGATTTGGTTTAATTGAAACGACCGGGTTCAGAAAGATTATATAGGAGTTAGACTTGGTTCAATTTGAGTTGGTTAAATTGGATTTGGTTCAGTAAAATTCCGTTTTTGTTCAAGTTGGGTCAAGTGGGTTTTAGCTTGTTTAAACCCAATTAGAGTTATTTCTAGCCCAAGTAACTAGCTTATTTAAGTCAACTTGGTTGTTGGTTCTAGTATGTGAAGTCTGTTTTGAGCCGATTTAAGTGAGTGGGTTTAATTAGAGATTCGGTTATTTTCTTCTATATTCTTTATAGTATAGTTAAGTTATCTGTCATTGGCCATTATTTTATTTATTTTATTCTATTCTTTTTAGGCATTTAAAAGAGTTCAAGTTGAGAACCTAGTCTAACGAGAAACTTGAGGAAATTCAAGTGCGTTGGTAGTGGAAGTTATTTTACAAAAACTTTTCTGAAATAATTGTTTATTATTTTTATAAAACTATATTTAAGTTTATATCTTGCTTCTAAAGAAGTTCTTATGTTAAGTAGGAATTCTTATGTATTATTTTCACTTAAAATTTATAATGTGCTTTGTAAACATGCCTAATTAAGATATATACAACCTTGTATAACTACAAATGGTTTTAGTCGTTGCAAATATATGCATATATGATTTAAGATTTTTTTTTAAAATGTTATATTTATGCGTTGTTTTGAAAGATTTGGCTATCAAATGTAAATCATACTTGTTTCATTTGTAATTTTGGTGAGAAACCATTTTAGCAAAGAATTTTATGCTAGGTAGAAAGATATGCATGTGAATATTTTCAAAATTCCATTTTATAATTATATTTAAGACTGGTGGCCGCATATGAAAGATCTTCATAGTCTGGCTTATAAAAGGCGATATGGGTGAATATTATCACCAGATAGGAGGCTTAGAGAGAAGTTGATGGGGAGTTAAGAGTGTTAGAGTGACGCTTCCAAATGAGCTGAGGCACAGTGGGTCATCACACAAGTGGGCTTAATGGGCAACGCCAAGGTGAGCCTAAATATTATTTTATGAATATGTATATAATTAGGCCTTGGCATGTTATACTAGGTCTGTTTTTACTCTAAATCCTAGTATATTTTTAGCCTGTTTTCTTCTGGTTGATATGTAATCTTTTTAGGGTTATTCCTTATGTTTTCTATGGTGTTAGAATAACATAGAAATACTTTATTTATGCCGAAATACTTGGTTGAAGTTATTGTTAAACAAGGGTGATTCTGTAATTTAGTTAGTAAGGAGCAAATGCTTTATTTTTGCATTCCTTAACCCATAAGGATTTAATCCTTATTAAAAGTTCATGAAACCACACCCTTTCTTATCTTTATTGTTTTGAAAAAGATGGCAGATATGTATAGTTTTTGAATAATCAATAATTTCATGTAAAATTGTTTGTGCTTCCCAAAGGGTGCGTGTGGCTATATATAAGTTTTAAAAATACGAATTGATTAATATGGTTTACATATTATTTTTCTTTTACTACATTTTAATTCTTATATTGTGAGTGAAAACCTTGTACATGTATTGCATTAACATTTTATATTTTTTCGCTAATTTATTGTGGACAGTGCAACCCCACTCACTGAGAAATAATATTACTCACTTGTAACGCCCCGTCCCGCATGACTGGCATGTGACAATCGTCGCGATAACCCGAGGATGGACACTCACACCACTCAACCCCTCGAGTTGCCTCAAGGCTTACAACAACATAGGGAGAATAACTCTGAACAGAGGTTACAAGTTTAAGACATACAAAATAGAATACAAAAGTACACATTGGAAACAATTCAACCAAAGCTTGAATATAGGGTTTAATGAAGCAGGTTAACAAAAATACAACAAAGGTTTCAAACAGACAAATCGGCAAACAAAACATGCATAGGAGTGTCAATTACACTAGCGGATCTATGTCCTTATACAATGCGTATGATCAAGAAGAAACATACATTAAACAAGGAAAGAGATAGAAAGTTGGGGAACGCTCAACACTTTGGTCCATTGCACCACAACTACTAGCTAGAGCCTGGAGAGGAGGGAGATGGTGAGTCATTAAAGTCACTCAGTGAATGGGTTAGCACAATTCTTGGAATTCAATATATTTTATAAAATGATGATACAAGCTTTGCAGTAATATATATAATCTAAAACATTTTGGGATACATATGTACACATATAGCAACATATAAACAAGTATAAGGGGAACACAGGTAGCATAGCAAAACCTTACTCAAATAAGGTTTTAATAGACGTAACTCATGAATAATAAAATACAAGTTTCAAAATCATAACACCGGATGTACGACATCAAACAATTTTTTGCTAAGCATAAAAATACTTATTTTTAAAAATATGATATTTTCAATTCGAGCAATCGATAAGTGGTAAAGAAATCCCTCTAAACTCTAGCCGTGGCCGCGGCTAAGTTCAGAGCTGCTAAGGTACTCATGTTCTTGACGTTGACCTACCAGGGCGGTGTGGTGACTCTGGACTCCCGATGTTCGTCCAATCGGGGCTCTACGTGCCACCTGATGTGGACAGATCAGACGGGTCCACAACGCCACCTCTAAATACTAGACTGTGGGAACCCTCCCACTGTAACAAGCGGGTTCTAACCCATCACTAACAAAACATTATGAAATGTTTCAACAATAAACATGTAAATTATTTCACAAGATCTTTATCTAGGGCAAATGTTCATATCTCTGTAATAAATATCATATTTGTATAAGCCAAATCAAAGAGTGTAATATATGCAGGAAATTCCATAATTCAAATCAACCAGATATAGCAACATGGCATTGATCATTTCATCTAATGATAGGAGTTTTGATTTCTGAATGCAAAACATGGAAATCCTTTCAAGCAATTAAATCATTACTTCCACAAGATAAAATCCCAAGTTATTATCATCAAAACCAAGTATACATATAGATAGAATTAACTAGTATTGTGCAATTAAAATCCCACTCACAAACTTAGGAGAATGACTCCTTTACGGCTCTACTCCTCTGCCAGCTCCTTGCCTCAGACCGAGCTCTCACTACCTGAACTAACACTAGGCACAAGGCTTAAAACCACAACAAAACACAAGAAGAAAAAACAAGTATGAATTTTTTCATGCTACAAACCAAGAAGGTCTAACAAAGCTTTGGTATAGCCTGAACTTGAACTCTAAGGTAGTGTTTAGATAGTGGGATATTGTATTCCATGGATGGGGGATATCCATGGATGAAATATCCATGTATGGGAATATCCATGTTTAAGTGTTTGGATAGAGGAATTTAATAGTAAAGATAGAGATTATTTGGTGTTTGGTCGGTGAGTATATCACGATGGGGGTAGGGGATAGAGATGGATGGGAGAGAGATGAAAGATGGAGTAAATCATGCGATAAGCGGTGTCTCACCAAATCGGTGGAACGCCACTCATCCAGTTTTTAGGGATGGGGGCCATCCCCATCCAGGCCCATCTAAAAAACTAAACAAAGGGAGCCCTGGATATCTCATCCCCATCCCAGGATATACAGGCTTCCAAACACTATGTAAAAGTCCCAGAAGATCCCTAAGAAGATAAACTCCTAATACAACCAAGAATGTCAAGGTTTAGCAATGAATCTCTGTGCTTCAGTAGCTTCGATTTTAAGAACAAGGAGAAGTAGTTTCAACAAGGTAGAAAGCATGGATCTCTATATCTATCTTAAGATACAAAGAAGAATGAAGAAAAACAACCCAAACAATTCAACAACTTCATTAAGAATGAACCAAGATTTAAGATCGAAACCTAGGGCTAGCATGCTCATCCAGACAACATGCAATAAGGGGAAAAGTGAAATAAGAGAAGCTTATTTTCAAGGATCTTCAACCAAGGGAAAAGGAAAAGGTCTAGGAATGACTCCTTCTTCTCAACCAAAGTAATGGGAACCATGGGAAGAAGAGGACGAAGAAGAAAAATCGAGAGAATTAGGGCTCAGAGTTCATGACTTATATACCCTAGGCAACCACGGGCAGAACACGGGCATGTGGAGCCCAGTTTGACCGTGCTTTACCCCGAAAAGATACATCCCGACACAAGCACGAGTAAAAGCATGGCCGTGCTTTGCCCCCGTGCACTTTATAGGATAACAAGGCGGGATTTCTCTGCCGAAGCACGAGCAGGAAGCACGGGTGTGCTTCGTCCCACGCACTTTACAGGTTGCTGAAAACAAATTTTAAAACATCCCGTGAAGCGCACGGTTAAGAACACGGTCACAAGCATGGGCGTCCTTACCCTGGGAACTGTGTTTTAAGTCTAGAACAACTAAAAATGCATCGAGACTCAAGACACAATTGTTGCCTAAACAATTTAGACAGCGACACACGCTTGGAAAAACTAAAACACCACATCACCCCTCTTTTATCTCTCCCTAGGTTGAGTCATGTGCAAGACAAGATGTGTTGTTGTTGCATATGGTGCATTGATATCTTTTGGTAGAGATTGGATCTACTAGACTGTCAAATTTGTAATTTTGTACTCCTTTGAATATGTATATATTTGGTTCCGTCCATTTCATTTTGTCAAGTTTGTGGATGATACCAGTTATATCTATAAGACTTGTGGTAACTTAAGACTAGGTGTGCTCCACATCTCCTAGAGTTACCACGATGGTTGTTACATGACCAATTGCAAGTCGGGATGTGACATGGCGGACCCGGACTTAATTTGAGCCACGATTATGAGTGGGGTATTGTTTTTTGGCAAGCCTTATTTTTAACTTATGCTTTGTTAACTAAAGATTTTTTTTTTGCTGAATTATACATGTTTGTAATTTTGTTATGGTTTTATCTATAAATGATCGAATACTAATGAAATTCTTCAGTTTTATTTATCTCTATATTATTTCATATTGTTTTTAATTGAATTTACATGGTCACTACTAACCAACTGAATTATATTATAGCTACAGCCTACTAGATTACCTATGCAAGTATATAGCCGATCGGGGTTAAGGCCATGGTCACAATGAGTCCCTCTTTTACTTGTTTTTTGTTATGGTCTCGTAGGAGTTGTACCTGCACTAGTATACATGTATATGGGCATGTATTGTCATGTATCAGTTATGAGTTGTGTTTTATGAGTTTGTTTTTGTTTCACAATAGTGTCAAGTTTTAATTAAAATTAATTTTAACTGGCGGATGCCACATGTACCTTAGTAGTCGGGGAGGGTATGACACATATTTACACTAGATTAATTACAATTAAAGGACTATACTAAGGGATAATTAATTTGATGGGTTTGTAATGGATTCCCGTAGTAAAGGATATGCCAACTTTTATAATTTTGTTGCTTTCGAGGGTTGTTAATCTTCAATATTGTCGGCATCTCAACCAACCCACCAATCTATGGATTGCTTTAATAACTAGGTCTTAGAGGCGTCTCCTGAGCCTACCATAGGGCTAGTTAATAATGAAATGCGTAATTATAGCATAGCACTTGGACACCAACGATGATCTTAATTCCCTACAACCGAAGTCACCTTTAGAGAGCAACCTTGCTAAGGTTTCCAATGCTCATCCCTTTAGCAGTTTGCCTCCAAGGTCACCTCCAAGATCTTCATGGCTCCATAATGTTTGAAGGATACCATCTAAAAGGAAGAGAGTTTACTTAGAAGATGACTTACTTAAGGATACTCAACCTCCTCAAAATTTGAGTATCCGTGTTGGGGACCAAAGCTTCACTAGGGGCTCAAACCCCAAAATCATTAAAGGGTTGTTTGTTTGTCAGTAAGTTAAATTACATGTAAATGAACTTACAGTGTAAGTGAAAATGTTGTATTTCAACTTATATCATTCTTGTTTGGTTTGATGTAAGTGATAATACTGTATTTACTTTTTATATGTTTGGTTTGATGTACTGTAAAAGGTGTGGTCACAATGTAAGTGGTTTGGTAAGCTTACCTCCACTAGCTTTTAGTACTAATTATTTAATATTTGTCATTCAAATTATTTTAAGCTAGAACAATTAATTAACTTAAATATATTATTTATTTAATGTAAAAATATTTAATATTTAACTATTTAAAAAATTAGCATTATATTTAATTAACAAATAATATTTTTCAACATAAAATTACATTACATACTATCTAAATTAAAATATAAGATCATTAAAATTCATCTGCATATAGCATTTAATATATAATGTTAACCACATTATTTTTTTATATGGCAACACCTAAGACACATCCAAAATATAAGAACATTAAAATTCCATAAAAAGTTTTTGTTCAAAATTACATCATCTAAAGTCCATCAAAGTAAAGAAAAAAAAAAGCATATTCAACACAATGTTTAAAAACACATGGCATTTGTGTCATGACTAACAAAATAAAATACGATATGATATAATACTTGTCCAAACAACAAACTACAATACAACAATATGTTTGTCCAACAACAAAGTCAAATACAATATTAATTGTTCAAATGACAAAATGCAATACCACATGATATTGTCCAAACAACAAACAAAGCACAACTTGAGATAAGTCCAATTTAACTCATGTTCGGGGATCATCCCTCAAACAATCAAGAAAATCATCCATCCAAATGCATCGAAGCGAATGGGTTTTATTCATAAATCCATTCGCTAAAGGGAGATTTTGAAGCAAGTAGTCGTATGTTCGTCCAAGGTCGCATTCACTATAGTGAGCACTTAAAGTCATGATTTCATTAAGCAATTCTTTACTAATAAATTTGCTCTTATCAACCTCCAACACATTTGCAATTCTTCCTAGTTCAAACTTTACATCTCGCATGATTTCTTCATCCGCGTTAGCATGCTTCGCCCGTTTTTTACCTTTTTTGGCCGTGGAGGTGGCGGTCATTGGTGTGTCATTAGTAGGAGTTTCACTTCGTGCAAAGTCATCAAAATCATCAAATCCTTGGCTTTGGTTGTCAAGATCAATTATCGGTGATGTCGGTGGTTGATCCATGCGTGCACCTAGGCTTCTAGACCTTTGAGCACCCGTTCTTGCAAAAGACCCCATTGCTTGATCATTTCCACATACAATAGCCATTTCTTCATAATCATGTATTGGTTTATTGATATAAATCTCCTCTCCAGGGTGCGCCTGAAAAATAAACATTACATCTACAATTAGGGTTAATGTGCAAAATGTAATATGAACTATTAATCCTAACCATAACTTATGACTTACTTGTATGTATATTTGGTATTCATCTTCCCCCATGACTATTTTTTTCTCCACATCATCCCATGACACACCACTTAAACTCTTAATTTTCTTAATAATTAACCATATCTTTCTTACGTGCCGAAGACGATTGCTGACATGTGTATCACTCACAGCTAGGCCAAATCTCGTACTAACAGCTCTTGCAACTGCATTGAGAGCAACCTTCTTAAATCCCTTTTCAGATTTAAACACAAGATTTGTTTGCTCAACGAGAGATATCAGCATGAAAGATGTCATTATTGCAGTCCATCGGACATTAGTTGATGCTTTCTTCCCAGCCAAGTTATGGCTTACTGGTGTCATATCTTGGGATTCCATCTGCAATGAGTAATTAGCATAAAAGCAATTATTTAAAAAAATAAACATTTAATAAGATCAATAAAGACAACACAGGACACGAGATACAACAAAATACTCATTTTTAAGGTTGTTTCATATCATAAGTCACAAATGAAGGTGCACATCAAAACTTGCAATATAAGTAGCTAGTTTCATCTATTACTCCACATGTCATTCATGATTGCTTCTCGTATTGCTAACCATTCTCTTGTTTCTTTACGGACTTGGGATTGTGTTCTTATCTCACGCACATTTGGATTAGGTTCCCACTCTTCAAGGTTTGGTACGTACATGTCACTACCTCTTTGTAGGATATAATTATGTAGAGTGCAACATGCGATCATAATATCTATTTGTATCTCAAAAGGAAAAAAAAAAAGGCCTCTACGTCAAGATCTTGAAACGGTTTTTCAATGCTCCGAAGGCTCGTTCCACCGACGTATGTAAAGAAGAATGTCTATAGTTAAACAATTCTTTGCTATTTGATGGAGAATGTGCGCTAAATTACTTAAGATGGTATCGGGTACCACGAAAAGGTGATATAAAACCAGATCTCATGGCATACCCTGCATCAACAAGGTAATATTTCCCTATAAGCTTTTCTTCTCTTTCCAACGCATTACGAAGAACAAGTGCATCATAAGATGAGCCCTCCCAACCCGCTAGCACATATGTAAATCGCAATTCAAAATTAACTGCAGCTAATACATTTTGAGTGGGATAAGGTTTTCTCCCCCGAAAACGCGCGACAATATCATTCGGAACAGAGGCATGAATATGTGTGCCATCAAGTGCTTCAATGCAATCCTAATTCTTACCAAAAAATTTGTAGGTTTAGTAATTCTTCTTCCCAATCTTAATCATAAGTAATTGTAAATTTTTTTACCTTAAAGTATGGCATGAACCTTGAATCTTGTGCTATGATCGGAGTAGTAGTTATGTTAGGTGATATGATTAACTCGCCACGAAGTTCTCCAATAACATGCAACACATGATGGAAATATCGGCTAACAGTTTCTCCATATCATAAAAATTTCATTCCAACAACTCTATTTCTCACATTATGTCCAACAATGTGAAGGAACATGGCCACTTGCTCTTCAACACTTACATGTAAAGTGTTGATTAATAATCCTTTCATCTTTAATATATCTCATAGTCCAAAAAATGATGCTCGTCTCATTCTTAGCATTGATATACTAGCCACATCAGAGCTATGTATAATCCTTGAAATGTAATTTGTGCGCTGTTCATCCCTATTGTAGTAAGGCTCCCATGGTAAATTAAGTCTTCTTCCTTTACCAATTTAAAGCTAAAATACTAATGAACACAGCGGAGGCAACTGCAGCAAGTTAACATCTATAAATCATATCATGGTAAATTAAGCCATCTTCCGAAATTGTATCCATCTATAAATCATATCATGGTAAATTAAGCCATCTTCCGAAATTGTATCCATCTATAAATCATATCATGGTAGTCAACATGTAAGACATGTGAAAATAATTAAATAAAAATCGTATTAAAATTTAACATCTACAATCAATAATGGAGAAAGAATATGATTCGTTGCAACAACTCCATTTCTAAATCCATTCATGCATGCGCATAATCCATTCAACAGTGAAATGTCTCACTGATGTAGGATTTTTCCTTGCTATGTAATCACAACCCAAATCCCAATCCCAGTCACACCATTCATCAGACACAATTTGGTATAATTAAATTGGTACTAATGAGGCTTCTTTGCTATTTTCATCGGGATAGACATATCCCGGGAACAATACCATAAGACTCATTTTTCCACAGCTTAGTAGCTATGCAGGTTATTAGCATTTTGGAGTGCAGTATCTAATTTCCATTCATTCATTGGATTCTGAATTCTATGACCATCAAATTGAGTTGATAATTTGCAGGGAATACCAAAGGGTTCTCATTTATAGCCTTACCAGGTTTTGGTTTCTTTCAGTTGATCATGTCTCTGCAACAACTCTGACTGTCACAAGATATGATGTATTCCAAGTGAGTATTTGGCTGCAGTATATCCATATCCAGTGGTTTCTCTGATGATTTCCAATCTTCAGTTTCTTAATTGAATTTTCATTCTGTCAAACAGTTGCATCACATGCATGTTCCAAAATTTCTGCATTATCTAATATATATTAAAGATTTAGTTTCTGCCTTGGATGGGCATTGGTCAGGCCAGTCCAGCAATTTAATTTAAGTTGTGTTTTCTTCCAATCCTCATCTGGATATAATTATATGCCCTTGTTCAAAGCTAATTTGGTCACCTCTAAGGAATTATGTGTGCATGTGAATTAACTAATGAATGATTACTAAGAGTGCACACTTAAGATTTGGTAGATTGATCGATGCAGAGAACTTCAGTCCTTTGGAAGAAACACCAGGAGAAAGTATAAAATCCAGTGAGGAATTCAAATACATCAATACTTGAGCTATAAATTTTAATTTCAAAATAGAAGAAATATATGAAAAAACACAACAATAAATACTTCAATTTTCTGAAGCATCTAGCAATTGATGACCTTTGGATTACTTTGAAAAGTCTAGCAGAAATAAAAAGGGGAAATACCATTAAGAAAAAACTTAGCCACATTGAGAAAGATGGAAACTTTTATTCACCATTTTCAGAATGATTTAATGTCTCTAGCTATGCTAAACCTATAGCAGAAGAGTTCAAAAACTTATTCTGAACATCTACCCAATGATAATTAAACAAACATAAGTTTGAAAATTCTCCTAAACATTATATTTCGGACTACAACAATCAAATAAATCATAGTACTAGTTGACAAGCCAAACGAAAAAAAAAACAAAAAAAAAATAAAAAGAAAGAATCATAATACCATATTGCTTAGAGTTGAGATTTATCAAAGGGAGGAAGCCGAAGCACTGCTTGCTCGGTCTCGATGGGATTAGAACGAGATATCTATAAGACCAATTGAAAACAATCAAAATGTGCATAAGATGCGAGATGAAGGGCGTAAGAGAATAGAATCAAAATGAATGAAATTGGTATCTGTTTTAGTTTGGAGTAGGGCCAATATAAGAGGTCTACAATCAATCAAGCAAAAAAGAGATCCCCCACCTTCTCGTTGCCGGTGGTGGAGGGAGAGATCCCACCCATCTTCTCATCGTCGGTGGTGGAGGGCTTCGCCGGTGGTGGAGGGACAAAGACCTAATGCTTGATAGTGAGGTCCGAAGAAGGGCTGGTTTTTTGGAGTTGTGAGGTTATTGTAACAAAAGTTTTGCTGCATTGTAACTTATAGCAACTTTTGTTATGAGTCAAAATGCTGCAAAATGATAAGTTGGTGTAAAACTTTTTACAGGTACTTTTGAGTTTTACATCAAACCAAACATTAAAAAGTAACTTTCACATGTAAAACTTTTTACATCACACCTACGTACATCCACTTACTGCAAACCAAACAACCCCTAAGATAATTTCTGAGGCACTTCGGGCTTCAAAATCAAACCTTAGGGAAAGTAGGGGTAAAGGATGGAGAGGGTGAGGACATCAATCTTGAAGAGTGCTCAGAGGAAGAAGCAGAAGGAGAGGATTTATCTGATATGAAGATGACATGACCTTGGACTAATTTCAGGATAAAGTATGCAAGAGCAATCTAACCCATGGAAGCTCCAATTAGCAAAACATCCCACAATAAAAAAGGCAATTGGAAATTCAACCAATGAAATCTTATCCCTTTCTTCCCATTAGGAGTTTTTTTTTTCTCTTAAGCTCTACTTATAAATTTCTCTTAAGTTTTTATATTATTTTATTATGTATTCATGTTTCTATCACGAATTCATGGCAAACAAAAAACATTTGCCAACCATCTCTCCCTCTTAGTTGAATTTTTTCCAAAATCTAATGGCAAAAATGTAAATTTGGTCTTAGAGAGCAATGTAAGTGGTTCAAGTGAATGGAATGCTCAAAAAAGATAATGAGAGCATTGATCTATTTATCCAATTCAAGATCTAAAAATTTGTTATTTACATTTAAGAGACAAATGTCCGAGCATAGTAGGGAATTGTCTTTTATTTTTTGCAAACAAATCCAAGAGTACTCAAACCAAAGTTAGCCAAACATCTACCGGAAAGAACTTGCCATAAATGAATGTACAAGAATCCACAAGACTAACAAATAATAGTATATTTTAGAGTAAGCATATATTGAAAACAATGGACCACTAAATCTCTAGTTTATAGCGAACAAGTATTGTGCTTATTGTAATAGAAAAAACTAACAAAAAAATGGCAATTTCTTTGTAAACACATGTTTTATTAGAGAGACGAATTCGAACATGAATAACCTGAAAGCCCATCAAACCATGTTCAAGTCATCAACTGATTGACTAACCACCAATTAATTTTTTTCTCAAAGTTTCCACTAAAACCACCAACTTCATTATCCATTGCCATTTCACTTCATTAGAAACTAAACTAAGGAACTGAAAATTTTTCATCCAAAAGTAATTAAACTGAAAACTCATACACACATGCAAGATCATTCACTGGAGTCATAAAATAAAAGAGAAAAGAACTAAAATGGTACCATCTCAGTGATGTGCTTGACCACCTCTGCAACATTCTTATCTGCACCCCCTTTCAGCAGAGCATCAACGACGCCACCACAAGGCTTCAAAGCATTAGAAGCTATGCATATTCCAAAGCATTCAGCCTCACTGAATTTCAGACTTTGAGTAGTTAACGACCAATTTGGACGTAAAACCAAATCCCTTATTAGATATAATTCGAGTTACATGAGTTTTTAAAATCCTGTGAAACAAACACTGGATTTTCAAAACCCAGTAACTTAAGTTATATGTAATTCCAAATCTCTCCGAACAAACACTACCTAAGTGATTTTCCATATTAAAAGTTTACATTTATAGTAATTAATAGTATTTTTTTAATTACATAATTTATAAAAATTAAACAAAAGGCCTATTACTTAATGTTTACAATTGAGTTTGATTTAATATTCAAAAAATATTATTATTTAACAATTAATTAATATAAAATTTTTGTTGGAAGTTTAAACAAAACCAGTATTTGTTTAGTAAACCAAAAAATATACAAATAACGACTGACAACTTCCGTAGCACTTAATTTCCAATTGAAATTTTCAGTATGTAAGTTCTGGTAATTGAATCACAACGGACATATTCCATTGCTACATTTTTTTTGGTATTCAATTGTATTCCGTTGGTAAGTTAACAAACTAAAAATGAACATATGAAATCTTATTCTGCCGGTAATCTGACGTTAGTTCCGTCGCTCATATATACAACCAACGACAGATAAATTCGGTAGCAATTTATTCCCTACCAAAAGTCCCGGCAAATTTATGGCGCATCAATCTAGCAACATAATCACAATGGAATATTTCTATTGCGATTCAAGTACATTCCATTGTTGTTCCTTAAACATTTCATTGGTAATCTAACAAAGGCAAATTGAACATATGAAATCTTATTCCGTCGATAATCCGACGTTGGTTCCGTCGCCAATGTATACAAATAACGACGGAATATTTCTGTAGCAGTTATTCCATTGTCTTTTCCTGTATTTCTTGTAGTGCCATTTGATGTTTTTAGTTAATTTCATTATGTGAAGTTTTAATGTAAATAAGATGAAAAGGTTGTCATGCCTCGTCCCCGGGAGCGGCACGCAACAACCGCTACAACAACCCGATGAGGGGCACCCATGCCACTCAACTCTTGAGTCGCTGCAAGACTAATAAGCACCTGGGAGGAGACAGTTCAAAACAGAATTTACAAGTTCAAAATAAATAAAATATGGGGCACAAAGACAACACAGAGGAAGCTACCAAACCATAACATGATAATAGGGTTCAAAGAAATATACTCGTCATAAATGCAATAAGGTTTCCAAGAAATTAGACAAGTATACAAACCACGCATAAAGAGTGACAAATACACTAGTGGATCCATATCCTTATACAATGCAACATGTTAAAAAAAACCATACATAGAACTTGGAATAAGAAAGTAGCAAGAAGAATTCTCAGGACTCTCTCTCTCGCAGCAACGTTAGGGCTTGTTTGGTTCAAAAAGGGAGGGGAGAGGAGAGGGTGAGGGGGAGTGAAAAATGGGGGAGTGAGGTGGTTTGAAAAAATATTATGTTTGGTTGAATGGAGGAGTGAGAGGGGGTAATCAATTTGTTTTTGTTTGGTTGGGAAGAGGAATGAGGAGTATAATGTGTATTTGACGAATTTACCCTTTTATATAAAAAATAACTTTTTTTATAATATTTTTTATTTTTATATCATTTTTATTATCAATAAACCAATAACTACATAACACATTTTTTATATTTTTAATATTTTTAATATTTTTTTGCATGTTATTAATGATGATTTTATTAAATTGCATGTTAGGTTTTTGTATTAAGGATATGATGTCGTATTTCAAATTGATAAAGGGCATAACTGTCTATTCACATGAGTTTTCTCATAAAAAATTATTTAATAATCCCACCCCTCCAAAAGACCATGATTTGGAGCGGTGAGATATAAGGCGTTTGGAGCAAATCCCCATCCTCTTCCTTACACCCCAACCAAACAAGCATGACTCCCTTTCACCCCTCCTCTCTATCCTTCTAAAATCCCCCAACCAAACAAGAAGTTAGTGAATGAGTTAGCACATTTATGATAGATTGTACCAAATAAACGATAAAACGACAAAACCAAGCTTTTGCAATAATATGTATAAGCTAGAACATTTTAGCATATATATATATATATATATATATATATATATATATAATAACATGTACATATGTATAATAAAACCACAAATAGCATAAAAGAACCATTTTGCTCATATGAGATTTTCATAGTCATAATTGATGAAAGGCACAATACGAGTTTGAAATCAATAAAACATGAAAATTTCATCAAACCAATCTACTTTGCATAAAACGTATTTTTTGCAAAACACAAAGTTTGCGTCATGAATAAGAATATAGTGGTCTGGAAGTCTGTCTAAACTCTAGCCGTGGCTGCGGCTAAGTTCAGAGCAGTCAATGCGCTTATGTCCTTCATGTTGACCCACCGGGTTCGTGTAGTGACTGTAGAGTCATGATATTCATCTAATTAGGGCTTTATTCATCACTTGAAGAGGACAGATACAACCTGGTCCACCACGCCACCTCTAAAGACTAGTCTATGGAGACCCCCTACGACAGCAAACGGGTTCCAACCCCATCACCAACAAAACCACAAAGCCAAGTACACGGCCGTATAAATCCCCATCTGCCAGTGTATCTTTCTTAATGAAACAAGAATCGCCATCCAGAGAGTTACACGGACTGTTACTCAGGTATGCAACTTAGTATACTTCCTCATAACATAGATAGAGAGTTATATGAGCAGATACACATGTATGTAACTTAGTCACTGACCATGTACTTTCCCACAACACAGATTTTCCCACTTTCTCAACTCAAAGCGATCTAAAATGCTCCAAAACTCAAAGCACAACTATTCTAAAGCTATTTGGACACAATGACAAAACAACTTGAGCTAGGCCAACCGAGGAAAGGGGGCTACTTCCCCTTTCTGCCATCCCGTAGAAAATCTTAGCCTACGCAAGGGTTCTTCTAGGGTCAATGCCAAACAACACACGTGTAGAAAAGTTGAAACGCCACAAAGGTAGAGACCTATAAAGCAAGATTGGTTGCAAAAGGCCATAATTAAAAGGAAGGAATTGATTATGAGGATAATTAAAAGGAAGAGACCTATAAAATTATGGTTGTCTAATCAATTCTCTATGAAAGATTTGGGTGATGCATCATATATTTTAGGCATTAAGCTCTATAGAGATAGAGAAAGTAGACTTTTGGGATTGTCTCAATCTAACTATATTGAAAAGATTATGGCCAAGTTTAACATGCAAGATTCTAAAAAGGGTTGATATCTTTCTAACATGGAATCATTCTTCCTAAGAAAATGTTACCTTAGACCTATGAAGAGTTAGAGAGAATGAAACATTGCCTATATGAATTCGCAATTGGGAGTTTAATGTATGCAATATTATGTACAACACCAGATATCACTCAAGCAGCAAGTGTTGTGAGTAGATATCAATCTAAACCTGGAAATGAGCATTGGACTACCATTAAGCATATTCTTAGTATCTTAATATCACTAAAGATTATTATTTGGTATAGGTGGGGTCTTTTAAAGGTTGATGGATACACTGATTCGGATTTTCAATCAAATCCTGATGATAGAAAATCTATATCTAGACTTGTATTTACTTTGAACAATGGGGGTTTTTGTTGGAGAAGTTGTAAACAAGGGACTATAGCCCATTCCACAACTGAAGCATAGTATGTTGCAGCCAGGGACGGAACCATGATTAATTGATAGGGGGGCTGAAGGTAAAATGTAAAAAAGAAAAAAAAAATTTACTCTACATAACAATTATTTTCGATACAAAATAGTGTGATATTGTGACATTTAATTAAAAAAAATCAAGAAGCCAACAAGGTTATACATCTAATTAGACATGGCCACGGTTCAGGAACCGCCGGTTCCGGTTCCTGAACCGCCGGTTTCGGTTCAAAAAAATCTTGAACCGGAACCGAACCGCCTGGGCAAGGTTCTTGACGGTTCCGGTTCCCGTTCTAGCGGTTCGGTTCAACGGTTTCGGTTTGGCGGTTCAAACTGTTCAGTTTTTTTTTCAAACTAAATAATTCAATATTTCAAATTAAATAAACACAAAAATACAACAATTAATTTAATATAATATTTTATTAAAAAAAATAAAAGTATTAATAATTCTTGATATAAAAGTATTAATACAAAGTTTGGCAATACTATTTTAAAGACACAGAGTTCGGTTTCTTATAAATGCTCTGAATTGTACTATTTCAAAGACAATACAAACAAGCAATTCAATAATATTTCAATTAGTATTAAAAATTGAGATTAATCTCTATTAAAGCAATTAGTTATAACTACTCCTTATTAATTAAATTATTTTAATAAATCCATATTTAATTTGTTACAAATAATTTCTGGCATAATCAATTAGTTATAACTTATCTCATTGCATGAGTAACAAAGTTTGGCATGACACAATGCATGTAAGTCGGACTAATGTTACGAATCAAACTTAGTGGTCATAATCGGGTAATCAAGTTCAAGTGTTCGGGATCGGACCTAATCAATTTAGTTAATATCTTTAAACATGAAATTAAATTAATAAATTATTAATGATATTAACAAAATAAAGACATAATATATATATATATATATATATATATATATATATATATATATATATATATATATATATATATATATATATATATATATATATATATATATATATAAAGCTGGAACCGCCGTTTCAAGCTCCCAAACCGGAACCGAACCTTATATGAAGGTTCCGGTTCCGGTTTTTTGACGGTTACGGTTTTGCCGGTTCCGGTTCGGTTTTTGACGGTTCGGTTCCGGTTCGGTTCCACGGTTTCGGTTCAAAATGGCCACGTCTACATCTAATAACACTAACCATCTCTTTAAATCAAATCAAATCAAATATATATATATATAGAACTAGAGAGAGAGAGAAATATAAAAGAAAAGAGAAGATAAAACCTAGAGAGAGAGAGAGAGAGATGGGACAAATGGGGAATTGTACCTCAACTTTGTTTAAGAAAGAGGCAGCCTTCTCAACCTGATCGCTTTCCCAGCCATTGATGACAACCTCTTGCCGCTTAAATTTATTGTTTATCTTCGCGATCTCCGCCGTTTGCCACGCCACTATCTTCGCCTCCACCTCCTCCTTCTTCACCCTATGCATCGCCACCTCCCCCACTACCCTTCCACCTGATCCCGCTGCCCCGTCCGCCGCCTCAGAACCACCATGCCTTGGAGACACTATAGGGTTTCTATCCGGAACTATTGCCAAGGGGTTCGTCTCTTCTACGTCTTCTCCGATCCGAGCCAAGCTTGTCCCATCGCCGGCGGGGTCCGGTTGGAGGTTGGATCCTGCCAGGACCATGGCGTTGAACTCTCGACTCATGGTGGTGAAGTTCTCGCTGAGGATCTTTGATAGGGCTGAGGATCAGTGGCTGAGGGGGGGCTGAAGCCCCTGCGAGCCCCCCCTTAGTTCCTTCCCTGGTTGCATCCTATGAAACAACAAAAGAAGAAGTTTGGTTTAAAAAGGTCATTCAAGAGTTGGATGTTGTTCCTACGATAGAGTCTCCTCTCACTTTGTTTTGTGATAATAATGGAGCAATTGCACAAACTAAGGAACCAAGGGCTTATCAAATGACAAAGCACATAGAAATAAAGTTTCACTTAGTAAAAGAGATTGCTAAATAAGAAGAAATAGAAATTATGAAAATCTCTTCTGAAGAGAATGTAGCAGACCCATTGACTAAACTGTTAAGTCAAAATGTGTTTGAGAAACATATAGAGAAGATCGGTTTAAGATTTGTGTCTAATTGGCCTTCAATGCAAATGGGAGGTTGTAAAACTAGTATGCCCTATAAAGCCAGTTTTAGTTATTATTTAATAATAAAATACTTTTATTTGGTTGCATGCATAATTATGAGTATTGTTTTATTCATGGATAATAACATATTTAGGTTGCATTATATAGAAATCAAAGTAATGATAGAAATCAATAAATGTGACAAGATTGTCTATGTTCCTTGCAACCTAAAGTATTTCACAACCTATGGGATAAAATATGATTTTGTATTTATTATTGGTTGCAACATGTTATACTATTATGTGAGATAGAGTGGTATGCCTCAACTACTAGAATGGAGACTCTTAGTAACATTGTGGGTATTTGTAATTGACAAATATTGAATTAAACCACTACAGAACTCTTAGACCAAACACTATCATAGAGAGAGAGTTATTCTGTTATAGAAACTTCTTATTACTTGAGGCATTATTAAATCTTATGTATAAATTCTATTGCTTTGTTGGTGTCAACCAATGATGCCTAATTGGAGGTTATATACGGACACATTAGGTTACATAATAAATGCATGAAGATTTATAGTCATTCAATACGGGATATATCACTTCTGTTGTAGGGGAAAATATTATATATTGTGTTTCTTATTTATTGGATGAAAAATACAACTGGTTAATTTTCAAAGTATTTTATTATAAAAAATATATATTATTATACATATTTTTGAAAATTATTTTATGTCTAATACTATAAGGAGACACTCATATAAGTGAGGATCAAGCATGCCATTGGTGGTCTAATTAATCACACCCACTTATATAGAATATTTAATTGATAGAGGGACTAATATGTAAAATATCATATTGGGGTCTCACATATAAATGTCTCTAATCTTTAGATGAAAGTGCAATTTGTTAATGGACATAAGGGACTAATTTGCTAAAGTGTGGAGATTCGAAACAGGTCCTACACTACATACCCTAACCTTATCCCATTACTACTATATATAATGTTGATATGAGATTATGGTTTTTCCTATGAAAAATCATTTCTATTAAAAGATGGTTAAGGAAAAACTCTAATATTCACATTAGTTGCTTAGAACAAAAAAAAAAGTCATCATTTCCTCTGGATTCAGGGTGAAAAGTTTAAGAGCATCGCGTATGCGCTTGGGACGATTTTGAGCTTGTGAAATCTTTGTGAGCCAACCCTAATCTATTAGATGTATTCATGTATTCATGTGATGAATTCTTAATGACTAATCAATTGTTGATTATAATCAATTAATCAAAATTGATAACCCTAATTAAATTTTTGTTTATTTTCAACTGTTGATTGAAAAGAGATCATAAAAGAGTACCGAAAAAAAAATGAAAAAAATGAATAAATAAACAAATTTGACGTAAAAAAAGAAGTGATTTTTCCTATGCCTCTTGCAGATTAAACCTCTTTAATGTGTTCATGAAGGATTAAACCCTAAAAAGAATATTTGACAAAACGTTGGAGGATTAATAAACTTATTCGGCCACCCCTTCCTAATAGTCCACCTAATAAGTACTCATATTTATTATTTTAAAGCTCTTGAGTAAGGGTGTGATCAAGTTTATTTATTTTTGGATTATATATACACACACAAATCATGAGGCATAAAAATATGTGTGATTTTTAGAACACACATAAATTGATATTCCGCTTCTCTCTGAATAATGAGAACTAATCTTTAAAAAGGGTAGGCTTAGCATGCTCAAATTATAGCTTCATGTCCAAAAATTGTCTCATACCTTAATGAGTTGATTGCATGTTAACAGACCAATTCAAATGTGGCTATCCACAAAACATAAAACTAATGGTTTCTAACATAATACCTCTGACCTCTGATATAGACTAGAATTTCACTATGCAAACAATAGGCACACTCTACCTTACTCTTGCAACCAAGCGCACTGCAAAATATCAAAGAATAGGTGGTGCTCAACAACCGCCTAATTGTCAACGGCTTTTGGGTCAATTGGCATTTGGGTCTCCCGTGAGGACGCTCCAACAAAGCATCCATGAGGCACTGCATACGCCCCTGTCTTAGTTTAGCGGGCCCATTAGGGGTTTCGTTCTTCTTGACAAAAAAACAACCGCCTAATTGACAAGATACATTGCATAAAATGGGGTAAGAAAAAACTCGTTAAATAAGTTTTCCTTATATTCTTCAATTCACTATTTTTTTAAGTATCAAAGAACAAAAATTTTAGATGCATTCTTGGGTGTACTGGGATGCATTAATAAACGTAAATATATCTATAGTTTGGCATACAATTGATTCATATCTCTAATAAGGTCCTTTATAATAAAAAAATTACAAGCTTGAGAATAAATTTATTGTTGTCTTATTCTTTTCTAGTTTGATCTCAAACCAAATGTCAAATTTAACAATGCTACAGCCTCAACAAGTACAAAACTAAAACCATATGTAGTAAGCACTCATGCACATTATTTGTTTTTTTTTTTTTTTTTTTGTCTAAAATCTATTTTAATGCATACTCACAAACATAACCCTTTTATAAAAGTAAAAAGCACTGTGAAGTAGCCAGACACCCCTATGCCAAAAATTGTTGCTAGGCTCCTACTAAAGTTTTTCCAAATTTTACAAAATAATAATATCCCTACAAGAACAAATTTTCTAAATTTTCATAATGGACTAGATTTTTGTATAACAGTCATTCCAGAACACCTCCAACTAGACAGTTTGTGATGCATTTGTTTTTTACAGGGCAAGTATGAATTCTAAATTTATAATTTGTATAGTTCATGGTTAAATATATTTATTTAAATTCAATAATATATGATATTGTAACGCTAGTAGTATCATTATAACAAATACAATCAGTATAACAAATATTAATTTACCTATATGGTCAAATTTTTTCAAATTGGCATAACCGACTGGATTTTCATATAACATCCAATCATCTACATCTTAGACAGTTTAATGATGCATTTTTGAAGTATCAAGTTTGAGTTTTATATTTATAACTTATAGAGCTCATAATGAGGTATATTTCTTTAATTTTAATAATGTAGGATATCGTAGCACTAAGGGTGCGTTTGGGGGAACCATTACCCCTTGATTCCCATAGTAGCGTTTGTTTGTATTTTATGTCTGGTAATCATTACCATGGGGGTGTCACCATTAACCCTCCCAGCGTAATCAGTCATTCCCCTCTAGTAAATGACTTCAATACCCTTGTTAATGAAAGTAATAGTTATTTGGAGCTAATTTTTATTTAAATATTAATCGATAATAATAAAATCTAAATTCTTTAATTAAACAATAATCAATAATAATAAAAGAAGTATTCACATTTTTCGTTATTTTATTAAGTATTTGAACTAAATATTATCGTTTTCATTATTTTATAAATATTAATTACTTCAAATAAATATAGTTTGTGATTAATTAAAAATTTATAAGTACATAATAAAACTTAATCTTTATTTGAAGTTAATTTTTAATTAAACAATAATCAACAATGAGGAATTAACTATTCACATTTCCATTATTTTATAAATACTAATTATTTCAAATATATATTATTTGTAATTAATTATAAATTATAAGTACGGAATTAAATTTAATAGTTATTTGAAGTTAATTTTTAATTAAACAATAATAAAAAACAATAAAATAACTATTTATGTTTTCATTATTATAAGAATATTAATTATTTCAAATAAATATTATTCATAATTAATTAAAATTATAAGTACGGAACGAAATAAATAGGACTTCAAGAATAATTTTTAATTATATATTAACCAATAAAAATAAAATATATACTTATGTTCTCATTTATTTTTGAAAGTAATGTTTCTTAAAAATAAATACTATTTCTTTATACAAGGGTAAAAGGGTAATATTAACACAACTCATTTTTACTTTTCTCATTCCCAATGAATTAACCCTCCAACCAAACACATTTTTCATTACCATCCCCTACCCATTCTTTTCTCCTATTTTTCATTATTTCATTCCCTCTCATTTCATTACCCCAATTCAAACGCACCCTAATAGTATTATGGACAGATTGAATTCTCATATTAGGATAATACTTCTGAGTGGGTATTTTAAAAAAAAAACTTTAGAAATTATTGCAACTTGCCTTGCAATTTTAGGTTGGCTAGTGTTTTTATGCTTACAATATGTATAGCTCAGAGATGGAATGGAGGCGGTGCTGAGAAGTAAGTTAATACTATTCGGATGAAATTGACTTCGTTAATGTTCACATCAATCAAATCTATTTGTCTTAATATTAAGAAACTTTTTAAAAACTATATCAATGTATTGCCATCTAAGCACTACTTAATCAATATATGGATTGAAGTTAACATTCTTCTGGATAAAAATAAAAGTAAATATTTTATGTATGTGTACAAGATTTTTTTAAACATGAGACCCTTCGTTATAACACAATTGTGGCGCAGCCAACCCAGCGCCATTCTCTGCGCAAAAAAAAAAAAAAAAAAAAAAAAAAACTACAGTATCAGGCAAATACTTGCATGATACTATAACATGCTTCAACTATTTTTTTTAATTATTTTTTTTATATTTATTTGTTTAATAATTATTTTATAGTTAAGTAGTACTATATTATTTAAATAGTTATTTAATAAATTTGAGTCATTAATTTATAATTTTGATCTATCTTTAACTACATAAATATATATCATTATAAAATTTGATTTAAAAGTACATATTTTAATGAAATTAATAACTTATAATTTAAGTTTATACTTTTTAATTAAAAAAAAATAAAAAATTAGAGAAAATAATACAAGAAATATAAATTTATTAAAATTAAGACAAATTACATGAACAATAAAATAAAAATATAGAAAATAGTCCTAACATATATTATCATCGACAGCAATAAAAAAATTACAACGCCCAAAATACAACTAATGAAGTTGGAAGTAGATTGGGCTAATAGTCTGGTATGGTATCGCCACTTCCACCAATATTACCGAAGAATTCATTAAACATATTAGATCCAGAAGGGGGTGGTTGTTGAAAACTCCCTCTTTTCTATAAAATTTCTTCTTCTAGTGCTTATATACAAGCACGAATATTTGGATCAGTGATAGAATTCAAGCATCGCAGCAAAATTTTGTCCTCATATCTCATTTGCTTATCGCAATCGTGAAGCAGCAGATCGCAATGTGTGGAATGATTACTTTTCGGAAAATCCACGATATAATGCTGAAATGTTTCACTGAAGATATTGAATGTCACAAAGTTTATTTTTTCGCATTGTGGAGGCAGTTAAGGACCATGATAATTACTTCCAACAACGATGTGATGGTTTTGGTCAAGTTGGGTTATTTAGTTTACAAAATATTACTGCTGCTTTTCGAATGTTGGTATATGGTCTACTATTGATGCTACAGATGAATATATCAAAATTGGTGAATCAACTGCAACTGAAAGCTTGAAAAGATTTTTTCAAGCCATCGTAGAGATTTTTGTTGAGCGATATCTTAGATCACCTCATGCTAATGATATTGTAAGACTCTTACAAATTGGATAACAACGTGGCTTTCCAAGAATGTTAGGAAGTTTGGACTGCATACATTGGAAGTGGAAAAATTATCCCATAGCATGAGCTGGACAATATAGAGGAATGCATGAATGTCTAACCATTATTCTTGAAGTAGTAGCGGACTATGATTTTTGGATATGGCACCCTTATTTCGGTATGCCAGGCACCAACAATGACAAATGTTTTGGAGTCTTCTAACTTGCTCTCCAACCTAGCACAAAGTATTGCTCCTCCTACTCATTATGTCATTCAAAAAAATGAGTACTATAGGATATTATTTAGCTGATAACATATATCCAAAATATTCTACTATTGTACAAACTATTCATTAACTATGAACTCCGAAGAAAAAATATTTTATAATGAGACAAGAGATATGCAAAAAAGACATCAACAGGGCATTTAGTGTTCTACAATATCATTTTGCAATTATGGCAAGAACAACACGGTTTTGGAGGAAAATGTCTTGCAGGGCGTAATGACTGCATACATTATTATGCACAACATAATAGTCGAGGATGAACGAGATCTCAATTCACCAATGGTGAATTTAAGCGAAGTACCTATCCTAGTAGTTACAGGCAAATGAAGGACAAAGACGCTCATATTGCACTTCGCAATGCATTGATTGAACATTATAGTTGCGCTATGCAAATAACGAAGATAATTAAAAACTTATATGCTACTTTAGTTTCCAATAATAACTTGTTTTATTATCTGCCTTATTTGTATGTTATGTTTTTATTAATTAATTAATGTTATGTTTGTATTTATATATATTTTTTTATCAAATGGATTTTTATTTTTTATTCAACTACTCACATGTAATTTTATTTTATATTTAATAAATATTTGCAATAAATATAAAAAATAAAAATTATATTTGAAATATTATAATATTCAAATTCGATGATTAAAAGTGAAAAAGAATTAAAGTTGATTAAATTTGTTAATGGTAGAAATATATAAATTGTGAAGTGCGAAGAATATTTTTAGAATATTTTGTTTTAAAGTTAAAAATAGAGTTGCTAGTTGGAGAAACTTCCACTGTAGAAGCTACATTTTTGTATACTAAAGCTTTAAATATAGAGTTTTAAGTTGGAGATGGTCTGAGGATAAAATATGGAGCATTTTATATGACTGATTTCCTAACTTTTTAACTCTTTTTGTTTTTCTTCGGACCATGAGTTAATCAATATTTTCATACATAAGTATTTTTCATATACTTCAAAATTGAAGTTTTTTTTTATATGGATAAATCTAATACTGTTTTTTGGGACGGCATAGGGACAAAGGCTACTTAACTTAGCTAGCCCAACACGACATAAGTTTCACCAGGAGGGTGAATTTTTAATTTCCAAATGATAAATGTGTTTTTAAAAATAAAAATAACATAAAAGTTTCAAAAAAAAAAGTTTCATTGCTAAAAAAAAATATAATGTTTAATTTGGATTAAAATGAATTTATCCTTTACAAACAGTAAAATTATTCCGCACTCCTTATATTTCAAAAAGTATTTATCATTGTTTAAAATTCTATTATATTTTACTTAAAACAACAATTTGTAACTAGGGTTGGAATGATTTTTTTATAACAATAATAAGTTGCAACAAAAAAAATTCAAAACCAAAAAATAAATAATTAAAAATAATTAAACAATAGGAAAAGAAAGAAAATGACGATAGGGGCAGGATAAGAATTGTATGCAAAACGGTGAATATAAGCAAAGTACAGGGGCAAAAAGATAAAATCAAGGAGAGGATGAGGTTGGGGTTCCTTAGTTTGACCTAACTGCCCCAACTTTTCCTCAGCCTTTGTTCCATCTTCATCCCTTTGCTCAAACCCTCTTCTGCCCTTGGCCTTCCCCTTCCCATCTCTTCCCACCCTTCCTTCCATTGCCCTTCTCCCACTAATTCTCTCTCCTTCTTCTCCCTCTCTTTCTCTTTCAAATCCCTTCCAAAACACCCGCCAAGGTGAGCCCCTTCTCTTTCCCCTCCTTTTCGATCCTAAAAATTCTATTTTTTTGTAATTATCGCTGGTTTTCTTAGATCTCTTCCTGTTCTTAGCTTCCTCTTGCTCGGTTCTTGCTGTGGCTTCGTTTTTTTTGTTTGTTCTTGTGTTCCCCTCTAGAAATTAGCCGCCTTGATGAGCTTTATTCGGTTTCTCTCCAGGTATACTTCTCCTTTCGTTTGTGTGTGTGTGTGTTTTTTTGTTGGCGTTCTCTTTTATGATCTAGTGATTCTGTTGTGGAATAATTATGAGAGCTATTAATTTTTTTTTCTTACTTGGTTTGGTCTTGATGGTCATCTTATGTTTAATGGGTTTTATTGGATTTCTATCAGTGAGTCAAGTGTGTGTGTGGTTTTTGTTTTTAGATTCTAATTGAGTATTGGATGGAGTTTTCTTTGTTGATTTAGTGATTCTCTAGCTGGTAGATGATGGAAATTGTTATTTGATTTCTTCTATTTAGTTCAGTGTATGTGGATACTTCTTTGTTTTTTAGCTTTTCCTTCTGTGTTTGATGGACTTGTCTTTGTTGCTCCAGTGATTGAATAACTGAAAGATGATATAAATTCTAAATAATAATTTGATTGTTTTTGTCTCTCTCTCATAATTGAATTATTTTTTTGGTGTATTGCTCCTTGTCATTTCAGTGTGATTATATAATTAGAAGATGATGAAAATTATAGATAAAGATTTGATATCTTTTGGTCTTAGTCATGTTGTGTTTTTTGAATTCTTGAAATTTTGACGAAAAACTGGTTCATTTATTCTTTGCGATGTATTGGTGAATGTTCTTTGATTTTCTCCAGTTCAATGTATCTTTGCTTGTTTCCATGCGTAGTTATTGGTTTTCTTATTTTGGATTTCTAAAATTGATTTATGAAACAAAACATGGATTTCAATCATTATATGCAATGCCTTTACTGCAATGATGGCTAAAGTTTTTGATATGTGTTCTTGACTCAGGTTTTGAAGTGAGAATTGTTGTTTACTGGATCATCCTTCAATGGCAAATCACGATTTGGTTCTTGGCCAGAACCCTGATTTAGCCCTTGGACAGAATCATGATCTTGTTATGGGGCAAGGTCATGGTTTGGGCCTTGGCCAGAGGCATAGCCTTGGTCTCAGTCATGCACATGATCATGATCTAGGTCTGGGTCACACACATGACAGCTGTCTTGTTCTTGGACATCACCACGCTCACGATCATGCTCATAACCACAGCAATGAGCTTGCTTTAGGAAAACCCCATGATCCTGATCAGGACTCTCTTGATGAGCAAAATCACGAACTCAGTCTTTCTGATAACCATGAATTGACCCTAGCCGAATCCCATGAGCTTGCCGTTGTTGATCAGAACTTAGATCAACTCACTGTTGATCAGTCTCAGGAGCTTGCACTTCATCATTCCCATGAAATGACACAAGGCCATTTGATGGTCAGTCCAATCCTGCAGACTCGTCGACTAGTTACCAGCAACCATGAGCTCACTATTGGCCAGGAGTTCCCTGATGTTAAGAGCTGCCGACGAGCCCTGAGAGATGCTGCTATTGCTTGCCATTTTGAGATACAGACTGTGAAGTCAGACAAGACACGCTTCACTGCCAAGTGCGCTGCTGAGGGTTGCCCATGGCGCATTCACGCAGCGAAGCTCCCTGGTGTACCGACATTCACAATCAGGACAATTCATGAGACCCATACTTGCAATGGGCTTGGCCATCTCGGGCATCAGCAAGCATCAGTTCAGTGGGTTGCAAATTCTGTGGAAGAACGGCTTCGTGAGAATCCACATTACAAGCCCAAGGAGATATTAGAAGAGATCCATCGGGTGCATGGAATCACCCTATCCTACAAGCAAGCTTGGAGGGGGAAGGAACGCATCATGGCTGCTGTTCGTGGGTCATTTGAAGAAGGCTATCGTCTCTTGCCACAGTACTGTGAACAAGTTAAGAGGACAAATCCAGGAAGCATTGCATCAGTATATGGAAATCCAGAGGACAATTGCTTTAAACGCCTTTTCATCTCATTCTATGCTTCCATTTATGGTTTCGTGAATGCATGCCGTCCACTTATTGGGCTTGACAGAACACTCTTGAAAAGTAAATATCTTGGAACCTTGCTTTTTGCCACTGGATTTGATGGAGATGGAGCATTATTTCCCCTGGCATTTGGGGTTGTTGATGAAGAAAACGATGAGAATTGGATATGGTTCTTGTCTGAGTTGCATGCCCTGCTTGAGGCTAACACAGAAAATATGCCGAGGTTGACTATATTATCTGACAGGCAGAAAGGTATTGTGGATGGGGTGGACTTCAACTTCCCGACAGCCTTTCATGGTTTTTGTATGCGCCACCTCAGTGATAGCTTCCGCAAAGAGTTCAGCAACAATGTCCTTGTCAACCTCCTTTGGGAGGCAGCCCATGCTCTCACGGTTATTGAGTTTGAAGCCAAGATATTGGAAATTGAAGAGATATCTCAAGAAGCTGCCTTTTGGATCAGACGCATCCCGCCTCGTCTTTGGGCAACAGCTTATTTTGAGGGAACACGGTATGGGCACTTGACAGCTAATATTGTGGAGTCTCTAAATAGCTGGATACTTGAAGCTTCTGGGCTTCCTATAATTCAGATGATGGAGTGCATCCGGCGGCAATTGATGACATGGTTCAATGAACGGCGTGAGATGAGCATGCAGTGGACAACTATACTCGTACCAACAGCTGAGCGGCGTGTATCAGATGATATAGAGCGTGCAAGGGGGTATCAAGTAGGGCGTGCAAATGAGGCTGAGTTTGAAGTTGTGTCCCCGCATGAGGGAACTAATATCGTTGACATTCGGAATCGCTGTTGCTTGTGTCGAGGATGGCAACTCTATGGATTGCCTTGTGCACATGGTGTAGCAGCACTACTGTCTTGCCGGCAGAATGTTCATAGGTACACTGAGAGTTGTTTTACTGTTGCAACTTACCGGAAGACGTATTCGCAGACCATCCATCCAATCCCTGACAAGAGTCTCTGGAAGGAGTTATCAGAACAAAATTTAAATGGAGTGGATAAAGTTGATGCCATGATAAATCCGCCAAAATCTTTAAGACCTCCCGGAAGGCCAAGAAAGAAGAGAGTCCGAGCAGAGGATCGAGGTAGAGTGAAACGGGTTGTGCATTGTAGCCGCTGCAATCAGACAGGTCATTTTAGAACAACATGTGCAGCTCCTATTTAACATATTGAGCTTTTTCACTCCTTAAAGGACTACATTCATGTGAAAAATAGGTATGGTTTTTATGTGAAAAGCACAATGAGTTACTCTAGATTTGTAGTTTGGACTTCCTAATCTGCCCGGGAAATCTTGTTTATTTAATAATTTGTGGTCTGAAGTTTGCAATCAATTTGTTCAGAGCCTTAATGGTAGTTAATGTACATTATGATGCTGTGTGTAACTTAATCTTTTTCTTCATTTTTTCTAGTTATTTCGTACATAGATCTCATATGATTTCCATCTTAACTTATTTCCTTTCTTTTATTCAACTAACCTTTTGTGAGCAGTTACACAAGCAACACAATTTTCCTTGTGATTTTCATGTACAGGGTCTAATATTTCTAGATATCAGCTCATTAGCTCAAGTTTAGTTTCAGTGCAATCTCTCTTCTTTATCTGCTAGTAAAGTATCAAGTGCAGGAAATCTGATTTTTCCTGCATTCTTCCCAGGTTTTTTTTTTTTTTTTTAGTTCAGTAACTGTTTCTGCAAACATACAAAAGGTTTATCTTGAGTGGTGAATGACAGTTTCGATGAATCTTGACACATTCTCCATTATGTATCCAGGTTATGGTAGCTCATTAAATTTATGCCTTATCTGCAGTTGTTTGTGACTGAATTTTTAATTCCTGATGATAATGCTAATGCCAAAACTACTGTGTTTTTCTAGCATCTCCGTTGTTCCATTTTCTTTATTACTGAAACCTTGAAAACTAGTGATTTTGGGAACATGCTTTTTATTTTTGTTCCTAAAAACCGTGTTAGATCCCAATTTTAAATCTAGAGCATTTGGTGGATTGTGGAAGTCTGATTTGATGTGTATATGTTTGCTCTGCATTGGGATTTTCTCATGCGTACGTTCTGCTTGCAACTTAATTTGCATTTGTATCCCTATAAAATATTGTAATTGTTTGTATGCTGCCATAGAACTGATCTTTTGTTTTGGTACTTTTTGTATGTGCAAATATAGTAATATGATAGAAGGAGTTCATTTCCCATGTATGCTTTTGTAAAGTTCTTTGTTTTGGAGGGTGTGCAAGCTAATATAGTAATATTCATTTTCAATTTTTTTGTCTGACCTTTTTTATAATACTGATGTGATAAGAACATGGTGCTAGAGTGGTAGATGATTTGTCATGCATTTTTTTTAATTATGTTTTTTAAATGGCATGACAACAGTTATGTCATAAAATTATGTAACATTTATTTTTTAAATTGCAAGATAAAGGTGCCATTGTCATTTTTTGACAAAAAAAAAGTTTTCTTAAAAAAGTTTTCTTAAATTTGTTTATAAAAATGGACGTGGTTAGGAAGATGTGGCAATCCCACCGTAACATTATATTTTTTTAAAAAATATATTTGAATTTGTCCAGCTGCCAGCCACGGCTTTGCTTTCTTTGTATTTTTTTCCCATAAGCTTTGTTAAAAACAAATAGGTATAGGTGTTGTTTGTTTGACTGGATTTGAGGAGATTTGGATTTTTAAATCCCTGTAATTTAAAAATCACATGTTTGTTTGGAGGGCTTTAAACATGCTTGGTATTTAAAAATTTCACTTGTGAAATCCCACTTGTAAATTAATAAAATATTTGCATCTTATAGTTCATTAAATTTCTTTAAATACAAATATTAATTTATAGTTGCTATATTATATTATATTATAATAATTATGTTACTTAATAATTAACGTATTATATTTTATTATAATAAATTAAATAAATATTAATTATATTAATTATCTATAATATTTGCGTTTTGAGTTCATGTAGTCCATGTTTACATAAAATAAAATGTACATTTTATGATATATATTAATTATTTATAATATCATATGGGGGTAATCTTACCATGGGTGATCATAACATGTAATCCAGATTTACAAATCTCTCAAACCAAACACAAATTTCTATACTCCAGTATTACAAATACATCCAACCAAACACTGGATTTGACTTTCCTGAATTTTCAAATCCAGGGATTTGTAAATACAAATCCACTGGATTTTCAATTACCATCCAGGATATATAGGGATGATAATTGGATCCAAATTTAATGGGTATATGTAAAAAATATCTTATCATTTGACGGGTTTGAGTTCAGATCTGGGTAAATACTCACAAAATTATGTGGATATGGATATGGGTAAAAATATTATGGTAGCCAAATCTATTTATTGGTACAGTATATATAATAGTCCTAAGCAAGTTTGAGATGGGTTTATTAGTCTTTATCTAGAAAAGAAATTAAGAAATCAGGGTTTTTTATATTACTATTCTATCTATTAGTGTAGGTGAGGAAACAAATTGCACCATTTTTGGGATTAAAAACTTTTTTTGGATTTTTTTTTGGTGGAATATTTGAGAGAGGAATGATGCATTTCAATTAGGGCTTTTATTTTATGTGGATGTTGTGTGTGTGTGTGTATATATATATATAAGAAAGAGATTTTTCCCCCCCCTCAGCTCATTGACTCATTCATCAAAATGATACAAAATAGAAATTTTTAAAAATCATATATTATTATTATTATTATTATTATTATTATTATTATTTTATCCTAGGTTATAATAAAAATTTTATAACTAGTTAAATTTGGTTTTTGTCTATGACACTTGTTTTTTTCAAAACATGCAAACATGCAATACTCACAAGAGGATCCAGTGAAAATATATCAAGCTCACACTATACATAAGTTTTAAAGTTACCAAAATCATAGATATAAAACCTTAATAAACAGACAGTTTGATATAAACCGTACAGAAAATAAAAACTTAAATTTCCAAAACAATGCATCCAAACTGTACGTTGAAGCTTCAAATCTATAATTCAAATAGTGCAAGCTTCAAATAATAACATAAATATCCTCCCAACAGAGTTCCTACTCTAAATCACTTTATGAAATGCACAACAGCATAAAAGAAGATGGTATGCATTGCCGAAAATAAAATATGATCATCGCATCCACAATTAACATTAAACGACTTAATTCGGACAGACACCGAAGATAAGTCACGACCATTGCAATCAAGTCGCTTCTGTATAACTTAAAAACATAAAATTTACACCATACATCACGCATGTTTTCAGTAGAGATCTCACACCAAAGACGATGAAGCAGCTGTTACAACAAACACTTTCAGATTTGAAGTCAGTGATGCAAGTTAAGATTGCACAGCAACATCACTTGCTGCTATTTGGTCAGCCACCTTCTGAGCCAAAAGCTTTGAGTTCTCCCTCGTGGATTTGGAGCCAGCTTTTTCTTTGGTAGCTGCATTGTTTGTTTTTCGACCAATATGGTTAAGTTTGTTTGAATCATCCTTGATGTTACTCAAACTATAGCGATTTAGTCGGTTGCATGCAGCAAGATGATTATCTGCAGCAGGTGATGGGTTTGTGGCATCACTGCAGCTCTTCCTTCGGCCAAGCTTTGGTGATTTTGCACGAGTCGGGGGCACCTACATTGGCAATACAAATAGAAGTAAGACCACCTACAATGATCCTCAAGGTGAAACATCATGATCTATGGCAATTCAATTTTGCAAAGGAAATCGGAAATCCACCAAGCTGTTGAGTCACGTTTTGATGGCTGAGCCTACTTTGATACACTGGCATGGCCTAAAATACTGTTCAATTAGCTAGGTTTGTTGCAATGTAGGTTTCTACAAGCAGTGAAACAGATTACAATTAGAACAACTCATGGTGGCCTACTGCAACACAAGATTCTTGTTAATAGCGTTAATAAGGGAAATTTGGAAAATTTAACATATTGAGAAGTTAATCCTCTCCTCGGTAAGTGATAGATTTTAATGCTCCTTAGCCAAAGGCTAAATAAACTCTTAGAAATGTGCAATTGGATGGATGTAATTTAAAAGAAAATTTTGGAAAAAAATTTTAAGTAATAAGTGTTTTGACAACCACGCTGCTTAGTTCTTTCATGCTAAACTTGGCTAAATTTTAAGGTGGACAAGACTGTGAACACTAGCAAGACAAATTATAATAAGTCAGAAATTACAAATTTACAACATGATCAATTAATTTTGCAATGTTGCCTGTGTTATCTACATAATAGTCCATCAACGATATCAAGAATTATAACCTAGCTAGCTTCCAAAATTAGCCATCTGAACAGCACATCTAGTAAGCCTATGAAAAAGTGCTCATCTAATAATTCCGTGAGGTGCTAACTAAAATGTGTTAATTAAGGGAACGCACAAGTTATATGTGCAAGATCTCTAGTAAAAGCTATAATTTATCTTGATGAGATCAAGTTTACTTCACGTAAACTAGGCAATGCACATCTAAAACCAGCATATCATTTCAGGTAGAGGGGTTCAAGTAAGCTTCACTGAAAGATAGCCATAATTACAGTTCATTTTTAGTTCTACCAGTAAGATACGTTGCATAAGCAAATCTTATCGCATGATATAAGCATTGGGGTTCCAAGGATATAACCTTTTTAAGTTCGGCTTTAGGAGGAGGACCCTCATGGTAAAAGCTCGGCATAGGGTTTGCTTTAAAAGTCAAACTTTTCCTCAGCTGCTTTATAGCTGCCTCCCGTTCTTCCTGGATAATATAAGAATTCAAGCATGAGATCAAAGATGAATTTCCATCAAACACATTCCTTAGAATTTTTACAAGATTTACTGTAATGCACTGCATCTATCAGGTAGTATCCAGACAATTAAAGCACGGACCAAATATGAATTTTTATTCTTTTTCTGACACCTTGAAAGCAAAAATTTGTAATGAGCATCTACAGCAGAAAGGCGAAGCACCAGAAACACAAGACAATAGCATTATTCGTCTTGGTCAAATAAACAAACATACTGCAAATATATAACCACAAGCGCATTTAGATGAGAGCTTGAGAACTTTTCGTCTAAATTTAGGAAACTCATACAATATCCACCGAGACAGAAAAAAGAAAAATTAATATAATTTCTTCCAGGGTCTATAGTTTATACAAATAGAGGAAGATGTGAGTCATAGGGAAAGCTAAAAGGAAACAGGAGAAAGGTACTCTTTCAGCTTAATGTGATCATACTCTTCTACTGTCAAATGTTATGGAAAATTCAATTCAATACTTAACCAAGTACAGATTTTTGGGCTATAAATTGTCAATGACTGAAATGTTCAGCACATGCAGATGAGTTGGATTTTAATGGCGTAATATTAATAATATTAGAATTAAAAATAATTACAACCAGAATTAGGAAGTGTTTATTTTCATCCCCAACTACCCAAGTGTTTATTTTGGTCCTGAGACACACACCTCCCCTTTTCTCTTCAACCAAGACAAAAAAAAGGTGTCACTTTGGTCTAAACTATATCAAAATGTGCATTATGGTCCATTCCCCTCACTCTACACATGACGTGGTAGCAATCTATCCATCTAATTCATAATCTTATTGTATTTTTCCCCTGAGATGTGTTGAAGCTACACTGGCAGCTAATATGCCACTTTAAAATAAAAAATCCAACTGCCTATTATTTTTATGTTGAGTTGGCATGAATTCTGACATGGATAAGTTGCCACATCACCAAAAACTAAATCAAATAAAACCTTGATTAAAACAGTTTTGAATAAAATTTCTCTCAAAATGTTGATGTGACCATTAACTCGGCATGCCATCAATTGCTATAAAATAAAAACATGATTAAAACAGTTTTGAATAAAATTTCTCTCAAAATGTTGATGTGACCATTAACTCGGCATGTCATCATTTGCCATCTCACCTGATAACTCAACTTCAATAGCCCAGCACAGCCAAGATAATAATAAACTAATAATTAGACAGAGATTGCCATGTCATCAATAGTGTGAGCCGGAAGAACTAGAATGCTTATTTTGTTATAGTTCAAGAACCAAAGTGACACTATTCGGGGTTCTAGGACCAAGATAAACATTTGGCATAGTTCAATACAGATTGTCAACTTTCACCTAAAGAACAGTGGTGCTTCAGTAAGGGGATCCAGATGAATCAGACGGTTGGATCAAAAGGAAAAAGAGAAACTAAAACAACTTGGATTAAAGAAGTGAAAAGAAATAAATAAGAGCATAAGAATTTAAAAAAAATCATGATGTTCAATAGAAAAAGATAGAGGGGAACATGATTGACCCTGGACAATTTCTCTAAATAATCCAGATAGTGGACCTCATATACTTGGAGATTAAGCCTTCTTCCAATATAGCAGGGATCCATCAGAAAAGCTATTAAAAATGAACCTTTCAAATAAATAAAGTAAAAGAAAACCGCAATCCGCAATCTCCTAAAACTTCAAATTGAAACAAATGCGCCCTATTTTCTCACCTTTTGCCAGAGCGAAAAATAACTTTTGGCAAATGATGGGAAGCATCACTTTTTTTTATGTTTTTAACACAAAAGTGTTTACGAAAGAAATACAATTTTCATGTGTTCCTAAAGCTAGGCCAAGAGCATCATCAAAAATGATGAACAAAGATAAAGATTGGTTTACACATGGCAAAGCAATAAATCTTATTACAAGGAGAAAATAGCATAAATAATTTGACAGAATTTTAAAAAATAAAAGTGCATATTAGACTATATTTCATTACTTTGGAAAGTATGACAAAAAATGACTGTGTCAGTATCACAATTTGCACAGTTTCTTCTAGCTAAAGAAACTTGGCATATGAACAAGGAAAATGAAGTAGCACTTTACAACATAAACATCAGATTGGTGTAAAATGCCATGTCAGCAGCATAGCCACATATGAGTTCCAAAATAAACCCAAAATTTATCAAGTCAGATGAAAATCTTTCACATAGAAGATTTATCAAATCATTCAGGGTTCTTTCTGTACCATGAAGGGAGGGAAGAGACGACATAGCACCAAAAGAGAATTTATTTTAGAAAATACTATATTACTTGAGTGCAATGTAAATAGCATGTGCAGAAGCACTTAGATATCCTCGCAGTAATCTTACCAGATGATGCATTCAATAACAGCCCTAGATAAGCAGTCGCTATCGACTCACAAATGGCTACAACATATAACAATAGCCACCAGTAGAGCATTTATCACAATGAAACTAGACCTGACTTGTGAAGTATCTTATACATTTCATTTCATCATACTCAAAATCAGTTCTTAATTAGTCACATACATAGCCTGCAGAGAAGCATTAGTCTATGAATGCAGTGATCTTACCAGATGATGCATTTAAACACACCTTTCACGGGAATAGTCCCTATTTACTCATATAATCATAGGCCCATAACACTTAAAACAATAGGGTCCAGTAAAGCATTTAGCGCAACCAAACACTTAATTTACCTACAAAGTATCTTCTCCATTTGATTTCATCATACATTTAGTGGACTTCCTAAATACAACATCTTATAAGTCCAATAGCCCCTGATTTCTCAGCATCTAAATACAAAGCACTGTTAATCTTCTATTTTGCTAACTTCCTTCCTCACTTGATTTTAGACAGCACAGAAGACTCTGTTGAAGACACTAAGCACTAATTCGCATATGTTTTTTTCCTTACATATATAAGCATGCCAGTCAGTGATCAAATTGAAGTAGTAGATGGAGGATTACCCAAAAAGAATTGATAGATAATACAGGGCAATTTATCCACAGAGATGATATTTGAGCAATTAAGCCATATAAATTTATAAAGTAGAAGCTGTGAGTAAAATGACAGCAGATGATTCAAAGCTCAAACCATAAAAAAAAAAGGCCTTTGAAATTGCAAAAGACCATAGACAGGTGAAGTTGCTAGTCCCTATCTACACGGATGCCAAACAAGTTAAGGTTGAATTATCAAAAGCATCCTAGCTGTCATAATATTCTATGAAGTAGTTACCTTGGTCCTGGCTTCACACTGATTTTTCTCTGCTTCCAATGCCTGGTTCTTCTCTTCCAACTTTGTGTAAAACTAAATAGAGTATAAGTTAAATCCATAAACTTGCCTTGAAAACACTTCACTATTATAAAAAGTAAAAACTATTAACAAGCAATAGAAAATACCTCTTTCCGCTTCTCTGCACGTTCAGAGACTCTAAAAGTAGGGGCAGCTGCCACAGTTGCTCTGACTTTCATTGTTCTTATAGATGCTGTGGTTCTATGTTAATTAAGAAAATGCAGACCAACTCTTAAGAAAGATAAATTGGAAAATCAACCACCAAAGACATAAGCAACAAAAGGATACGAAGAAGCAACAGAGCAAGCATCATCATTATCCCTGTGCATTGTGCTATCTGATTGCACAGGTTTCCTCGATATTCGTGTTAAGCTTTTCTGTAAAAGTAATAATAATAAGAATGGATAGAAATAAATAAATAAAAATGTAAACATGACAAAAAAAAATACTACTTAGCACAATGTTGTAACCATATCAATTACTGAGTGGAACACTGTTTGACATTTCAATGAAAAAGAAAGAGACTATGGTCCACAACACTCACTTTATAATCCCCATCATGATCAGGAACAGTTACAATCCAACATATTTCAGGACGAGCCACTTCAACATAGGACATAGATTTATGATGTAAAACTTGCGTATGTCATATTTCACAGGATCTACTACAGCCATATAAGAGATGGCTGAAAAGCAACACACTTAATGCTCTCCAACTACACAAAAGTTGATTAAATTATAATGCTGAGGAGCAAACTTGCAAGAAATGGTTGTCTTTTGAAAACTGTGTTATAAGATGATCAGAATGTAATTCTCAGAAACAAATCAGGCCAACAGGCATCTGATCAAGGAAAAGAGCATGCAATGGACAACATTGGTAAAGGCCTCTAGAACATGATGAAGAATCAATTTAATCAAACATTGATTTATATCTGATAGGAAAATGATTGCGAGTTTCCATCTTTCTGATAGGAAAATAAATACGAGAGACTTTTTAAAAAATATTATCATTGAACAAGGAAATAGTACCAAAAGGAAATCCTTAAAACTTGTGATTTGCCAACCAAAATCATTCAAAGAAACTCAAACCAAAATTTTATCTTTTAGATTCACCCCCCGTACCTATATATTCCTAAACAGCCAAAAGAGACTAAAATGAGAGAAAGTTGGCAGATGTAAGAAAAGCACAAGGTAACCTACATGATTGTTATTCACTGTAGTTGGTAATAACTTATTGTTCGCATTAGCAGGCTTCAGTCCATTACCAGCAACATCAGCTAAAGAACGGTTTCCACCTGATGCACGTTTGTCTGTAGCAAGAGCAAACGGTTGAGGAACAGTACAGTTAGAGCGCAAAGTGCCAGAACCAGTAGATTTCACTCCACTTTTGATAGGAGATCCCGACTTCTTCTGATTTATTGTCTTCTGAGTTTCACAGTTCTCAGCTTGCATCACTGGTGCATTTACAGCAGCAGGCAACCCATTTCCATTTTTACATATTCCATCTTGACTAAAGGGCACAGCTTCTTCTTCATATTCCACCATGGGCTCCTTTGCTTCAAACTCTTTCAACTCCATAGTTTTATCATAAATACTAGAATCAGGACTGTCCTTCACAACTTCATCTGTCACAGTATCTTCTAAAGGTTTGATAAAAACCTCATCAGCATGATCACCATTTGAACAAATGACAACACAATCCGATTCATCGTCAGAGCAGGTGTCTAAAATTTCCTTCCCCATTAGGCTGCATTATAGAGAATTAGAGAGCAAATATGTCAGTCAAATCATACAGTATGTTAAGATAGAAAATAATATTATCCATATACACAGTGGAAAGCTCTTAAAACTTATCAACATATTAAACTCCACAATAATTGATGGAATTCAATACCATCGTTTATTTATCAAATAGACTATGACAACTTCAGCCCACCTACCTCGTGCAATTCGATAACCAGTCAGAACAAAGTCACCGTTGTAGAATTCTCTAGACATTAGTTTTCCTTGTAGTTCATTTAGATTATGCTTTGCTCCCAAAAAAAATATTAATTCTTTTCTTCATTTTCTAAGCACACGCACAATAAAAAATAATTAAGAAAACATCAAAGTGTGCCGTGCCACAATGGAGCAAAGCAAAATTGCAATACACATACTGTTCAAGAGATACAAAATTCCATTACTACAGAAGGATGAAACTACAAGAAATGCACATTCTGCCTTCAAAGTGTACAACATCCATGCCTAACCCAGATGGATAACTGCAACAATTACATATATACTCCCCCATTTAAAAAAACAAAAACATAAAGTCATCAGAAAGAAAGAAATTAATCATACAAATTGCCAAGAGATAGACTGAAAAGAAACCAATACATGAGCCAGATCCAACAAAAAATATAAAAAAGATCATGATCATCAATAAAAGGCGGAACACTGACAAATCAACCAAAATAAGATGCGAAAACTAAAATGCCAGTCAGAAAGTAAGAACGTAAATAGATTGATCGAAAACCACCCACTCAAATTGCCCATTCTAAACAAACAGAGAAACCTCATAATTACACACAAAAATCCATCCTTTCTCACTAGAACTCATCCCAACATTCGATCAAATACTCCCAAACCCACAAATTCAAAACTCCATCAATTATTCCATTCCACAACCAAACCAACAAAAAAACCCACCTTTTCCACAAAATCGAAACAAGATCCCAGAAAACAGAACCAGATCATGCTCAGCAACGCAATAACCCATCAACTAACAAATCAAAACACATCCATAAACCCAAATAAAAAAAAAACAAATATACAGAAAAAAAAATGGATGAGATCTCTTACAACGAATTCACCACCCCACAATCGTGATCACTCAAAAGATCTCGAGTTCTGATATCAAAGATGGCAATGAAACCAGATCCCTCACTCTTCTCTCTCTCTCTCTCTCTCTCTCTCTCTCTCTCTCTCTCTCCTCCCCCTTCGGCTTCGGTGCTCACGGGGTACGACGACGGTGGGCAAAGGGGTCATTTATAGATAGCCGGTTAAGTAACGGCGTTAAGTAACGGCGGGGTGTTAGAATTATTCAACAAGTGGCACGAAGTACGAACCCATTAAGTCCCGCTCGTTTTCGGTTTCGCGGTCGTGGGTTCGAGTTTTTTTTTGTTCGAGTTTTTTTTTGTCCATTTTTACGTGTCGGTCCCTAATAAATGTTACATTTACTTTTACCACCTTCCTCCTCTCACTTTTGCGGAAACGTTTATTAAATAAATTAGTTTCAATTATTGATAAAATAATAAATACGTATATATATATACAATGTATCAATTTAAAAAAAAAGGATAAATTATAATTAGTTTTTTTTATGATGTGAGAGTTTTAAAATTGTAGTACATTATCATAGTAAAAAATAATATATAGTCAAAATTAGGTGTAATTGCTAGAAAATATGCAATTATGTTTTATATATCTATAATCACTGAGTTTTTCATTTTAAAATATGCTGAATTTTGAGTTATTTTGGATTGGGATATTGTAATAATCTTTTGGTTTGACTGAGAGAACTTGTGAATTTAAAAATTTTATATTTGATTGGGAGATTTTGGAAAAAATTTCAGTATTTGAAGAATGAAATAATGATGGACAGCTAGTGGTTATATATTGCTAAATTAGGAGAAAATCAGCATTTCAGTAAAGTATTTAATATTTTTAAATATTTTGCTAAAATAAAATATATGTAAACATTTACCGGATTTTATATTAATTATTAGGGGGCCCTTTTTTAATTAATATTATCAAAATAAATAATTATTAGAATAAATTTTTGTTTTTTGGGATAATCATTGAGTTAATATTGTACCAATATATAAACTTGTATTATCTCAAACTTTTCTATTATTCTTTGTTTTTATTTTGTGTTATATACAGTAACGACTTTAGTCATGTTTTTAATATTTACTTTTTTTAAATTTCTTTTAATGATGTTGCTTTTTTTTATTTTTATACAAATGTTCAATTTTTTAAAAAAAATTTGTTATATTTACATCTTAAATTTAAATTTATGTATTTACAACTTCAATCTAATGTAGAGTTTTACTAATTCCATTAATATTTTGATAACTTGGTATAAAATTTTTTTTAATATTTATAATCTTCATCGAGAGTTTCAAAGGTTTGATCAATTTATATTAAGAAGACCAAATATAATTAGATTTGTATTAAACGTTATATTTTCAAAACATGTATAATAAACAAGCTAAAATTTTATTAATATTAAATGTTTTAAAATATCTTTGATTTTAAACAATTAGGCCATTTTTACTCTAATTAATTTCACAATGAGCGTGTAAAAGTGGTCATATTTAAAAGTGTAGGTTGAGAGACTTGTCTTTCCATAACGGTCGTAAAACTCATTTGGTTGAAGCATGACCTCATGTGTTATTGTTAAGGCCGATTTGCTTACATTTTATTGCACTTTTTTTTTTATTTGAAAAACTACAAGCACTCTCAAAGAGACAAATATATATATATATATATATATATATATATATATATATATATATATATATATATATAAATGCATTAATTATAATGATTTAACAATCTCTGGTTATAATTTTTTTTTTTTTTTTTATTATGCAATCCGAAGAGAAGAAAACACTAATCCTTCCATGTAAGACTCACATAATGACTAACAAATAATATTTATGAACAATACTTATGAATAGCACTTATAAACAGTACTGCAAAAGCAAAGTTTTGAACTTGACTCTCTTGCACACTTTATGATGATTTACCATTAGTTTAACAATGGTTTTTTTATTGCACTTATTTTGATATTATTTGTTTTTTTTTAAATCATCACAAATATGGGCACACTTAGAGGTTTATCTAGTGATTTTTTATTGAAGTAGGCATCATTAACAATTGAATTGATCATGTCGATATTGCATATTTGGAAAAGAAAAAAAAATGATACAGTGATTGATAATTGTTTTAAAGGTCCACAACCTTTAATACAAACTGGTCCTTATGGTTGTCTTCTTATTAAAGGCATCCATTTGAGGGAAAGTATACGGAGATGGGCATAAGTCAAATTACTTTTTTACTAAAGTGTAAGAAAGGAGAAGGAGTCATTCTATAAAAAAATCCAATTCATCTTATTTTTAAAATCTTTTTGAACCCAAAAAAGTCCACGCAATTTTTGAATTATCCAATCCAGTTCTCCTTTTCTAACAAATGAGCACCAAAAATGCTAGAAATGATATTATTTCCACCACCTCATGAAAGTGTCATTCACTTCACTCCACTTCTCCATTTCTCTCAAGTTGATTCCAAATAAACACCCCTTAAAGAAGACATTATAAGCAATCTAATCAATATGGTAAATGTTGCATATATGTAATAGGATGATATAGCAGTTAATAACTATTTCAATAGTTTTCAACCAAATAGTCTTTAAGTTAGCGTATTCTCTTTACCACAAGCTAACATTACAATAACATTTCTTTATTTATCTTACTAGGAAGATGAGATTAAAAAGAAAATAATTTACCAAAGGGCTTATAGCCCATTGGTATTTGATCCCATATAAAAAGCAATTGTGAGATATTAAAAAATTTTGAGTTCAAAATTCATTAAAAATAATGGTGGTAACAGATCACTACTTGTGAGTGTAGGCTAGTTTGCAACCCAAATTCTATGTTTCTAATTGAAGCCATACCGATTGGATGATCAATTTTTAACTCATGCACATGTCTATGTCTATGATATATACGGTGCTTGTCGCTTTTATAAAAAAAATTTATAATATGAGATTTCAAAAGAGTGCTATTATTTTATTAAAGGAAAACAAGTTTTAAAAATAGTTAATGAAAAGTGAGGTGAAATGAGTTACTTTACCGTAATAATAGGACGGTTATTTTAATAATATTGTTTTCAAAATTACCACCTAATTATTACGTAATTTAAAAACCAAAATAACGGAATAAATAATTTTGACTGTATAATAAATAATTTCAGAAATTGTGACTAAACTGGTAGGGCGGTGAACGCACCCAAAGGCGGTGACGGGATCCACCCCAAACTAATCCCCTAATTTGACGGTCATTGCCGTCTTAACCCCGATCGTGACGGAACGGAAACAGTGACCGCTAGTCGAGGCCAAACAGCATCTCTCCCCCCGCACGCTTACGTGTCACTCTACCAATCAAACACGTCATCACCGCTTTTGAATTCAACCATCCCGCCAGATAGCCTGAGGCTTAAAAGCGACGTCACCTTAAACACAAACGGGCCCACTGCATTAGATGCCGGGGCCCACTAACTCATGCAGAGACCGAGGAATCTCACTAGAAAAGTCACCCAGACCGAGATCGAACGATACATAAAACGCCACGTCAGAGTGTATGCGAGGGGAGCGGAGATGTCACTTGGTTGGTGAGATTCGGAACGTCAATGTGGGACCAGAGAGAAGGGGTTCATAATTGCGTGTTGGGCTTTGATTTATTCGCGCCAACTCTTTTGACAAAGGAGTTGCAGCACCCAATATCACCCTCTTTTGATTTGTTTTAATATTTTTTTGGATATTATTATTGGTATAAATTTGGATTTTGTTTTTATTATTTTATTATGTATCAAATTTTGAATGAGACATAAATAATAGCCTGGTTATGGTGGGGCCTTGACTTTCTTTCAATTAATTTATTTATCATCAATGTACAGCGTTAGAAAGAAAAAGTGTGGTTATATTTTGGGGATAAAGGAATATTTGTTTTATTTTATTTAATAAAAAGAATAAAGACACATATATTTTATTTAAAATCTTAAATAATAAAAAATTAAATGTAACTTTAGTGGAAGTGATGTAAAATTTTATATTTTAAAGAAAAATACGCTTATAAATATAAATTATTTGAAATAAAAATATCCAAGAACTCCTTAATCAGAATTTACAGTGTATTCAATGGTGAAAAAAAAAATTAAAACTTTTAGCATAAAAGTATATAATTATGTAAAACCAGACAAGTTGTAACTTTACCAATCAAAATTCAGTACAATTTTTATTTTTTACGCTATTGTTACTGCTTAACGAACAGAACCTTATAAATCATGATTTTGGACAAATCATTTTCAGGGATATATATACTTCAATTTTTTATTTTTTACAGTATCATATATATTTATATCGGTGTTGAAAATTTACAAAGTGACCCCTGAATGTGGTGGGACAAAGAAGTGGTTGTGAGGGGCCATTCACAAGTATTGTTCTCTAGGCCCCCCCCCAACACTGCACTTGTTGGCATCCTCATCTCTAATCATTTGAGTTTATACCTACCACTCTGCTTTGTTGTGATGCCAATTAGTCTTAAATCTTTTGAGTTTTCCATTCCTCCCATCTATTTCACCATCTAATTCTTCTTCTCCTCCTCCTCCTCCTCCTCCTCCTCTTTGTAATTCTCATCACTATTTTATAATCCTTTGTCCCACTTTAACCAAACACACAAATTATTTATAATTTGTCTTCTATATGTGTTTGCCCCTTTCATCAATTCCTTGTTATCTTCATGCATCATACTTTTGTGTTTATATATATATATATATATACTAAAAAACAAGAATTTTCTATATATATATATATATACATATAGTATAACATACATATATTGTTTTCTTACATATATTCTATAAATTTATATTTTTGTTAATTTTTCACTCATTATAGATTAAGCATTTGAGGAATCTTTATGTCAAAAATATCCTTTCTGTACTTTCTCTTAAAAAAAATACCAAAAATAGACAAAATTAAATTTTGTGTTCATAAATCATATATGTCTTTGAGTTTTACATATTATAATATATTAAATCATAATCCTTCATCAACTTCAAGTATATTTAATTACCAAATGGTTTTTGTGTAATATTGATATGTTAAAGGGTATATATATGTAAAAAAACCAAAACTTTTGATTCCAAGTACAAGGGAAAAAAGCTATTTTATAAAGTTTTTGTTTTTATCCACATGTAGGGTTTAAAAAATACTAAAAAACAAAACTCCATTCATAAAATCTTTGTGATTAAGAAAGAATAACAAACATTTGATGGATAATTACAAACTATTTTGGGTGATAGTATATATAGAGATAGAAAAAGGGCTTTTTCAATCAATTTCATTGGTGTTGCTTGCACATTAGTCATTAAAAATTGAAAGACACAAGCATGATGTGCTACATAACCAAAAAGAATAATAAAATATATCTTAATTTTATTTTATTGATTAAATAATATGTAGTTTCTTATTGAAGAGTATTATTAGAAGAGAAAGGAGGGGGCATTTGAGTACCTTAAACCTAGGAAACAATTGAATTAAAGATATTAAAACCATTGCAAAAGAGTGCTCTTAAAGTTTAAGCCATGAATGATTTTAGTTTGGCCAAGAAAATGTATAATTTTGTTGGATGCAACCCATTTGGTGGACTTGGGCTACCAATAATGTACTATAGGTTAGGCTCCAAAGCCCAAGTTAAAAAAAAAATGAAGCTATGTCAACAAATATGCTACTGCAGAGAATGTGAATTGAATTGAGAGTGAGGGAATCCATTAGAGTGAAACAAAGCGGAAAGGAAGAAAGAGTGTGAGCTAGGGCAAAACTATTAGATGGCGATACGATGCCGAATCTCACTCAAATTCTTGGTGGAGAATCCTTGCAAGAAGCTCTTTTGATTTATTAGGTTTGATCTTTTTTTTTTATCCTTATTTGGTGTTTGTTACCCATCGATTATGATAATGATAATGATACTTGTGTTATTGAACCTCTCTTAGTGAATGTCGTTGTCATTGGGCATGTGTAACTTTAGTTTAACTTAGAGAAGATATTGTAATCCCTTTGTTAATATAGTTGTTAGGGACGCAGTGGCATAGGTCCATAGTCCCACATCGCCTGTGGGACTGAGTCCCTCTAGCCTTATATACCCTTACCAAACATTCCCTCTAACTGCAGTTATAGAGAAGTTAGGGTGGTGGGTCCCTGTATTAACATGGTATCAGAGCATATGTATCTAGGGTCATGGCCGTGGCTAGGACCTTGGGTCCCACATCCGTTGTGGGCCTAGGGGGCATGTTAGGGACGCAGTGGCATAGGTCCATAGTCCCACATCGCTTGCGGGACTGAGTCCCTCTAGCCTTATATACCCTTACCAAACCTTCCCTCTAACTGCAGTTATGGAGAAGTTAGGGTGGTGGGTCCCTGTATTAACAATAGTGAAAAGAGTTTGAAGTGGCTCTAAGGAGTCATGTGGTTTTTCCCTTGATTTGAAAGGTTTTCCATGCAAAAGATGGTTATCTTACATGTTGCTTGCATTTAATGTGTTTTAGAAGTCATTAGTCCGTTCTAGATCATAAATAATGGTTAAAATCGCATTTGGAAGGGTTGTAATTGATCTAGGGTGGTCACAACCCCGCATAGAGGTCACACAAGACCTGCACAAGATCAACAGAAGGTTGTGTGGGTAGCGTATGCCCACATAGACTCGGCAGAGAGCTGTGCTGGCAGTATGCACCCGCATGAAAACCGCGCGTGCTACAGTAACTGTGCTATAGTATATAGTGATTTTACTACAATAATTCTACCATTCTTGTGCCCGGAACCCCTAACAAATTTAACCTTCGAAAGAGATTAACTTGTTTGTTATTGTGTTTTTGTTTAATATGACTAGACATGTAGCATGTTCTGAAGTCTCTATTAAAAAGTGGATAAAATTGAACAAATTCATTTAGTTCAAATGTCACACACTATTTATGAACCACATAATAAATGATTAAAATTTAAGTAATTACTATGCTTTTAATAATAATAATAATAATAATAATAATAATAATAATAATAATAATAATAATAATGTAAGAAGATGTTCAAATGCATGTACCCTATAACATTATAACATGGTAAATCTAGTTTTCAAAAAGATTCCTTTCAAAACATTGTAATTTTTCTAAATATGTATCTTAGATATCAATTTTGTCAATTAGACATTGGATATTTCGATTTATTGTAATATGATTCTTTTGTTCCTTTTTTAGTAAAATAGTTATTAGCCGATGTGGTTGACTTAAATTTTAATGAGATTATTGATGTTTTTTCGAAAAAAAAAATTGATAATTTTACCTTTATCAGATTCATCTCAGTTATTTATTGATTGTGTTTAGTTACTTAAAAGATGAGCTAATCCCTTAGATGGGGTATGGTCAGATTCAATGCATGAATTTTATTTTTTATTTTTGTTAATGCATGTGGACTACTAGACATATATTCATTCAAGCTATAAAGTGATGATATGAGCATATTGTGTGATTGTGGTATGAAAAGAAAGAAAATTCAATAGAAAAATTCGAGGAAAGAATTAAAAAAGAAAAGAAAAAGTGATTTAAAAACTTTTAAAATTAACTCAATAGCTACTAAATGATAGGGTTTGATCTTATTTTTGTATTCTTACAATTTAACACTGTTATGCCCCGATCCTAAAATTAGGCATGTGCCAACTGATGTGACATCCGGAAGTAGGTGATGAATAGATTCATCACTCTGAGACATTACTAAGCTATATTTATCCTGTGAATAATTTTCAATAAAACATTATAAAATACAAAATGCAAAAATTTCCCTAAAGCATAGGACAATCAAAGGGTTTATATACAAAATAAGTTCAAATACACATCTTACATAAAGTTTACAAGATGCAAATAAAATAAAGTATAAATTCTAAATTCATCTTTGTAGTCCCCCCACTATAAGATCAAACTAAGGAGCCAACCTATAATGCATACGAACCAAAATGCTCAAGAAGTTTAGCATTAACATGACATACTCTAAGTGGAAACCTGAAAATTTTTGAGGAAGATATATTATGAGTAATAAGGTTACTCAATGAGTGCACATGTATCCAATAAATTAAGTAAATGTAGTTGAAACAAGAAAAATAAGAAAAATATATTTTAGAAACTCAAATACTGATAAGAGATATGAACAAAGAGAAATTATACATTTACTTTGAGGATTTGCCAAAACCTTAGTTTGAACTTAGCTGTGGCAGCAACTAAGTCCGAGCCTAACCAGGACTACTGCTTTGGTATTGGTCACTGAGACCGTATGCATGGTGAATCATAGTGTCACAGTTTTAATAGAGATAGATGTCCACTAGCATTTTCCATTATGTTTTCTCCCCACCTCCTAAATGGGTTCAAATATTCCAATCACTCATGCCACCTCTAAATATGTTGGACCGTGAGGACCCTTATTGTTGTAGGTGGAGTTCAAGGCACCCGGTCGCCAAATGAATCATCATGCCATAACAAACAATATAGCTATGCAAAAGAAATAACCTAGACTATCATTTTAGTGTCACACATATACATGCCTTCCTATTTCCATATTAAAACATCTCATTAAATAATCATAAGAATTCCATATAAAATTTTGAAAGAGCATGATATAAAGGCGATTATTAGGGTTGATGATAAATAAATGAGAATGGCGTCAAATTTTCATAATTTTCACTTTGAACCAAAATAGCAATTTAAGCTTGCACGGTAACAAAATTCACACACACACACACATAACAAAACAAAATCCATTCACTAACTTTTTAGGTAGAAAATAGAAAAATCTTATATTCCTCCACAGGTGCATTGCCTTTGCCTAAGAGAAAATAAATGAGAGACCTAATGATTTAGCCCAAATAGCAAGTATAACCTACAACTTAGCTCTAAATACATTGTTTGAAGGACCTTGAACTTATAGCTAGTTGAAACCTATTTTAAAAATTTTACCTAACCATTAACTTTACTAGACCTAATAGAAATAACATCTACCAAAACCGAGTGAAGTTGAACAATTCACTTTTGACTAAAGAAGCTTAAAACAACCAGAACTAGGATGGATCAAGTTGAAACTATCATGCTTCGTCTCGCGAGATTGGCACACGACAACCACCGTGACAACCCGAGGAAGAACACCCACACCACTCAACTCTCAAGTCACTACAAGACTAACAACATCTGAGAACAATCAGACCTGAACAGAGTTCACAAGTTCAAAACATACAGAATAGAGTACAAGAATACATAGAGGAAAAAAAATCAAACCAAAGCCTAAATATAGGGTTCAATGAAATATGTTTGTCATGATTACAACAAGGTTTCTGAGAAATTAGACAAAAAACGAACCATGCATAAAGAGTGACAAATACACTAGTGGATCCATGTCCTTATACAATGCAACATATTCAAGAAGAAACATACATAAAACAAAGATTAAGATAGATAGTTAGAATGATGCTCAACACTCCGGTCTACCGCAACGCCATTATAAGCTAGAGCCTGAAAGAGAGGGAAAGGGTGAGTAACTAGAGTTACTTGATCAGTGAATGGATTAGCATAATTCTATAGGGTATAAAATACTCGATAAAATAACAAGACCAATCTTTTGTACTAATACATATAGATTAGAACCTTACGATATATATATATATATATATATAGACACACACACACACATGTATAAAGAAGCCATATATAGCATAGAAAAACTACTTTTCTCAATTGAGTTTCAACATTTGGAGCTCATGAATAGCATAATATGAGTTTTAAAAATAATAAAACACGATGTTCATCATCAAATCAATTTTGCTTTGCATGAAGACTTATTTTTCTCAAAATATGAAGTTTGCATCTCGAGCACTTAGATAATGGTCTAGAAATCCCTCTAAACTCTATTCGTGGCCATAGAGCTGTCAAAACAGGCCTAACCCGTCGGGCCGGCCCGCCCCGCAGACAAAAATAGGCGGGTCGGGTTGGCCTTTTGTAGGCCCGTTTGGAAGCGGGCCCAAATGGGTCAACCCAAACGGGGCGGGCTTCAGGCGGGGCGGGGCGGGCTTCGGGCGGGCTAGCCTGCCCCTTTAATTTATTAAATTTTTTTAATCTATTTTTTAATCTAAAAAGAACTCAGAACTCAAAAGTGGAGTCTGACTGTCTGAGAGAAAGAAACCTACTCGACACTACGACGACGAGCAGCGGCTTCTTCTCGCCACCCCCAACTCCGCCGCTCCTCGATCTCTCTCTCTTCTCTCAAGTATCGCGCTCTTCCCCAATCTCTTCATCTTTCTCCTCGATCGGACCCTTTTTCTCGCAAGATTTGGCTGTTGATTCGTCTCACTTTCTCAATTTCTTTATCGTCAGCAACCATCTTTTTCCTGTGAGAAAATGGCACTTCCTTTCTTGTTTTTGAGCAAGTATTGGCTCTTATTTTGTAAGATGCATAATGTCCTGAGCTATTGTTAGTGATCGGATGAATTTTTACTATGATCTTAATTCTGTGAAGTGTTGAAGTTTCAATCTTATGGGAACCAATATCCTTTGAAAGACCTAATTACCTCTAATTCAGATGTGATAACATTCTAGTCAGAAATTAAGTATCACTTTCTTAATTAACCACTAATATATATATATATGTCTCACATATGGGAAGCAGCTAGTCTTGTGGATATTAAACCTCACAAGTTAGTAAGATGATCATCATCATAATGTAAATATGATAGCTAGAAGATCTTCTCTTAATACATAGACAAGTGTTTGTTTTTAGCTGATGGATCGTCAGTAGAACTCTTAGATGCAAATTATGCAATTGATGTGACTCTGAATATCAGTGGTGCATATCATGTAGGTCTTTTCATAATGAATTCTACATCATTGTTATCTATTCATCTTCATGCTTTGTTGAATTGTTGATATATTTTTAAAATGCACTTTTCATTTTCTTTTGGATGACAGTAGGAATTAAGCACACTAATATTAATTGTTATTCCTCTTTTCTTTTACCTATATAGCTCCCTCTCTCCTCCCTATATATATATATATATATATATCAAACCTTTGATGAGAAATAGGCAATCCATTAGTGTGTCCTAGCCTTCCACTTTCCAGTGCAGATTATGTCTTGTGCATGTGTGTGTACACATCTCAAACTTATTAACTATCAGAGTTTGATGGCAAATTGGATAGCTAGCCAGTCCGTGACTTTGTTGACCACCACCAAGTAGCTAGTTTATTGTCAAAGATTTGATTATTATATAGTATTTTTTTTTTATCATTTCTTATATTTTTCATATATATTTGCAGGATAAATTAAAATCATGGAATCCATCTCTTTGAATCAAAGTGTGAACTTAGATGAACAAGAATTGGAAAGCACTCAATCTGATAAGGAGACAAGTAAAAAAGCGAAAGAATTCTCTGATGTTTGGAATTTTTTTATAAAGAAGGGGGTGGATCAACATGGCATACAAATAGCAGAATGCAAGGGATGTAAGAAAGAATACAAATGTGGAGGTAAAAGGTATGGGACTTCTTCACTGAGGCGCCATAAGGATAACTGCAAAATGATTAAATTCAATGATGTAGGACAAATGTTTCTTGATCATGAAGGGAAGATAAGGTCAAAGAAAGTAGATCAAAAAATTGCACGTGACTTATTAGCTGCTGCAGTTATAAAACATGATTTGCCATTTTCATTTGTTGAATATGATGGCATTAGAGCTTGGATAAAATATGTAAATCCTGATGGCATTTGCATCTCAAGAAATACTCTTATTTCTGATATTACAAAAATATATATGAGAGAGAAAGGGAAACTTAAGCATGTTTTGGGTAATATTCAGAATAGAATTTGCTTAACTTCAGATGTGTGGACTGCATGCACTAGTGAGGGCTACATTTGCTTAACAGGACATTTTGTTGATGAAAATTGGAAATTGAATAGTAAAATTCTTAACTTTGCTAAATTGCCTCCTCCACACTCAGGAGTTGAATTAGCTGCAAAGTTATTTTCATTTTTGAAAGAATGGGGAATTGAGAAGAAAGTGTTTTCTTTGACATTGGATAATGCATCTAGCAATGACAATATGCAAGATATTTTGAAAGAGCAATTGTCTTTGCATGATAGTTTGTTATGTGGTGGCGAATTTTTCCATATTCGTTGTTCTGCTCATATTTTGAATCTCATTGTGCAAGAAGGGTTGAAAGTAGCTCATGATGCTTTGCATAAAATCAGAGAATCTGTCAAATATGTGAAGGGTTCAGAAAATAGAATGAAAAAATTTGAAGAATGTGTGGCCGCAGTTGGCAACATCGACACCAGTATTGGCGTGCGATTAGATGTATCCACCCGTTGGAATTCAACATATTTAATGTTGAATAGTGTCATTAAATATAAAAGGGCGTTTGCTTTTTTTCAATTGAATGATAGAAATTATAGATATTGCCCTTCAAATGAAGAATGGAGAAGAGGAGAAAAAATATATGAGTTCTTGGAGCCTTTTTATGACGCTACCAACTTGATATCGGGATCTTCTTATCCTACATCAAATTTGTATTTTATGCAAGTTTGGAAGATTGAAGTTTTATTAAAGGAAAACTTGGCAATTGAAGATGTGGTGATTAGTGATATGTGTAGAAGGATGAAAGAAAAATTTGATAAATATTGGAAGCAATATAGCATGGTGCTTGCATTTGGGGCTATCCTTGACCCACGAATTAAATTGTCAATGTTGGAGTATTTTTATGGGAAGGTTGAGTGTGATTCTACTAAATGCCAAGAATAGGTGTCATTTGTGAGAACAAAATTATACACACTTTTTGAGCATTATTCAAATGCTAATAAGTCAAATCCTTCACAACCACAATCTTCTTCTATCATTACACCTACATCTACACAAGGTGGTGGAGGAATTAAAAGTAAGGGTAAAAGAATCTTTGATGTAAGTGCTCTATCATTTTCTTTCTTCCTTTATATATTTATCTAATTTGTTTATATTTTATTCATGATAACATATGCCAATTATTGATTGTAGGAAATTAAAGCATTTGAGAGCCAATCAATTACAAGTGCAGGAAAATCTCAATTAGATCTTTATTTGGAGGAGCCAAAGCTTGAATTTGCATATTATGAAGATTTGGATGTGTTGGAGTATTGGAAGAATTATAAGCATAGGTTCCCAATTCTTACATTAATGGCAGGTGATGTCTTAGCTATCCCAATAACAACTGTTGCATCTGAATCCGCCTTTTCTATTGGTGCTCGTGTGCTCAACAAATATAGAAGTTGCACTCTTCCTGAAAAAGTACAGGCTCTCATTTGCACCCGTAATTGGTTGCATGGTTATAGCATTGGTAATTTACACATTATTAATTTAAATTGTTTATTTAGTTGAAATCTTGAAACATTTGTTTATTTTAAATTTAATTTTTAACTATTTTTTATATTTGTTGGTTTTTATGTAGATAATGAAGATGAAACAAACACTAAACCAACTACATCTGGTGAGGGTTCAAACATTCTTGAAATTGTTGATGACGATAGAATGGAAGGAGGAGATGGAGAAGAGGAAAGTTTGAATGATTTAATTTAATGGTTGATGAATTTTAAATTTGTAATGAACTCTAATATTATATATCTTAATACTTAAGAGGATAATGATGGTGCTTATTCAGTTTGTACTTTTGTTAGTGTATTGAAAATGATGGTGCTTATTTCTTTTCTTGTTGATTGATGATACATTTGGGCATGTAATAGATGAAATTTGTCCTTGTTTAGGACTTGGATTTGGTGGTGAATTGTGGAGCATTAAAGTAAAGTTATTAGTGGTTGAGTCCAAGTCCAAGCCTGTAATTATTTCAAGCTTTTTAGCGGGCCGGCCCAAGTCCAAGTCCAAGCCTGTAATTAAATGATCAGATTGTATTATTCAGCATTGTTTTTGATTTTTTGCGGGCCGGCCCGTTCAACCCGCCAACCCAAGGTGGGTTGGGTCGGGTTGGCATTTTGCCAACCCGCCAAATGGCGGGCCGGCCCGCCCCGCCCCGCCAAATGGCGGGTTTTGGCAACCCGCGGGCCGGCCCGCCCCGCCGGCCCGTATTGACAGATCTACGTAGCCATGGCTAAGTTCAGAGTCGTCAAAGCACTCATGCCCTTGACGTTGACCTACAGGGTCAATATGGTAACTACGAACTCTCGATATTCGTCTAATCAGGGCTCTATGCTCCACCTAAAGTGGGTAGATCAACCAGGTTCACCATGCCACCTCTAAAGGTTGACCCATGGGGACTCCCTATTGCAACAGGTGGGTTCCAACTCCATCACCATCAAAACCTCAAGAAGTGTATCATCAATAAAATTCATGTAAATCATTTCACAGGGTCCTTATTAAGAACAAATATTCACATATTGGTGATAAACATCATTATCGTATAAACCCAAGCCAAATGTATAACATGTACAAAAAGTTCAACAGTTTATTTCAACATGATGTAACAACATGGTCATAAGCGTTTTCATCAAATATCAAGAGTTTCAACGGAAAACATAAAACTTCTTCTAAAACAATCAAACCATCAGTTTAATATGGTAAAACTAAGGATTTCATTTAAATCAAACCATAAATATATTTAGATAGTATTCTACCATAAATGTGCAATCATAACCTACCCACCAACTATGGAGATCGACTCCTCAATGGCGCCACTCCTTCACTGGTTCCTTGCCTCGAGCAGAGCTCTCACCACCTAAAACCAACACAAGCTATAAGGGCTTAAAAACAAGAAGAAAATACAAGAAGAAAAAGCATGCATGAGCTTCTTTAAGTTACATGTCATGAAACCTTGACAAAGCTTGAGTGTGGCCTGAACTTGAGCTCTAAAGCTTTAAAGAAATCTCTATGGAGGTAAACTTCCAACACAACCATGAAACTAGAGGTTTTGCAAAGGATTTTTCGGTGCTACAGTAGCATACTACAGTAGCCCGATTTCAAGAACAAGAGAATCCATGGTTTCATCAAGGTGGAGAGGGTGAATCTTCACATCCACTTCATGAGCAAGAAAGAGTGAAATCAAACAAACCACTCAACAAATCATCATCATCAAGCCAAGGTTCAATATCCACAAACCTAAGACTAACATCCTCAACCAAAACCAAAATAAAATAAGGAGAAAGATGATGGAGAAGAAGAGCTCACCTTCAAAGGATCTTCAACTAAGAGTAGAGATGGAGGTCAAGCAAAGGCTCCTTCTTCTCATTGAAAGCAATGAGAACAAAAGGAAGAAGAAGAAGAAGAATAGATTTTTGAAAATTAGGGCTCAAGTTCAATACTTTAAATACCTTGAAAGTACACAGCCAAGAGCACGGTTGTGCAAATCCTAGCATGACCGTGCTTCTATCTGAATGGAGTGAAAATTGCACATCCAAAGAGTTGCACAGGCAAGAATACGGCCGTGTATTTACTAGTATGCGAAGAAAGCACTGGCGTGCTGATGTCCATGCATTTTATAGGAAATTCTGGATGAAAGGAGCACGGTTTCTTTGTCTTAGCACCACCGTGCTCTTGAAGCACGACTGTAAGCATGAGCGTGCTTATGCCTATGCACTTTATAGGCTAAGCTATTGTAAAAACACCACAAGAAAAAACACTTACTAGATTCTGTACTATAGTAAAAACTATAGTGACCAAGAACCGAGCTTAGAGTATAATCACTACTAGCTTCCAACCCCAACCACTTAGTCCATATTTATGACCCTTCCAACTTATCTCTTAGTCAAACTATTTAACATCACCAATATTTAAGAACAAAATCAAGAACATCCCAATTTTAACTCATCAAACACCTATGAAAACATATAATATAAGTCCTATAATAACTCTTCCATTTTGGCTTCATGTTTATCACTCCATTAAATGTTAGTGAGAACCATCACATGGAAGCGTAAAATTTCAAAGCAGTTGTAACCAATCTTCCTTGCTAACATTTGAGTCCCTCTCACTAATAGGTAATGTTGGCTAATGTAAACCAACTCAAGTTTACCAACAACCACATGGATCATGCAATTATACAAAACACATGAGCATAAGCATACTGGGAATTTTACTCAACCCTCTATTCATGTCTTAAAAAAATATTTCCAAGGTTCACAATAACCCTAAATTCCTAGGCAAAATGCCATTACTCCCAAATCATTGGCATTAACCTCATTACAATCAGCTTGATGATTCAAGCCCCTTGAAAGTTGGTTATCATCTCTCATAGGCATTTTGCCAAACAATTTATGGACATTTATCAAAAAGTCCTTAGTTTAACACTCTAGGTTTACTACAAACTTAGCATTTATAACATACATGATCCCCATAAAAAACCTCCAAGGAACTCCCATAATCACAATTAAGTCACACATGATTGTATTCCAACATCCTTAATACAAATTTTGCTCTCTAAGTGTACATACACACACACACACACACACATTCAACCTCTCCTAGGGTCCAACATACTTATCTCCTACCTTTCCCAAGTCACAATTCCACCCCACTTTCCAAGTAAAACGATGAAATTGATTAGGGTGCATACCAAGATTTACCAAAACTAGTGCTACTACGCGAGATCAAGAGTTGAAAATTGTAGCCCTAGAAGCATGCATTTGGCTTATACAAGGCATACAATTTAGATCTAAAAAGAACAATTCTCTCACAACATCTCAAAGATACCATTAAGCCATAAAATTGGACATAAAAAGAGTGAATTCCTGGACATGGAATCCGTGGGATTTCAACTTAAATATAAAAAATCCAAAGAATCCAAATGATCCAAACAGTCATCTAAGCATGGAGGGGATTCTACTATTTAATTAAATAAAGAACATAATACTTATTTTGATTCCTTTCCTAACTCTTTTCTTTTTCGGGATTATAATAGAAGAAAGAAGAAGGATAAAGGTTTAAGGGTTAAAATTCGGGATGTCACTGTAAATACTGCAATAATTTCAGCTATTAATAAATCACCCTTCTACAATACTAGTTATAGTAAAAAACAATAATGGGTTGGGTTGACATTACAATAATACTACATCCAAGGATAGAAAAATATTAGGTATCATAAATACTGACTTTAATAGAAGCTAGAAAAAATTTTAAAGTGTGTTTGTTTATGCAAGTGAGGACATCAATAGATTGAAGACCCTGTTTGGTGCATCTCCTAAATATTAATTTGCATTATAACCTATATAAGCAGTCTTGCAAAAAACATCATGGAATAAAAATTGATAGTCAACTTCTTTCTTTGAAGCATTATTAAAACATAGTCATTTATTACCAATAATATAGACTCATTGAAGTTGAATATATGATATATAAACTCAAAGAAGTCATGAAAAGAAAATGTTTACACCATCCAAGAAATCCATTAATTACATTTAAACCTAATTGATTAATATACCCCATAACAAGATTCTGAACAAAAAAATCATCAAAGAAGAAGAATCCATAATCCCCTGAAGAAAATATTGATCATGCTAATTGAAGATCTCCTCTTGAGTTTTCTTTTTTCCCCCTTCTTTGGTACATCTCTAGTTCAACATATCAACCCCTTGATTCATGAGCATGACCTTGTTGATCTTCACATCCTCTCTATAGCAGGCTTGGCATGACTTTTTTGAATCTTCTTATTATAGTTTTGTTGGTCTTTATAGCTTGGTTATGAAGTTATTTAGGTTAAAAGTTTTTGGCATGATTGTGTCTCTCAGCATTGTTACCACTTAATCACCTTCACATTAGAAGGATGGTAACTCTTTCCTTTACAAAATAAGAGGTAGATGGATCAACTCCCTCTCACCATCTGACAATAATGGTTGAGGTGAGTGGATTGTCTGCTTTATCACAAAATAAATAAATAAATAAATAAATAAAAATAAAATTTTTATCGCTTGAAAACATTGAGACAGTTGTGACATCCTATGTGGTTTAGCCATGCCCCTCTTAGAAACTTTGAAAATTGATTATTTATTCTATTTTCATCTCTGAAACATAAAAAAAATCAACTTTTTTTACATCCATTCCGCAATCTTCACATTAATTGACAAAGCTGAAGATTTAATATAAAATATATTGAAAATATTTACAATTCACTTAGAAAACAATGAGAGATACTATTTAGCAAGGGATTTTCTAGGATTAACATCCCTAGTTAATAGCCTCGTGAATAATTGTTTTCCCACGGATTTCATAGTCCCTCAATAAATAGCTAAGACTTATTCCCTGGGTAATTTCTATTAACCATTCCTTAATAGAAGAGGAATCCTTTGGTAAATTTAGCAAGCGATTTATTTTGAGTAATTTATTGTCAAAGTTTCAAGAATTAAAATGTTATATCCCTAAATAATCCATGTATAATGTTTCCTAGGGATTATTCTCAGGGAAATTTATTAGTATTTGAATGCAGCAATAATAAATAAATGCCTTGGTAATCGATTGCTAAATATACTTAAGGTTTATTTTGTTAGTGATCTTTGTATAATAAAATTTGAAAATGTGGTTTTTTTCTGTGTAGTCCATTGTTAATATAAAATAAATTTTTATTTGTTTATTTTAAATTTATATTACAAATTATGATACAAAAGATTGTATTAAATCATTCCTTTTGAACAATCCATATTTCTCAATATAATGTACTAAAATTACCAAATTATATTATACCTTGCTAAATACATTAAACAAGTAACACAATTCATGTCATTAATAAGTGCTAACACATATAGGTAGCACACAAGTGGCAAATAGTAGAAGTCATAAGTAAACTATCACAAACAAGCAACAAATACAAAAAATAAATCCCAACATAAGAATAACAAAATATCTAACAAGGTGGAGAATGATCAATACCATCTTATCCTTCAGCATCCTCTAATTGCGTATTTCTCCATGATTAAAGGCGTTCATTTCGGCGTAAGTGGGGAGAAGTGGGGGAAAGTGGACTGATTTCCTCCACTTCTCATGTTCTTTTTCTCTGAAGTGCGTTTTAACTAAAACCCACTTCAGTATTTTTTTACACCGAAGTGGGGGAAGTGAGTTTTTTATAAAACCCACATAAAAACCCACTTCTCCCACTTCCAAAGACCATTCAGAAGTAACACTACTTATATCAAAATAAACATCATAAGTAGAAAAATGAGCGCTTCATGAAAAGGACACTTTTAGCAAAATGAACATAGAAAGTGGAAGAAGTGATATCATTTGCCCTACTTCCCACCACTTCAGGGAAATAACACTTCCCCCACTTCGGGACTTCCTCTCACTTACATTGAAATGAACGCCCCCTAAATTAAAGAGGTGCATTCTTTTGATATAAATATAACTATAACATTCTTCTCATTAGCCATCTTTTGTTGAATTTCTCGAAGCTCTTGTTGATGCAACTCTTCTTAAATTTGTAATCGATTAAGCTAATATGGTAACTCATTTTTTACAACAAGGGATGCTGCAGTTGAGATATTGACATTTAAATTGGAACATTGGTAATAGAAAATGTTTGAGAGCCAAGACCATACTCTTTTTTTTCCTCTCCATCAATTGCTTTAATATAAAAAGGCAATTCATCTACGAAAGTAGGCTCTGAATTTCCTAATCTAGATTCTGTAGAAGATGTATGTTGTTTCAAGCTCAACATCTTTTCCCATATTAAAATGTAGGACCATAAAAAGGAATACCAACAACTTACATTAAAATGTCATAGTATTAGAAATGCTTACATTAATTGTTTTTTACTACGAAATCACAAAAGTTTCTCCATCATGTTTCTTGATATGAGTATGCTAGAAAAGCTCATGCGGAGTGGGTTTTCGATCCAATTTAGATTCCTATATCGATAATAAATATGAATTTTCTATGTTTATGTAGAAAAAATAAAGAAAATATCTCAACACATTTACAATATTATTTTTATACTTACATGATTTCTTCCTTACTTAATATGAGATACTAATCCTCTTGTGTGGCATCATGGCTTGCAACACTGCGTCAATTTTTTGAATTTGTCACTTGTTTCTTTTTAAATTAAGGTTTATCCTAGATAGCTTTCAATGTTTGTACTCCTCATTTAGATATGATGGCTTCTCTGTTGCTATTCGTCAAAAAATCACTATATCATTGTGAGACTTTCAAAACCCAAGACTCTTTCACTTTTGCCTATAATGAGCAATCTCAAACCCAATGCTTATGCATAGGATAAAAATATTTCAATCTTCAAACTGATAAACAAACTGATAAATATTTCAGTGTTGACAAATCCTTTTTTAGGGTTGAAGAAGTAAGATCATAGGATTCCTTCTCTTTTCTCACTCTACAAAACCAACAAAAGAAGTTATAGAATTATCTATTTCCTTTAATGGATTTGAGAAATACCATGTTCACTATAGAAACCAAGAATAATATATAAGCTTACCATCTTCACCTTCTTTCAACATTTGCATTTCAACATTTACATTTACCCACTATGCACATTTACAATTTTAAATCAAAGAATGGAGGATATGACACATGGAATACATCTCCATGATCATTTAAGTTGACTTAGATTGAGCCATAAAAAGCTAACTGACTTCATTCTTTTCAACTATCTCACTCCCTTGTGCTTAAACAAACGCTCAGCCTTTACATGGTTGTGCCTTTTACAATTATGACATTGTACATGGCCTTTAGACTTCTTTTCATTGAAGGTTGCTTGTTGCTCAAAGTTTCTTCATCTGCCTTGGCCTTGCTGTCTCCTCTGAACATGCCTCTACCTTATCCTCTCTTGCATTATGTGCTTCACTCTTTGCCTGGAAAGCTTTTTTCAATCTTCTCTGCCGAATGATTTAGTATCACTTCATGAGCTTGGAAGGAGCAAATAAGCTCATTAATGGTGAGAGTGTTGAAGTCCTTTGATTCATCAATAGTTGCTACCGCATGATCAAATCAAGGTCTCAAGCTATGCAACACCTTGACCACTACGGTTTGATCAATAATTAGATTACCATCGATTTGCATTTGGTTTACAACACCACTCATCTGAGAGATGAGATCTTGTACCATCTCTCCTCCTTTCATGTGAATTGTTTCAAACTAGTGTCGGAGAGTTTGCGACTTCATTGCAATCAACTTGGATATTCCTTAAAACTTAGTCTGTGGTATTGTCCGTGCTTGCCTAGATGTAGTTAATGCTGCAATGCAGAAAAAGACCGTCTCATGCAATGCTTATTAGATAAAGAACACCACCTTATTTTTATTCTCCTTCATCTAGTTTCTACATCAAGGTCTACAAAGCTATTTTCCACCAAGTTCCAGTGGTCCTGAGAGTTGAACAACGTCTGCATTTTTGTACTCCAGAATTTATAATAGTCACCCTTGAAAATGGATAAAGCGGCTATAAAACTTTTGTTGAGTTTTTTATGTAGATTATACCATGAGGAGACAAAGGATTTTAGAGGTTCTGATATAATGTTGGGTTTTAAAAGAATGCAAAGACATTGTTATCAATGATAATATGACTCCGCGCATAACAACATGAAATTACAAGGCATTTTTATAATTTTACATAGCATACTGTGCATGTAAACATGTTAAACACATTCTTTGAGACTAACTAAAACCACTCACTAAAGCACATATTAAAACTCCATCTAATTGGCATTCAACTTACCTCAAATTCAGGCAACATAGCATGCCACTTAAATTATATGCAAGCTTCTAATTAACTACAACATATCATTGGAGTGGTGATTCAAATATAGCCGGAGGAAAAAATTTCAAAATGTAAAACATCAATTATGATTTTTTATAAGGCCCTGTTTAAGTACTTTGAAATTCCATAAGAATAGTGCCCATTCGTATGGAATTTAATATTATGTAGAAACTTGTAACAATAGGTGTTTGGACATACCAAATACAATAAAAAATTACTATGGAATCCATGGATTCCATAGTAATTTTTCAAAGAAGTAGTACAAAAAAATATTTCTCTTTTCCTATGTTTCTCAGCAGATGGGGAGAACGGGCTCATCACTTCCGTTTTCTTTCTTTGTTTCCCTACTTTTCCCGAACTTCCTCAATGGTGACGGTCCCCTTTTCTCCTCCTCCTCTCATCGGAAACCTACCCATCTCACCGGGAAACCTTATTCCGGCACCGCAACCCCACTCTTAAATCCATCGCAGCTTCTTGACGAGAAGGGTTTCCGATCATTTGTCCAGCAGTTGATTCCTGTCGTATGAATCCTGGCTCGGTTTTTGGCTTTTAGGATAATTTGATTTCGGCTTTGGGGGAAGGTGTTATGGATCGTGCGGATATTTTGGTTTCGTCAACGATTGAAGGATCACTAATTTGGGATCGGCATGAGATGGTGAGTTGGTTTTTCTCTCATTTTCTAAGAGGGAAATTTCATGGTTTTTCAGTGATATTTTGGTTTCAGTGTTGTTTTTTAGTTTTAATGAACAAATGCTTGATCTTGTTGCTTTAGTTCTTTTGGAAGGAATTTGGTCAATAGTTATGATGAACCTGATTGTCAATGGAAATAAAGCAGGAATGATCCTGGTAAATAAGGTTTTTGTATTTATACCATCGTCATTATCTATTTGAAATTTGAGTTGGGTATTGTTGAATTCTACCTTGTTCTGGTTTCCAATTAGGATCATTCTATGCAAGGTTGTTGGCTTGCTGAAATTTTGTGATGCAAATGTTGTTCAATGATCTTTAATGATCTTGATTTGATGTTGTGAATCATATGCAGTTCCTTTTACCAATCAGTACCACTCAGAGCAAGGTTGCATGTTTTCTGAAATCTTATGGTTTAAATGTTGTGCAATGAGCTTGAATAGGTGTTATGAGTAATACCTTCATTTTTATAAATTACCTCACTTAAGTAGTGTGAATCTTGTTGTCTTTTTTTGACAATTGTGATGGTTCAGTTTAAGGTCTTTGGTATTGATAAAATATGAAGGTCAACAAAGATTTTTCAACATTCAGGAAGAGAAAATTTGTATCAGTATGAAATTATACAAGACATATGCGGCAACTCCTATATCGGTTTGAGAATCTATAGGGTGAAAGATTACAACTTTAAGTATGGGAAATCTCATCTTCAACACACCAATGATGCGTTCAATATGATTCCTTAATGAAGCATATCTCAAATTAAACAGTTCTTTATAATTACTTAGTCTAGTATGTTTCAAATTGAATGTTGAAGTATTCTAGCATCAGAAGCAGAACCTTCCCAACCAGCTCGGACATATACAAAACTTAGATTAAAATCGCATGCGACCATAACGTTCTGGGATAATGTTTGTTATCTGTTTCCATAAGGATCTTGTAAGGCCAAAAAAATGGTGATTGGAATGTGTGTTCCATCAATAGCACTAATACAATCCTAAAATAATAAATCCATAACATTTGTTAGGAGTAATTTACAAGAACATGCATAAAAAATGAAAAGACGAAAACTCATAATTTAAAAATTTCTAACCTTGAAATATGGGAAAAACAGTCTATTGTTCTGGATAACTGGTGATGTAATTGTTGGTGGCAATTCTATATATGTACTAGAAGGGTAGTAATAGCTTGGAGCACTTTACCAAAATAATTGCTAACTGTTTCTGCCGAATGTTGAAAGCGCTCTTTCACGTCACGATTACTGGCATTGTGCGCAAGAGTGTACACAAACATTACTAGTTGTTCCTCGATTGTAATTCTTTTCGAATTGTGAAGAAGAGATCTTTCCCTCAAACAATTAGCAAGTGCTTCAAATATACGAGACTCCATACGAAATTCTCTCTTATAGCGTGCCTCATGACCTTCAAGAATTTCTTGTACATATGCAGCACATGTTAATATTGACGTATGACAAGGTCTACTTTCTGAACTTTTAGGAAATAGGTTTGGTAAAATGTTAAACATGAGCTTGTCATTATCTTCATTAATCTTCCTCCATTGCTCCAAATCCATATTAAAATAAAAAAGCTTCGAGATGTAAAAAATTTTGAGTTGAATGGAAATAAGTTTGCATATTGCATAAGTTGTGTTGGTTTTAAATAAAGAAAAATTGTTAATGGCTAGTTTTTCAAAAACTTTAATAACGGCTACTTTTTCAAAAACTCCAATAACTATTTTTTTTTAAAGTGTAATGGCTATTTCTCTTTTCAAATTAAATTCCTATGGGAAAAATTTTCTGTGTATATCCAAACATCATTCCGTAGGAATTTTTTTGGTAGTAAATTCCGTAAGAATTATCTTCGAATCCTATGAAATAAATTTATTATGAAAAAAATTATTATGCAAAAAACAGGCACTAAATAACTGATGAAAATAATACTATTCAAATAATGAGATGTTTTTTATTAAACAAATAAATGATAAAAACCTTATTTCAAAATGTAAGATGAGTTAATATGTTAACAAATTTGCACTCATGAATACTGCATGAGTTTTGGATTTGATCTTAATTTTTTTTTTCCACGTTGGTCTCGATGATTTTTATCCTATTTTGAAGATGTTCTCGGATAAAATGAAAAATTTAAGCCCATGGTCTGATCAACCCAGAAACCCCCTGGCGAGGATAATGTGAATATGGGCATTTTAGTAATTCCATCTGAAAAAATGCTGAATAAAAACAAGGCTACGGAAAAAAGGCATCATCACCTCGCTCAATCCCTAATCCCCCACGAGCGGCCTATCGCTCTCCCAGTGCACGCCCTAAAACCCTCGATATCGTCGCCTCTGCCGCCCACCGTCGAGGGAATCCTGCAATCATCCGTAAGAAAGATCAAATCGATTTAGTTTCGTCTTTGTTTGATGTTCGCGTGATTGATCTCCGTTTCTATTTGGGCCTTTTTTTGGGGATTCTCGTTAAAATTTTCGATTGTTCTGCTGTTTTAATTTCTTTCTTTGTTCTCATTGTCTAGCTGCTGCTTATGTTCTTGGGGAGCGTTTTTTTTCCTTTGTTTTGGATGGTGGATTTGTTCTTGTTTGTTGATTTGTTTCGCAAAGCGTCTGTTTTTATTATTTGTTTGATTTTTTTTTTCATTTCTCTGAGATTCTTGATTGCTCCTCTTTCTGTGGGAGTTCCTTACTTTTTGATTCTTAGAACCCTGAAAAAGGTATGGGGAAATTGATGATAACTTACGGTTTTGGGTGGATGGAAGTAGAGTTCGAGGATGGGGGTTGTGGTGGTCCATAGAGTCATCAAATGCAAGAAATTGACTTGGCTCTCTGTCCATAGAGTTTCACAGAATTAGAAATAATTCAAACAAAAAAGGAGTTTGCCGTTTTTATTCTAGCATTTGACTGACAGCTATATTTTCTTGGTGCTGGTTTCTTGCTCATCATTATATAACCAGAAAATCTTTATTTTTACAACTTCGTATTGAAATGATGTGGCTTTTGTTTAGTGAATAGAGTTTTTTTGTTTTTAAAAGTTGGACAGTTTATACAGAGCATGGTGCTTGTCTAGAGATTGAAATGGTGGTTTATTGGTTTGCTCATTTTATTTTTGAGGATGTAGTATTGTGAGTATCAGAAGGCCAATTAGCACTGGTGCTGTGATATGTTGCCTATAAATGGTTTTGGTTGGAAGAATGACCTTAATGGTTTCGGTCGTTGAAATTAAACTATCTTGTGTATTTTTTGGCTCACTGTATTTCTTTGAAAGTATAACTCATCTATACCATACTTGTTTACTACATTTTGTAAGAACTATAGTGTGAAGAAAGTTTGTTTTCACAAATCTTTGAACAATGATCTTGGTGGGAGATTCTCATTGTCGTACCTGTCACTTTTCAATGATCTTCCTTTCTCTTATTTGGCTGGCTGGTTTCTAATGGCGTGCAGTCACTAATGTCTCTTGATTGATCTAATCAACAAAATGTTTCTTTCTGACTTTTAATTTGTCTAGCTAGTTGGATTGGTGTATTTACAAAATATTCTGTAGAAGTACTCATCAAATGATTTTTGATTATAAACAGGTGTACCTAAAGAATAGTGGTAATGAGAATATTATTACTCAGGGTTGTAGTTATAAGATCTTTTCTGTTGGAAGGCTTTTTGGCACTTTCTGTTCGTCTAATTAATTTATGTTGTTATGTTGACAAGGGAATAACTTTAATTTCTTTGAAGAAGAGAAATTTGTAAGAGCATACGTAATGGCCTATCAATTATTAAATTCTTCAATTCTGGTCTTTCGTTGATCCAAGCTGTTTCTTGCTTGATCTTTGCCTGGGAATAAAGTGGATATTTTCAAAAATTTATTTTCTCACTGTTTCTTTGTGGGAAGCTTGAGATAACAATTGTTCCAACTGCAGTGATTATGATCTAGAGATAATTCATGATACTAGATATTTTACTTGATAGCTAGAAAAGGATTCATTCTTACATCAGATTGTCCCACTACTTTGTTTATCTGATAGGTTTCTTATCTCATTTTGTGTGTTTAGAAATGCTAATCGTAGCTAGCTGATATTTTTCCTGTCTCTATTTTTATCCTAAATAGATTTAAATATGGCAATACTTTAAGTGGTTTTTTGATTCATTTCTTTTACTTTCACTTTATTCCTTGTGCTTATATGTTATTTTCCTTTATATGTCAATATAATAATTTGAGAAAAATGTGTTTAGGGCAGAACATATGGATGAAACTGTGGAGAACTTCACTGAGCAAGATGTGATTGAAGAAGCTGTGGTTGCGTCTAGTGACAAGCATGAGCGTGATGATGATCAGGCTGCGGTGGGTAGTGAAAAGAGATGGCCTGGGTGGCCCGGAGAAAGTGTTTTTCGCATTTTGATACCTGCACAAAAAGTTGGTGGTGTCATTGGTCGCAAAGGAGAATATATTAAAAAGATGTGCGAGGAGTCAAGGGCTCGTATTAAGATTCTTGATGGTCCTCCTGGAGCACCGGAGAGAGCTGTAAGTTTCCTGGTAGAATGGATAATTTTTTTTATAGGAAACGACAAAGTATTAATCCAACTTTGCAATATTCCCGTAAATTCTCTATTTAACATGTTATTGCAATATTTGGTTGATAGTTACATGACTTCTAAAGGGGAATAATTTACGTGAATTTCATGTTTTGGCAGAATGTTTGGCTGCTACTTGTCATGAGCTGGTTGTTAATTAATTGTGTTGAATGTGAATGTGTGTGCATCTGGCTAAGTAAGAATGGTTTGGTTACAGGCATTGAAAATGTTATTTTAATTAATGGCCTTGGCTGCTTATGAGCTTTGACTATGTTTTTTGGTTTAGTAAAACCTGGAAATATATTGTTTTATTCAGAAACTCATTTGGATAACTTAAGCATAAAGGTTATTTTTTTATATAACAGCACTCTACCCATTTGTTTATTGTTGATCCTTATGTATCCTCTATCATTGCATAAATTTCCCTCTGAAAGTGCAAAAGCAATGAGTTTTGTTTTCTTAGTTGATTTCCAAGTCCAGTGGTTGTTAAGCTATGTGCTATGTAAACATTCAAATTTGGGGTTTTTATTAGTTTTTTTTCTTCCATTGTGTTTTTTTCTCCTGTCTACTATGGGCAAATTAAAAATGCTGTATTTCCAGTATTGTTTTTCACCTTACTTGTTCTATCATCACCAGATGTAAATCCTTTAGTTTCTATTGTCTCCTCAAATGTAAGAGTATAATGTTCTATGAATTTAGCAGACTGATGGAAATTATTTTATAGTAAAACCATGAATGATATTAGTTCTGAAACAGTTAAGGCTGGAAGAGAAATTTCGAAAGTGATAAATTTGTGCTTTAGGGATTATATTGATATATTATGATGCTATAGGAATGATATTTATGAAATCACATCATAAACGTTGGAAACTTGCTGGAATCAATGAAGTGGCCATTTTGTAAAAAATAACATACTTTTAAAAGATAATAATGTGCATTAACTCTTAAGAAGTAGAAGATCTAGTTTGCTTAAACATGGGACCCTCTATATCTTGTTTCAGTTTTCACATCTTATCTATTGTAGCTTTTACAAAGTCAAAATCCTCATATTGCTGCATTACGGAAGTGAGTTTTGTATTATGTATGAAACAAAGGACTCAAACTCATGTTTTATAAATTCTTTCAAAATTTCATTCTAATTCTTGGTGTTTGCTTGTCTATTACCTCCTTTGTTCTTATTTAGACTTCTTCATTATTGTATATTTTCTTGGTCTTAACTAATGTTTTTTTCTCCTTTGTTTAATGTGATCTTTCGGGAGGGGATGATTCTGGAATTTTCATTTGTTATTACCTTTGAACTATTTTTCTTATGCATCTCTTAAATTGAATTCCACTTATCATGCAAGAGCCACAAAATAAAACATGATATATACACCTGAATCCTGTTCTCTTTTGTTTTCACCCTTGCCAACTTGTTTGGATGAAAAGTAAGTTGGAACTCCCAATTTTTGCTCTAAGATGTGATTGGAAGTGCCTTTCAGCAAAAATTTGGATGCGAATACACTCATGACTGAGTAGAATACCATGTCTTTGTAGCCTATATGATTCTTCTCTGTTCCGAACCTTTTTTTTTGTTTGTGTTCACTTAAACTTCATCAATAAGCATATGTCTGAACCTAAGTTGTGTGTGTTAATTGAGAAACTCATGTTGGGTGTGAAGCCTTGATGTCAACCTTTAGACAGTGTTACTAGGCTAATACACTGAGCTGTCAATCAGTTGATGTATTTGACATGTGCAGTGAATTGGAAAGAATCTGCCAATTGTTATCATATAAATGTGGCTTTGAATCCCACAATTCATTTCATTTTTTACTTACTTTTTTTAATAGATAGAAATTTAAATTTGATATAATTTATGAAATGAGGAAAGTTGAAAATTCAGTAAGGATTAAAAGATATTTAGAAATAAAATGAAGAGATACAGGGAATATATGTAAAAAGATAAGGAAGAAATTATGTTTAAAAGGAGAAGAGAGTGTTGAGCCAAAAAAGTAGAAGACTTAAAACAGATTCTAAAGCATCTGTTGGAGTGATAGGTATTATTATCAGATCCCCAAAAGAATAAGTACTGTCAAGCCATCCTTCTTATTTGAATTTAAAATTCAAGGGAACTTGTATCTTTATAAAGAAAATAAGTCTACAATTATAGTAGCAAGAAAGTTAACTGCCAGAGGATCATCTGTAAGGATGACAATAAAGGCTGGTTGTTAAGAGATTAAAATTTGATAATTAGGTTATGAACACATGAGTTAAAGATAATTTAAGGAAGAAATGGTATCACGTGAAACTTCCATGTAAGGTTCCAACTCTAGCAGCTTTCATCACTGTAACCAATGAAATCTGTGCAGGTTATCTCTGCAGACCTAAGGCAACAAACCAAATCATCACTATGAATCCCAAGTCAGATTGCCAGGATCAGTCCTTAAGCACATCAGTGCTGCAATATCATCTGAGTATTCAGTTTTGATATATTATGGATGAGCACCTTGGAAAGAAGCTCGACAATGCCCGGTAACTTCGTGATCTTGATGATTTTTTGAACACTAGGTTAATAACTCCAAGAGCTACTCTTGGCTAACGGAATTTACTGATATGGGATGGTGAAAGGTGGCTTCGTTTCTTTAGTGATTAATAATGGCCGTGATGGTTCTATGTTAAATTGATATAGTTTTCCTGTGATATTGGTAAAGATAAATAATTGTAAGAATCACACTTCTGTGAGAATTTCATGATTCAGTGGACCACTGGGGTTTTATTATTCAATAAAACAAAAGGAATAGTTGCTTTATACTTACCCATTACAATTTAAGCTTCACAATTTAAAATCTTTGCAAAAGACACTATTTAAAAAAATGGAAATTGCTAAAACCTATTGTCATAATTACTTCATGAATAGCTTTGATGCAAGATCAGTAATTAAAATGGAATTATATGCAGTAAGGTGGCATAGGCTATGAAAGTATTAAGCTGGGAACATGGAAACGATGAGGTGCATTTCCATTTCATATTTTCTTCTTATTATGGTGTACTTTTTATAATGTTTGCCTGACATGTAGTATATAATTTATTTATCATTGTTTATTGGCCAATACAATGCTTATTCAAATCACCAACACTAATTGGATTGTTTGATTAACATTTTCAAAATTATAGACAAAAACAACATGAAACTTTTAAAGTGGTTAGATCTGTGCTATTGACAAGTATATGATATATTGAAGCATCAATTTGGAATTTCTTATTTTTGTCAGTCTAAGTTTAGGAATAGTAATTATCTCACCTTTGCATCTCTTGTACTAGTGTAGTTGCTACCCTTTCCACCTCTCTATGATTTTCAATTTGTCTGTCATATGATGTTGATTATTGTTATGTTGGCACATGTATGACTTCCTACCCCTTATTCTTCTCTTTCCTTCCTCTGTCTTGTTCACAATAAGTTTTATCTGGAGCCTTTTGAATTTCATATACATTCTATGAGCATTATCATTTTTTTTTTAATTTTTTTAAAGAGAACAAGACATTTTCTTTTTGCAATATCGCAATTATTTTGGAATATGCAGTTAGTGGAGAGCAAGGATAACTGACCAATTCAAACTTGTGTCAATGAGCCTGCCCCTTGAATGGATATATATATCTATATAGTTTTCTTATATATTGAAGTAGTGCCATTAATGACTGAAAATAAATAGTCTGTTGATCATATGTTTTAGTTCCAAATATTTTGTCTTATTGTGATTTATGATATTGTTGTATTTGTTTCATATATCTTAGATAATCGTGCCTGAACTCAGCGATAGTAGCACGAATTTATTCTTTGTCAGTGTGGAGGAGCGACATGGTTTTATAAGGTTATGCAAGTTAGGATGCAACGGCTGGATGCATACCCTTTTTTGTCTATTCGCTATGACATGCACATTTGGATCATATGTGCCTCATGGTTTTACAAATAGGATTTGGATTTTTTTTATCTCCTTTCTTTCCCATGCTCCATTTTAATTTTTCCTTTAGATTTTCAATCTTCTTTTATTAATTATCTTATCTTTTTTTGTTTTTTAAAACTTCATAATTTTTTATTCTGGTTCTAATGAGTTAATTTCTTAGCTTTGTAATTTTTTTAATAATTATTTTCATGGATTTTAATGATTTTACTAATTTAATTTTATTTTAACTTAAATTTCATTGAGTTCAAGTTTTGGATACTCTCTGATACTTGGGGACTTGCATGTGTACCTCTGTCCTATAGTTGTGTTTATACTTAATAGGGAGATGTTAAGTTTGTGGTTCATTAGCATTTTTGTTTGTGATCTTTGTTGATTAACAAAAATGTGGTTGCTGATTATCATGGAAATGATAAACAATGTTGACTATTGCGTTCACCTGGAAATGATAAAAAATTCACTACCCCCTGGATTTGACATAGGTATGGTCTGGAAAGAAAAAATTACAATGGATGAAAGAGGGCACCAATAGGGCATTTAATTTTAAAAATCCTAGCATGACAAAATTTTGCCTGACAAGCTAACATGGCAAGTTTTAACAACCACGTTACTATCTGACTTGTCGCACACCATTTTATGATTTGTGAGGATGTGTTTGAGTCAAGATTGCCGAACTTGGTAGCCTACTTATGAGATAAAGTCATACGAATGTATTTTAAATTTAAGTGGCATTTAGATTCTTAACTGTGGAGACTTGGGTTTATATTTGTACTACTTGGTGTTCTTTAGGCATTGTTGCCATAATGCGATGTAGTAGTACATGGCAGCATCATTTGACTCCTGAACTTCTTGCTCTATGGTTCTGAACAAAGCATGGTGGTTTTACATATATCTATGAATATGCACAAGTATCTCACAATTGAATATCTCTATCTTTTAAGAATTCAGACTAATATGCTAAGACTTATTTAAGAAAAAAATTAATAAATAACCTGCAATTGACCATCAGAAAAGCAATGGTAAGATAAAGGTGTTGTTTTGGAATACAACTTCATCTGTAGTCATTGTTTGATAGGTTAGATAAGATTTTGGGTCTTTGATCCGTTCTTTTTCCTCGCAATCTACATGTGGGTTCCTTCTGTTCTCTGGTACGTATATGAAGGTTCAATAATAGCATATTTTTTTTTCAATAGCATCTAGTTACAATTTATGTTTGATGATATTTCTATCTAGGATTGCTAATGGTTTCAATAAGTGATTGCTGATGCAATTTAATGAGTCATCAATTAAGAAAACTGTGTTTATAGTTATTTTATATACCTTCTTTCGTGATGAACTCCTTTAAGCTGTAAATTTTCGTGGTTGTCTGTTATATTTTTGCGATGATGATTCTTCTGCAAACATTGTGTAGGTTATGATCTCAGCCAAGGAGGAACTGGAGGCTTCTATTTCTCCTTCTATGGATGGTCTGCTTAGGGTTCATAGACGTGTGGTTGATGGATTGGAAGGGGATACACCACCAAGTTCTGGACATGTGGTTACACGACTGCTTGTGCCCGCTGCACAAGCTGGGAGCCTCATTGGGAAACAGGGTGCAACGATAAAGGCCATACAAGAAGCTTCTAATTCTGCTGTTCGGGTCCTTGGTGCTGTTTTGTCCTCTTTGAAATTTTTTATTTTTCCTGATATATCTCATTGATAAAATCTCCATTGGTCTTATCCCTTTCCACCCATTTATATTGCTGATTTTTTTTGCTGTCTGTTCCTATTTTGAATAGTAAATATATGAGTCTGATGCATTACTATGTTATCTGTCATATTTTTGTTGACATGCTTTGCATAGAACATTCAATTTGTTTTATGAAATTGTTTCATATTTCTGCAAGTTTTTGGTATTTGTGTCATTTCTGTCTAAGTTTTTATTTCCCAAGAAGCAGCTTTCGATATTATATAGTGCCTCATTAAGCAGAAAGTAATCATGGATCTGGTTAGGGTTACAAATTTGACCAATTTGCCTTTTTTTTAATCAAGCTTGTATTTTTAATCTTTTGATATCAATGTGATTTTTTCTTCTTATTCTTTGCCTCTTTTAGAGAGTATAGTTGATTATCAGTACAATAAGCAAGTATATTTGGCATGTGTTACTTGTTCAGTGCACTATTTATGTGCTCAAATTCTTGTTTCCATGCATGTTGATATATTATGGTTGCAATGGTATTTTTGTTGAGCTTGCTGATTCCTGATTATGGAATTAAATCTAGAAACTTCTGGTGGTACTTCTGTCATCTTGATGTTAAAATCCATCACAAATAGCATTCATTTGTGGTATGGTCTAGTGTGCTTCTCTTTGATTTCCTAGTGATGTTAGTATTCAGTCACTTTAATGATTTTTAGAAGCTGCATATATTGTTAAAACCTATACATATGGTCAGCTTCGTTTAAGAATTATTATATTTTGAGAAGTAAATGCCAGAAATTTGGTTGGGACAAACCTAAGTATTTGTAAGCCAATACGATTTTAATTAGATATTGGCTTTGAATATTTGAATTCATTTGCACTTGGAAAATGTTACATTCTCATTAAATAAGATTTTGCTAAATGTATTGATATTTGGTTGAATATTTAGGAATGGTCAGTTATAGACGAATGTATTCTATCAGTTTTATCTGCATTAATTTGTAATTAAAAATGTCTGTTTTGACAGGGGTACAGTCCTTGAGTTAAAAATGGGCTCTTATAATGATAAAATTTCCCTATTACATTTTATGATTGCAGGCTCCATTTTGGTTGAAACTCTATAAGAGGGTTTTCTTTGGTTAGCAGAATTCTCTGATTAAGGTATCCTTGATATAGAGTTTAATAGACTATTGAGTTAAGGTTGTCTTAAGCCAGGTGAGTCCTTTTCCCTTCTATGGTAATTGTATTTGAACTTGGTTTAGTGTGCAATTATCTCTCCATTGCGAAATTACTGGCGTTTTCCTTTGGCTGAATGATTTTGGGACTGTTTTTATCCATTTTGGTCTATGAAGAGGGAGCTGGCTGAGTTAGTTGTCTTGACATTGTAGTGATGTAATGGTTCAAATTAATGAAGAACCTTGTAGAGGTGGAATTTGATGATATTAGGAGAAGAATTTAATGTGTTGACGTGATGGCTAAAATTGGTATAGGAACTTGTGGAAGTGGAATTTGATGATATTAATACGAGAGTCTAATGCATGAGCTAGATTTTAAAGCTTGGATGGTATTTTTCTGCATTGGGTCCTCTTTATTTTTATTATTTTATTTTGTTTTTTGGGTTGCTTTGACATTCTTGAGCTTCGTATAGGATTATTCTGAGGGTTATTATTTTAAAATTTTATTATGAGTCTCTGGTATTGTTCTCATTAGGACTAGAACCTTGTTTCTTTAACAAAACTGAATTTGCTGACTTCATATATTTCATTAGTTTTTGATAGAATATTTGGAGAGAAGCTATTCAATAGTACTAGCCTAGACTGATCAAGCCATTATTTACTCATATTTATCCATGTGGAAACTGACCATTTTCCACTCTAGCCTTTGGCTCCTTTTTTTTGAATAACATGATAATGCTTTCTTTTTACTGACCTTGACTTAACCTTTGTGGAAACCAGTGGGTTTCTTAGACTGGCTGCCCAGTCTTCTTTGTCTCCAATTTCAAAATTTTCAATCTATTGTCAGAACGATTTCTTGTCTACTGATCTTGTAATCCACCTCTTGATAATGGTGGGCAATGTCTCACATCTGGATGGTTGTTACTGATGTTTGTAGAGAGTAAAATTAAGTATATATTTTGTAAATCTCCAAATTCTTTTCGTTCTCATTACAACTATGTAACTTCTTTTGATTGGCTTCTATCTATTGTGAGTGCAGCTTCACGTCTTTGCACAAGTCTGAATTATTATATACTTTTGACTGATTATAAGTACTTCTTTGAGTCTGCTCATAACATACTCTTTGCTTTTGCATTTATGTTACCATTTCTCACAATGTAGCTGTCTCTTTCTCCACTTACCTTTTATTTCTTGTTGAATTTGTAGTTTTCAATTTCCCTTAGTCTGGTTGACAAACTTCTTTTTTGCATGTCACCAGGAAATTATAAATATTCTTAGAATTGAGAAATATTCATGGTAAAGTTCTGAAGTTGAAACTGTTAGCTGTCAATGTTCTGTTGTATGTGATACCCTGTAGGTAGCAAGCTCTTGAGAATGGTTGTCTTTTCAAAGTATTTCAACTGCCTCGTGAAGTTCCTGCTTCAAACAAATATTGTCCCATATTTGTTTGACATGACTAAATGGTAGTCCCCTGTTTGGACTGTAAGCTGTTTGACATGATGCAAACATGTGTAATATTTTCTGGATAATCCTCCCTTAGATTTAACTAGCTCTATGTGTTTATTTTTATAAACCCAACTGTTACTGCATAATGAAGTCATAAAAATTAATTTTCAAGGGTGGAAACATTGTTTGCATGTTTCTATGTTTACCTTTATTTTTACTTTCTGTTGTGTCCCCATGTATGTTATTTGGTGTCTAATATTAACTATTTCTGCAGATGATCTGCCTCCATTTGCTCTACAAGATGACCGAGTTGTTGAGATACAGGGTGAACCTACAGGAGTGCATAAAGCTGTGGAGCTAATTACTGGGCACTTGAGAAAGTTTTTAGTTGACCGGAGTGTCCTCCCTTTATTTGAAATGCATGTAAATTGGTTTAACTCAGCATCTTGGTCAATGTTCATTTTTAGCTCGTTAAGCTTGTTTCTTTTGATATAATTATCTTTTTCGCTTTGTTTATGTGATCAAATCTGCAGATGTCTGCTCCACACATGGAGCCGAACATGCCACCTCCACAACCTTGGGGACATCATCAGGGACTACCACCGAATGCCGGTGGTCCAGGATACGGTGGCAATCCTCAGTTTATGCCTCCAAGGCCACATGATAACTTTTATCCACCCTCTGATCTTGGCCCCTTGGAAAAACAGCCTCACCTTGGTATATCTGCATTTGGACGAGATGTACCACCAATGGGGGTTAGTCAACAACCACCACCAATGATATCGCAGGTACATTTGATGATGTTCATGAATCTGAATGGCAAGATCCCTCTTAACACTGCTTGGATTGATTCTTCTTCGTAATATTTGCTGTTTCAGCAGATCACACAGCATATGCAAATCCCACTTTCTTATGCTGATGCTGTCATTGGGGGAGCTGGAGCAAATATCAGCTATATCCGTCGTGCAAGTGGAGCAACCATCACAATACAGGAAACCAGAGGTGTCCCTGGGGAGATGACTGTTGAGATCATCGGCAGTGCAGCACAAGTACAAGCAGCCCAGCAGCTAATACAGGCAAACCTTTCATTATTTGTGTTTCCCTATGGAATTTCATTGTTGTTCTATACCACACATGCTTTTCATAATTTACACTTTCCTATGGGAATTTATTGCTGTTTGATACCTTGCATGCTTTCGTAATGGAACCCAGGTACTCATATATTGGTCTTACTATAAAGTTGCTTCCTGTTGCATTGACATATTTGTGAGCTAGCACTAATCAAAGTTTGTTATGGCAGAATTTCATGGCTGAAGCAGCTGTTCCAACTGCTCCTGCTGCAGGTGCAATTCCAAATGCCATGGCTCCTGCTGACCAGAGTTATAATGCATATGCTGCTCATGGCGCGTTGTACGCTTCGCCTGCGTCTAATGCTGCACCCCCAAACCATTCTGCTGGAGGATATGGTTCAGCGTATGGCACTAATTATGGGTACTAGGCAAGCGGAAATTGAGGACCATTTCAATCAACATGAAGTTGTAGTTTTAATTTTCACTTAATTAAAAGAGAGATTGGATGGTATCAGTGAGGAAATTCCAAGTAGATGTTCGCTAACTAAAGCATTCTGTGTACATTATTGAGTGTTGTGAAGATTTGTCAAGATATCGTTTTCCCCCATTTTATGCGGTGTATCTTGTCAATTTTGTCGGTGCCGTGCATCTCTGCTTGTAAATTCCAAGTAGGGTGCCTGATGTTTGTTTGTCTCTGCTTGTAAAAATTCATTAGGTTTATGATTCGTGCGGCTCCACATTTAAATTGCTTTGTTAACATGCGGTTATATATATATATAATCGTAAAATTAAAAACATATAGATGACATTATATTATTTAAAAGTTTTTAAATACTAAATCTGAGTATTTATTAGGTGGACTGTCAGGAAGCGGTGGCTGATTAAGTTTATTAATCCCCTAAAGCTCTGTTATAAGTATGACATTATATGAGTAGTTTGTACAAGTAGAGCAAAGGGGTGAAATGGGAATTACCATAAGAGGAGGCGTGTGTTTGGAGAAAGGGAAATGACGTTAAGGGCATGTTTGCTCATCGGGTTTGATGGCAAAGTGGCTGAAGTGGTGAGCTCGGTTTGAGTTTTGGTCGTTTGTTTTGTTGAAGTAGATTGCTGAAGTCGTGATGCGACACTTTCAACCGGCTTCACTTCGGCGTTTTGACTTCGGCGAAAAATCGTCCGAAGTATTTCACTGACGTGGTTGAAGTTGGACTTCGGCCTCCCACTGCACGTGGGGGTATTGTAAACACCCCCTTTCTCCCGTGACCTCACCGAACGCCCGCGACCTTTGTGTTCTTCTTCTTCTAGGGCTTTTTGTCCCCAACCATGAAGGACCTCCACAGCCTGCTTGCTTTGCAGAATATCTCCTTCAGCCGACCGGGTTGGTGTGAGGGAGTTGTGAAGACCTCCCTCCCTGTGACTTTACCAGCCGCTCGTCGTCCCTCCCTGTGACCTCCTTTCTTCTCCCCAGCGTGGAAACAGTCCGCTCGTCACTCTACCGGTCTGCTTCGGCCGACCATGTACGGGGTGTCGAAAACACCCCTCCTCGCCCATGATTCCACAAGTCGCCGTGACCTCTTCTCTTCTTCTTATATTTGTTGTTGTTCTTCTTCTTGTAGGTTTCCCGGCCGCCAATTTGCTTTCCATTCCCCGGCGTCTACACAGTGCTATCGATGTTCTACCGATTTGAAACGGGAATCTCCGACGATCTATTGCTTAAGTGCGGCAAGGCATTTGATCCTTTTTCCTTTTTCTTGTTGCCCTAAACCCTAGCTCTTTGTCCCATTTTGTTGTTTCCAGATACATTGGACAAGACCTTTGAATCATTGCTCTGATTACCATTTTCTTGTGCGGTAAAGCATCCGATCCCTTACATCTTTTTCCTTTTTCCAGATTTTTTTGAATCACTGTGTTTATTACCTTCTGGGAGAGATGACGCTGACGAAATTGTGTCAGAATTTCTTCCACTAGTTGAGCTCTTAAGACCACCATCCTCTTCTCCGGCAAAGACCTCAAGGTGATTTTTCATCCTTATTAGATTGCAAACCTTGATATTAGTTGCGGACATGCTCCTTTTACCTTTATTTCTTTTGATGATTTCTATGAGCTTTCTTGGATGATTAGCCTCATTTATGCATATAGATTGTAATGTGATCATATAAGAATGTGTGCTGTCTTAATATTGATCGGACTTGAATTATCTTTTACAAACCCACTTTTTCGAACAATCACATTCTTTTCGGTTTGACTCCAATTCTTTTTAAAATTTATTATTTCTATCAATTGTGCTACAAGCAAGCATGCTTTTATGTGATTAGTTATTGGAGGGTAGATAGCATGCTATTTCTCATGCCTCTTGAATCCAAGTCTTCATTCTGAATGAGTATGCAAAAATTTCATCTCCATTTAAAGCTAAGTGGTTTTTGTTTTGTTCAAATAATTTTTCTTTGATAAAACTACCTATTGTTGTTTGTTTTTATTGAATTCTGCTTCATTTCCGTCGACTAACCTTCAAACATGGAGATTGTAAATATTTTATGGAAATGGCATGCTTCTATATTCCTTCTTGGGAGTACCGGTTCTGTCCATTATAGCAACAAAGATAGTATACTTTCTTTTATATTGGTATGGTCAGCTACCAATCATGCAGTTGAAGGTATTCTTGAAAGTTGGTCCTACTTGGTGTATTTATTTGTAATATATGTGGTGCTAACAATGTTTCTGTTTTATAATTTCTGCTTTAATCTTTCTGCCCACTAAAAGGGTAATTTGTTTTCCCCTAAAGCTGCACATTCTTTACAATGAGGTTTGTTTCATTATTTTTGATTGCTCATGTTTCTTTGTAGTACATGTACATGTTGACAGTAGTTGAGTTTTCGATTTTTGCACAATTTAGATTATATCTTTTGGTAATGCTTTTGAAAAGCAATATGAGGCCATTGGCCAAGTTAAGCCGAATTTATAATTTCTCAAGTGTGGTTGTGATTTAATTTAATAAGCTTTTTGTGTCTTCATGTCTTTACAAATGCAGCAATTCCTACTAAAATTCTGCCTGTGATTTTGGATTTTTTAACTGAAATTCTTCTTACTGGTCAGTGTTGGTCAGCTCTACACCTACCTATTGATTATATGAGCCATTAAAAATATTTCCAGGGCATGAATTTTCCAAATCTAAGGCTTGATGGTATGGTTCATTGTTATGTCCTTTTGAGAATTGATGCTCCTCCTCTAAACTTAGTTCTAACTCTGAATGACTTGCCTTTTTTGCTTTCATCTTTATCTCAAAAGTGAAAACTACATTACTCAATGTTAGTTGCAGTGGAAACTGACTCATCTCCTGTGTTTTGTTTACCATAAGTTGTGGTCAACATTATATGTGTATGTCTTATGTGAGCCATTTATGCCATTGCACGTTTATAGTGACCTCATGTGACAAGCTATTCTCTGGGAGTATTGGTTCTGTCCATTGTAGCAACAAATGTAGTGTATTTTCCTTTATATTGGCATAGTCAGCTACCAATCATGCATCTTTTGGAATTCTTGAAAGTTGGTCCTAGTTTGTGTATTTATTTGTAATATATGTGGTGCTAACAATGTTTCTCTTTTATTGTTTCATTTTTAATCTTTCTGACCATTGAAAGCCTAATTATCTTTTACCCTAAAGCTTCACATTCTTTGGAATAAGGTTTGTTTCACTATTTTAGATTGCTCATGTTTCTTTGTAGTACATGTATATGTTGATAGTAGTTGAGTTTTCTATTTTTGCACAATTCAGGTTACATCTTTTGGTAATGCTTTTGAAAAGCAATATGCGGCCATTGGGTGTGTTAAGCCCAATTTAATTCAATAAGCTTCGTCTGTCTCGATGTCTTTACAAATGAAGCAATTCCTACTAAAATTATGTTTGACATTTTGGATTTTGGAACTTAAATTCTTATTTATGGTTAGTGTTGGTTAGCTCTACACCTAACTCTTGATTACATGGGCCATTAAAGATCTTTCCAGGGCATTAATTTTTCAAATCTGATGCATGATAGTATGGTTCATTGTTATGTCATTTTGAGCATTAACTCTGAATGACTGCACAAAAGAATTGTTGGCCATTAGGATTTAGGGGATTTTTTTTTATATTGGTGGATTGTTATTATTATTGTTATTCTTGTTGGTTTCTTCGTACTTATTGAAGGATTGTGTAGATGGATAGTTGGACAATGTGCGACCCCGTCACAGCTTCCACCACAATGGTCATTGTCATTACATACGTAGATGAAGATCTCTGATTGAGTAGGCTTAGGAGATGTAAAGCCATCATTATATTGGGACCTCACTATGAAGAAGCATATGGCACCATTTTGAGGAGTAGGCGGGACTACTGCTTGAGTTATCTTAGGATGGATGTAGGCCCTTTCATGCATTTATCCCAAATTATGCTCGATTGGCACCTTTTCCTCGATTCACGACATGTGTCCATTGAACAACAACTCACGATTTTTTTTGCATATCATCGGCCATAACACCAAGAATCGAACTGTGCGTGTCGAGTTCCTCCGATCAGGAAAAATGATTAGTCGGTATTTCAACAACGTACTTCGAGCCATTTGTGATGTATGTGATGACTTCGTCAAGCCTCAATCTAGCGGTTGCCACTCTGACATAGAGAATAACCCGAGTTGATATCCTTTTTTCAAAGTAAGCTCATAGCTGAAGTAGGTAACATATATGTGTGTTGAACACTCAGATTAGAACTCAATAATGTATGAATGCCATGTAGGATTGCATTGGACTCTTAGATGTCACACACATTGATGCAACAATCCCCACGCACGAAGTGCCACATTTCTGTGGTAGAAAAGGCTCTACTCAGAATGTCTTGGCTGCGGTGAACCCAGATCTGAAGTTCACATACGTCTATGCCGATTGAGAGGGATTTGCCAATGACTTCACTGTTTTGAGGGATGCGCTTTCACATCCACAACTTGAGGGACTGAAGATTATAGAAGGTAGTTAAAACCATCCTTATTAGTTGAAAACGTTAACATTAATGACACAATACCTGTTTTTCCTTCTGTTAAGGAAGTACTACTTTGTAGATGCCGGGTACACAACCACGAATGGTTTCATTACACCGTTCCGAGGAGTAAAATACCATTTGAAAGAGCACAGTGGAAGGTTGCCGACGAATCCGAGAGAATTATTCAATCTCCGGCATTCAATGTAACGATCAAGGATTGAGCGCGTATTTGGCATCCTTAAGAATCGTTTCAAGATCCTAACATCACGTCCCTTTTTCCCTTTCAAGACCCAAGTTAAATTGGTACTTGCATGTTGTCTTGTGCACAATTACATAGCAGATGTCGACCCGATGGATACAATCTTACATGATAGTAGCACGCAAGAGGATGAGCAACTTGTGCCATCTCATAGCCGTTTGCTACGAGAACAATGGCAATAAAATAGACAATGGGTGGAATTAAGGGACCAAATAGCTTCTAACATGCGGGATCATTAAATCTCCCTACCTTAGTCGGCATAAATGCGTGATGTACCCATTTGTCGGGCATATTGTTCATTTTCTTTGTGCTTAAGTTGTCTTCTGCTTATTACGAATAAAATGCTTCTTCTGGCTATAACATTTTCTATATGTTTGTTCCATCCTACATAAATAATTTTCTTGTTTACAATTTGTTTCATGTTTGAAGGATAATGGAAAGTGAAAATTTTGTCCGCAAGGGGGTCTACCTCGAAGGCCACTTTAGGTAAGCGTAGAACACCAAATAAGAGATGGAAGCCAGACTTCGACAACCTCCTAATTCCAGTTTTAGTGGAACAAGCGATGAGGGGTTTTAAGTGCGACATGTCCTTCAAATGGGCTGTCTTTGGCCACGCTGCCACCGTCGTCAATGCAAGGTTTGGCACAAGTTTCATTCCTGACAACGTCAAGAACCACTACAGGTCTTTGAAAGCATAGTATGTGGAAATCAAGAAGATGAAGGACTTGAGTGGCGCTGGCTGGGACGATGATCTGAAAATGATCACACTTGACTCGATAGTGGCTGTCACATACGCTGAGGTACTCTAACAAGTTATCATGACGCATGTGAAGAAATGAAAATATTACTCGCTGATTTTTAAAAGAATGTTGCCTGCAATTTTCACATGTATTACTGTAGGCACATCCTGCGGCGAAACCCTTTATTAACAAGCCTATTGACAGCTATGAAGGACTTAGGGTGATTTATGGGGGAGACAACGCAACAGGGTCATATGCGACGTCATTGTTTTCAGAATTCGGTGAGAAGCCTGAAAATGACAACGCAAACAATGACGACATCGAATCAGGCCCCGTTAATGGCATCAACGATGAAGAAAGCAATGACAACCCGCCTCCTTCTCTTACTAGTAGTCCGGCCACCTTGTCCACTACTAGATCGACCTGTTCAAACAGGGGTCGATCTGGGTCATCGATGATTTTGGACCTAATCACAGCCGTTAGTGAAATGTCAAGTGCAATTAGGAATCAGTCTATTGAATGGATACTCTATATGAGAGAGTGATGGATACGAGGAGCATGAACTCGTACAGGTATTGGATTATCTGCATTGCCGTGAATCTGAAGCTATGGGTTTCATGGTGAGGAAGTTAGCATTGAGAAAGGAATGGGTGCAGAGGTTCCTGTCTAGGATGAGTGATCCTTGTGGCTGATGGCTATTATGATCTTCTTACTTTAGTTTTTTCTTACTAAGTAGTGACTTGCATTTTCCCTTTTTATGTTTCTATGAACTTGATGCATGTGTTGTCCGCCATCATCTGCATTATGTGAACTTGTTTTGCTTTATTGGCATGTATTACATCTAGGCATGCACTTTGGTTGCCATCATGTTTTTTTAGTTCACAGTACTAGGAAATTATTTGCGTGTGATTGTTTACTGTTTTTTACTGTTATGCACCTGACTTCACCAATCTGCTTGTTGTATTTGTTGTCGTAGGTGATATTCACATGGCAATGATGAGTACAATACTGAATCTCTGGCACGGAGGCATTGCTATTTGGTGTAATGCACTGGAGGCAATAAAAGAACGAAGAACCCTTTCTTTGCAGCTACGTGCATGTTGAAAACCATCTCCGCTGGTCGTTTATAATGAGCTGGTTACTTTGTTTTGTTCGTTTTGAGAGTTTTTTTTTGTCATGTCATTTGGCCAGGTTATATATTTTTTTCAGGTTTTTCCTTACACTAGATCGAGCACCAGTGATTTAGTATCCGGTCAAAGTCTTGGCTATTTGATCGAAGTGGGTAGCTCCAGTAAACCCATTGAGAAGCTTGTTTTGTTTGACATTTTTTGTCATCTTCACTTACACTGGTGAGGTAATTGTGGGGTGTGACCCCTCCTTTTGCAGCCAGGAAGCAACTTGGGTCAATTTTGCAATCTCTCCCTATAGTCAGTTGACTTGGTTTTTTTTTCGTAGCGTACCTAATTTTGGTGATGTTGGAAACCCAAACTATTTTTTTAACATTGTGTAGATGTTTTATCTGCATGTCTACATTGTGTCCCTCTTCATTTTGTGTGTGTGTGCAAATTGTTTTCTTTGCAAGTGTGTCTATGTTGAAATTGGTAGCAGAAATGGTGTTAACTTGGGCCAATGATATGCAATTTGCAAATCAATGTGACCTGAGCCATGTTGCTGATGGTGGAGTGCACTTGTGGCATTGGGTATCAAGCTTTCTTCAACTGCAGGCATGTGTGATTCTTATGGAATGACAATGTAGTTGGGCATTTCTAATTTGTTAATGTAGTTGGGCGTTTGTAATTTCTTCAACTTGTTGATGTGTGATTCTTCAACTGCAAGCATGTGTAATTTGTCAATGTAGTTGGGCATTTGTGGTTCTTATAGGATGATAATGTATTGTGCATGTTCATGTATTTTTAAATGGGGAACTGTTCACTTGGTGAAAGCTTCTCTTGTCATGTGGACTTCTCTTGTTATTCTACAAGTTAAACAATGTGCAAAAATTGTTTGTTTCGTATTTGTGTTGTAATGTGGACACTTGGTGAAAGCTGATGATTGTTTGTTTCGTATTCTTTCTTGTTTAATATGTGCGTTCCGCATCTAGGTCGTTCATGAGGTCTTCTAATTAATTATGGTGAAGCTATACATATTGAAAGAAATCAGTTTTTTTAATTTTCCCATATATGTGAACCATACCCTTTAGTGCAATTTTAGAAAAAATTGTCATTTTTTAGGGCAATACACTTGTCCTTAATATTTTCAACATGTTTTTCAAATTGGGGCATTAGAAAGAAACGAATGTATAAAATTCTAATATTATAGGAGGACATATTAAAAATATCGAACTATTGGTCATCATCAAATATTAAGGACAATTGCTTGTTGTTAAAAGAAATTTTTTTATTGCCATAAATTAAATTTCATCATACAACTGAAAATTGGGCAAAAAAAAAAAAAAAACGACTTGTTCATGCTTAATAAAAAATTACAAATTTAATAATAAAAAAATTTAGTGAATAGCATCCGACCATTAGAAAGAAACGAAAGTGTAAAATTCTAATATTATAGGAGGACATATTAAAAATATCGAACTATTGGTCATCATCAAATATTAAAGACAATTGTTTGTTGTTAAAAGATTATTTTTTATAATTTTCATTAACTAAATTTCATCGTACAACTGCATATTGGGCAAAAAAAAAAAAAAAAAAACACTTGTTCATTTTTAAGAAAAATTACAAATTTAATAAAAAAAAATTTAGTCAATAGCATCCGACCAAGTTTAAGTCTAACCTAAAAAAGATGTAATTCATGTTTAAAAAATAAATAAATAAATATTTATTTTCTTAAATTAAACTTATTAATCATACAAATTACAAGGGGTAACCATACTCCCCCCTCGGAAGTGGTAAACATATACCCACTACTTCTTTTACCAAACACCATGAATTGGTGAAGTGGAAATTTCAAAATTTTAATTCAACCAATCAAACACTGTAAGTAGTTACTGACATGACACTTCCGGCAACGACCAAACACACATAAGTCTGCACCTCCAATTGAATTATACACTTTCATTGAAGTGCTACTTCCAGGATTTCACCACTTTAGAAAATCACTTCCGAACCAAACAGGCTCTAAGTATTCATGACGGTTGGAAGCAGTTACAATGCTTGAAGAATGGTATATTGGGGTTTTGCTAGGTTGTCAAGGAGCTGATGTGGCAGACAAGAGGGTAAGAAGCTTCTAGAAACGAGGATCTAAAAGCTGAGTAGGCAAGGGATACAAATACCGTTCGAGCTAAAGAAGATTGCATTTTCCTGAGTTTAGATCCCATTTTCTCTATTGTACTACATCATCATTGATCACTCTTTGTCTTGAAATCATTGAAGAATTTCTCAATAATATCATGCAATTTGGTGTGTGGTTCTCAAGACCTCCATCGGGGTCCTCGGTGTCCACATTGGAATTAAGAGATCACTTGAGATTGTAAGTTGTTACCAAATCTCCCACGAAACAACAACCAAAAGCCAAACACACTCCACCAAAACTTAGATCTATTGAATGATAGCTTGTATTATACTACCACTCAGCTAGTGGTGGCAGTTTTGTCCATTCGGTTCTCTCCAGTCATTCAAGGGGGATATTGTTCTAAACAACGATTAATCACCTTAGTTTGCCTATTAGTCTGATGATGGTTGTGGTAGAAAACTTCAATGTGACTGCCTGAAGCTTGAAGAGTTCCCTCAAGAAATTGCTAACAAACACTGGATTTCTATTGGTGACTATAGACGTAGGAAATCCATGAAGTCTATATATGTTATCTAGAGATAATTGGGTTACCGAGAGGGCAGTGTAAGGATGAAAAAAAGGCCATAAAGTGGCCATATTTACTCAACTTGCCCACCACCACCATAATTGTATCCTTCCCATAGGAATTTGGCAACCGACTAATGGAATCCATACCCATATCTTCTTAAATTCCCAAAGGAATTGGCAAGGGTTATAACAACCCTACAAGAGTTGAATTTACAGATTTAAATTTGGGACAAATGCCACAATTTTTAACAAGGTTTTCACATGCTGTTTTAACCCCTTCAATAGAAACAATCACAAACTCTCAAACTCTCTTCCTTGTCACATCAATTCCTAAGTGCCTTTCAACAAAACTCTCATGTAATTCCTTGAGAACTAATTGCCTTAAGTCCTTATTGCAAACCAATACTAATCTTCCTTTCCTCTTGAATTGATCATGAGACCAAGAGACCAAGAGTAAGGAGGTATAGCTACTCCATTTTGTTGTAATTGTTGTAGTAATTATGCAAGCTCATGATTCTGATGCCAACTAGTTTGAATTTTCTCCTAAATCTCAGACTTCATAGTAGAAATTGCCATCAAATTGGGCCTTCTAGATAATGCATCTGTGACTACATTCTTTGTTCCCTTGTTACATATCTCTTCAAAGTCATATCCAAGTAATTTGGTAAGCCATTTTTGATGACTAGGTGTAGTTATCCACTGTTGTAACATAATTTTCAAGCTATGGTGATATGCTTTAATCTTAAAATGCTTGCCTAAAAGATATGGTCTCCACTATTGGATAGTCATCATAATAGCGCTTTGATAAATCTTCTATAATATTAAGCCAATCCTTGAAAACCCCTCTACTCCTTTAAAGATTTAGGCCAACTGATAATAGCTTTTCTCTTGTACTGATCCATGAAAATTCCCTTGCTGTTGATCTTATGACCCAAATAATCCACATGCTTGACTGCAAACATACAACTAATTATTCCGCAGAATTTCAAAAACAATTCTCAAGTGTTCCATATGTGTGCCCTAGTTAATGCTATATACTAATATATCATTAAAGAAAACAAGCATAAATTTCTTCAAGAATGACTTGTCTTATATGGTTCATGAGCCCTTGAAAAGTTGAAGGAACATTTGTTAACCAGAAGGTTATTGCCAAGAATTTACAATGCCCTTTATGAGTATGAAATGCTATTTTTCCAATATCATCCTCACTCATCCTTATTTCATGATACCCAAACTGCAAGTCAGGTTTAGAGAAGAATTATGCACCTGTAATTCGTCTTAGAGTTCTTCAATGAGAAGGATAGGAAATTTATATTTCATAGTCCTTACATTTATGTCTCTATAATCAACACATAATCTCTAGCTATTATCCTTCTTCCTCATCATCATTACAGGGGCTAAGAAAGGACTAGTACTATGTACTAGGTCTTATAATACCATTGTTTGACCTTTCATTCACCAATTCTTCCATAGCATTCTTTTGAAATGAAGGATACCTATATGGCTTGATGCTAATAGGATCATTTCCATCATTTAAAACAATCCTATGGCCTTCATTCCTCATGATGGTAGCGAAGTTTCCTTTTTAAAGACTTTCTCACACTGAAAGAGTAATTCATCCAACTGAATCTTCTATTTTAACTAGTAATTGTTCATTTTGCAATCCGAAATCAAATTCTAATCTTTTGATGTCACTAACAATGAACACAATTGAATTGTACATAGTTCAATAGGTAATTGCAATGTTTTCATCAAAGATTTCCCTTGCATAAGTAGCAATGTTTGTTGAGGTGAACCCCTCAACACCACCTTCTTACTAGCAACATTAAACACCATTTTTAATTTTCTGAAATCCCAAACTATTAGTCCTAATAAGACCAGCTATTGGATACCAAACACTGTTTGGCATTCCTCAAGCGGCAAAACCAATTAATTAGCACTAAACTCCACACTTTGCATCTTCCATTTCAAACCGGAACAAATTTTATCAGACCTGATTATATTACCATCTGCAATTGTTACAGTAATAAGAGGATTGCCAATAACTTCACACCCTAACTTTATGGTTGTTTAGGCATTTATGAAGTTGTGTGTGCTGCCCGAATTGATCAAGATATGAATTTTATGTTCTAGATTGATCCACTAACTCATTATGTTGTATTCAGCTATAGATGGAACTCAATCTAAGGCATGTAAAGAGATCCTTGGTGATGCAGTTTGATCCTCCAATACTTCATTTTCAGCAATTGCAATTTCACCCTCTATCTCTTTGGGCTCAAATTCATCAGTGAACACCATTAACTAAAGTCACTAGTTCATTCTACATTGATGACCAACATTGTAATTTTCATTACACCAATCACATAATCCCTTCTTTCTTTTCCTTTCCAACTCCCTGCTAGACAAATGTTTAAAAGATTTTCCAGAGTTATTTCTTGGTGCCATAGTATATTTTAAATAGGTGTCAAATTTAACAATTACTACTACACTCAATAGGAGAAAAGTAAAAACCATATGTAGCTAGCACTTAAGCACATCATTGATTTTGCTTCCCATGTATAAATAGATTTTGATCCAGTGTTTGACAAATTTATAGGATCATCTTACCTCATTTTGATATAGTATTATGGCAATGTATGTGTTTGTCAAAATACCTCACAAACGTTGTTACCTTTGCAAGGTTGTCCCCTTATATATATATATATATATATATATATATATATATATATTGCCACAATACAATGAAATGACATAGAAGCATTTTCCTTGTCCTATCTCTCTTCTTCTTCTTCTTCTTCTTCTTCTTCTTCCCTTACTCCTCTTTCTACTCCTGTGCCTCTCTATTCCTTGCTATTGTCCCTTTATTCTTCTATAGCTCATCTTAGTCACTCATCTTCACAAAAATATACAAGTATATTCTCTAGATTACCCAATACCTACTCTCTCACTCTAGTGGCTCATCCTAAATTTTTTAGAGCATGATTTCTTATATAAATGTCTCTATGTCCCAAATAAACTGCCTCTCTCGTTTAGAATCTCTGCCCCTACTAAACTTGAGCACCTTCCAAATTTAGCTATTTCAACTCCTCCTACAAATCCTGACTGACTTCTAGCTTCCCGTTTCAACACAACCTAGTAACGCCTCCAACCTCTTTGGTTGTGTCAATCAAAGAAAAATCCGTTAAATCTCGACTTGCCAGCAACTAGCTTGCCTCCTTATATCCTTTCAATAGTATTTTTTCAAGGAAGCATCTTCATTATACCAAAGACAATTTTCAAATGATCTTCAAATCTTCTATCAAATTTAATCTTTTTTCATCCAAGTTTGGTTCTTTATGATCTTTCAAACTTGATATTCATTTATTCAAGTTTCATTCTTCACGATCTTCCAAATTTGATCATCCAAAATTGAAGTCTCATGAAGCCGTAATAATAATAAATCCATGACCAATCCAGAGAACAAACATTGAAATATGTGGAAGCATACTTGAATCCATAACCAAGAATCTAATGCGGGTTATGATCTTCCAATTCTTTACACTAATCCATGCCATAAAGGTCTCGTTCTCACTGATGAGAATAGGGAAAACTTTCTGGAAAATTACATATAAATCGGAGATCATGACTTTTGTAATTATTATAATTATGCTTTATTCTACTTATCCCCCTCATCAAATTGAAAATTATATTTGGTGTCTTCACATGAATCCCTTAACAATTATATTCCTTAATCCATTAAAAATACTTTAGGTGGCTTTAAATAAGAAAAAATAGTAAACACAAATACATAATGATCCTTTTAAGTTGAAAATGTTCTAACATATATATCATTCCCTTGGAATCGAGCCTAAAAGTTCAAACATGAAGAAGTGTCCTTATTTTTTCTATATAAATTAAATAGGAATTGGAATTTTAAAATACAATATTAAATTAAATAAAGCATACATAATTATTTTTGTAATTATCTTAATACTACTAATTATGTTAATATTACTTCTAATTATTTAATACTTTTCATAATAATAATTTGTTTAAATATTTTAATGATAATATTTTTTAAAAATATTAAATATTTTAAATATACTATTTTTTAAATTTTATTACTTAAAAATATGCAACTACTTACAGTTACCAATTAGTTATTACATATTAAACAATTACAACTACTTACAGCTACTTACAAGTAACCAAACACGCTCTAAATGAAGTAGTTATCGCCCATTTGTTAATAAAAAAGATCTATTGTTTCCTATCTAAACACGACACTAATGATTTCTGTTTATATATATATATATATATATATATATATATATATATATATATATATATATATATATATATATATTTGGATGATAATAATAACTGAAAATTGCCAAAAAAAAACCCCTAAGTTTGCAAAATAGGCAAAAACACACCCTTAATTTCGAAATCCCTAAAAACCCTTTCTTTTTAAACACAATGTTTTCCAAACACCCAAAGAATTTAGCAGTTGTTAACGGAGTTATTTTTGAATTTTATGGATGAAATTGCCCCTTGCTTGCGTGGGAAGTCGTGGCACTAGAATTTTTGAAAAGTTGGGCATTTTTCTTAGGGTAATCCCAAGAGACGTCCTTCACTAGAGCCGTATACGTTTTTTCTCTCGACTGTGCCTCTTCAACTTTTTCCTTTCCGAAGTTGTCTCTGCATGGACATCCTCTGAGGTATTGAAGAAGTTGTGATTTGGCTTTATTTGAAGTACTATGTTGCACAGAGATATTTGGCGGTTTTGTTTTATTGGAAGATGCTGAAGTCTGCGCGAGGATTTCTCGGCTGGGGTTTTGTTAGTCTGCAGGGAGATTTCTTGGCGAGGGTTTTGTTTTGTTTTAGGTTTTCGTCTGTGTACAAGGTCGAAATAGTTTTTCGATTGCTATGATTTGTGTAATGTTTATAATATGCGTTTCCCCTTTCATTTGATATGGTTGCAGTTTGTAAAATGAGTTTTCCGTGTAAGAAATGAGTTTTTTTTAAAAACATTTGTCCCCGTTTAAATATTGTGGTTTCCGTTTAAGAAGACAGGTATCTGTTTAACAAGTGATGTCTCTGTTTAAGAATTGTGTTTTCCGCTTAATAAACACTTATATCTCTATTAAAGCAATTAGGTCTCTGTTTAACAGGTGTTGTTATTATCGCAGGCTTGTGATTATGGCGGTAAACCTAGTTAACTGGCGATGCTACTTGACACCGGTAGTGGAGACTTTGGCCGAATTGAAAGTCCATATGACCCCTCGACACTGGGAGATCATCCGAAGGACACCGTTTGCAGCATTCACTAAGGTCGAAGCTGTATTCCAAGAGAAGGCCCTTCTTGATTCTCTTTTGCAAAGGTACGATGGTAGCACCAATAAATTCAGGATCGGGCAAGCCTGCTGAGTTTTAGGCCTGAAGATGTGGCTCTTGTTCTGGGCCTGCGTTGTGATGGAGACGCAGTCGTGTTTAAGAAGAAAAAAATACGGTCAACTTTTGAAGAGAGATATTTATTGAAAAGCTACGAGAGACACAGAGACTCCATCAAGACCACTCTTCAGCAGCTTGTTGGACAGAGGGGAGAGGAGGAAAATTTTGTGAAACTCTTGATGGTGTACTTCATGGGGACAATCCTCTTCCCAAATGCCTCATGCTCAGTTCCTAATTGGATCGTTGATTATGTCGACGATCTACCTAGCATGGGGCGGTACGCATGGGCGCAGGCGACGCACAAATGGCTTATGGAGGACGTTCCACAAGCTGCCGCTCGAGTGCAAGCTAGATGAGCGGGGGAGAAGACAAACACGGGGTATATTAAGGGTTGCTCAATCGCGATAAATATCTGGTTTTACAAGCTGAGCGGAACTGGCAAGAAAGTTCGTTTCGGCAGGACCCCAAGGATGCTTTGCTACTGTGAAAATACTTACCGGAAGCAAGCGATGATAGAAATCAGTTGGTCATCTCTTGAAGGAAAAGAGGTAATAAATCATTAACGATACATTTAAAATTAGCAGTTAATGTTTAAAACTAGTCTTTAGTGTTTAAGAATTGTAGTTTGTGTTTAACATTTGTCTTTAGCGTTTAACCGTTTCATTCTCGGTTTAAATACGTGTGATACTGTTTAAGTATATATGTGAAATGTTTAAATACATTAGTTATTGTTTAAATTGAATGATTTCGCTGAGATTGTTTCTTTACGTATGTTAGTTTCCTGAGCTGGTCCCGGCGAATACTGATGAAGAAATATTTGTTCGGGCTAAAAGGCGGAGGGATGCTATTACCCCGGAACCACTAGTTCGAAGGCAAGATGAGAGGCCAACCTTTTCTGTGCGTGCTCGACGACGCCGTTCCCCTATTTTCAGCCTAACGCACCACGCAATCCTCGGCGTCGGATAAGCCCTCCCCCACCTCGCCCGACGGCAACACCCTCCCTCCCCGACCACGACAACAATAGTCCCCCATATCGCTACAGCCCCCCCCATGGCAGCCCCCCAACGGCAGTAGGCGAAGATGTCACAGCAACTCTTCTACAGGCGTGCCAGATATTGATCACCGAGTTCCTTCGGCTTGTCGCTCGGGTTGAGGCATTGGAAGGACGGTCATAATCGATTGCGCCGTCCCTCCAAACAAATAAAGTACCCGGGACAAACGAGGCGTCGGAATTTGATGACGACGACTTCGTTGGGATGGCCATTGCAAGACGGCCACGTTTGAAGAGGCTTGTAAAAAAGACGAAAATAATAATGCCTCTCTGTCCACCACCGACCGACGATGAAGCAATAGCAGCACCATCTACGGCTGATGCTGTTATTGAGTTGATAAGTGTCTAAATGTATATATTTATACGTTTTATTCTAGTACTATTTTGCATGTATTCTGATGAGTTGATGCCCGTTTCGCGTTTAAATTGGTTTTATTTGTGTTACAGGCCTTGAAGAAGCCAAAATAAGCTCAAGAACGTATTTGGGAAGAAATCCGTATCAAATACGACGTTTCCGAGCTTCCATCACTGTAGCATGATTACTGTAGCATCGAAACGAGGTTTTTCTGGAAAAGGCTGGGAGCCTTGCGAGCAAGCATGCGCCCGCAAGGCAGCCCTTATGGATGCCCGAAAAAGGTTTTAAAGAGGCAAAATTAGGGCATTTGGGGGGGGGGCTTCACATCATCTTCTTCTCCTCTTTTTGGGCCGCCGCCCCACCTTTGCCGGCGGCATTTTCCGGCGATCCACCGCGCCATTCTTCACCAAGAGGGAGGCAAACTTTGGAAGAGGAAATAGGGGGAAGATCTAGAGCTTCAAAGCGTCGTTTGAGAAGAGATCTCGGCGATATTGGTGATCTTCATCCATCCAAGGCGATCCGAAGCTTGAGGGAGTTTTATTACTTCTCTTTATGTTTATTTGTTCCTTGGAATTGTAGGAGTGTTCCTCTTTCATGAGGAACTAACTTATATGTGATTTGGGCATGATGAACCCTAGGGTAGGTTTGTTGTAATTATGGATGAGAATCATTTGTGATTTAGTGTTAAATGTTGAATTTCTTGTATAAGAATTTCTATAGTTTGTGATTCTCTCTATGTGTGCTTTACTGTCTTGGACCGCATGAGAACTCGGCTGTTCAATTTCTAGGTTGTACTTGGAGCGTGACCATCGCCCTTGTACTAGATTCACATAGACTGAAAGGGATTCATGTACCAATACGCCGAGGGATTCGGGTAATAGGTACCCCTCTGAATGTTAGGCTTAGACCCAGAAGAGTGTCTACTTCTAATAAGGGATTCCCTAAGCGTACTGCAATCGTAGGACTAATTGACCGGAAGGGATTCCGGTCAATACTCGTATGGGATTAGGGCTAATCACCGAGGGATTCATGATTAGCTTAATTTAGGAATGTCTCAGTCCAGACCATCATCACAACACATCATTCTTAGTTCGAGCCTTAATGACAACCCTAGGGGGATTCTCTGCCTAAATCACGCCTTTTCCTGTTCGTCCGTCCCTTGTATGCTTATTTGGCGTGTAGTGGTAGCTTTATTCTTTTATTTATAGATTTAGTAGATGTACTATTCACTCGTATTGTTAGGCTAGAAAATAGATGAATGATAAGTAATAGTAGCTCCTTGGCCTCGTGGAATACGACCCCTATGTCACACATAGGGTATTACTTGACGACCCCGTGCACTTGCGGGAGGCTCATCATGAGTCCGTTGCCGTTGATGACGTGCCCGTCACGGTGGAGAAGATCGTTGATGCTGTTGGCATCGCCGCGGTTGAGGAAGTCAACGAAATCCCCGTGATGGTGGAACCGGCAGCCGACAGTGCCGCATCCAAGGTGGCGGCCACAATCCCTGAAGAACAAGAACCACCTGAGGGTGTGCCTCCCCTTGATGCTGTTACTGTGGCCGCGGTTGAGAAGGTCGTTCACTCTATCGTCAATGAAATCCTGCTCACGGAGGAATCGGCGACCGACAGTGCCACATTCAATGTAGGCGCAATCCCCCAACAGCAAGAAGCATGTAAGGATTATCCCAAAAAAGCTGTTGACGAGAGGCAATGGAACGTCATTGAAAACAAAAGGAAAGCTATGATCCTTGCCAACTAGCAATACGAAGAAGTTCGGACAGACTTTGTTCCGAAGAAGAAAAGATACGCTGGACAATCACGCCTCAACAGTAGAGTTGATAAGGATCTTCCTCAACTGCTCTATGGACATGTAAGTATGAAATTTTTATGGAACTGTTTACATATATATGATCTCGTTTAAGTTATGTAGTTTTCGTTTAAATATGAGAGTTATCATGTAAGATAATGCTTTACCGTTTAACTTTGTTTGTTACTAATTAAAACGTCACATTATCGTTTAAATATATACATTTTCCAGTTAAGATTTTGTGTTATTGTTTAATTATACCTGTTGCCCTTTAACCGCAGGTCTGTCGTGTGGAGGAATGATTCTGTCAGCACCACATGGGCCAACGTATTCATACTGCTTGACGGGAAAGAGATGGTGACAGATGATGTGATGGGCGTCTTCGTATGCATAATACAGAAGTCGCTGACTAGAGTACCATATCCTTATAAGAAGCGCTCCTACATCACACGACCACTGGCACTGTTTATATCAAAGCAGGAAGATGCACATGACACGACTTTAGCTATGATCGGAGATGCCGCGCGCGTCGTGTATGATATTGACATTGCCATCCTCCCCATAATCATGAATGGCCACTTCCATGTCGTCGTCCTCGACAATAACAAACAAGAATACATGCATTATACTCCATGCCAAAGCGAAGAGTACGCTAAAGACGCGGCTGAAATGGTAAGTTGTTTGAGAAATAGATTTCGATTGATAGAGTTTCATAAATGCTCGCTATTTTAATCTCAAATTGTATATCTCAACAGCGAGACCTATTTGACACCTATCTCGAAATGGAGTTCAGCGAGACGGTGACTGGAATGTACCCGTTAGTTCACGAAAATGAAACCCCATGACAAAAAAAGGAAATCTCGACTGCGCTGCGTACGTCATGCGGTTTATCGAGCAATTACTCGATGGTGAAAAGCTACGGATACCACAAACGGACGTCTCTTATCTGAGATTAAAGTATGCTGCTCGCATACTTATGGAAGGGCTCGCAACCGGCATCACTGCCAAAGGGGGGTCTATGACTGCGGGGAAATTGAATTTAGATGACATTTTTTGTTTTCAAATGTAAAACAGTTTTGTCGTTATTATTTTTAATTCAATTCATTCTTTGCCAACGATATGACAAATTTTTCAATATAAGTTTACGATTGTTCGTTTAATGTCTGTATTTTTTTATACTTCGCATTTTTGCTTAACTTTCAATTATAAGGTTTAAGGGTCAGCGTTGCGTTTTAAAATGAAGTACTCTCTGTTGAACAGCCGGTGTCCCTGTTTAAATATATGCGTTACCGTTTAAGAATAAGAGTCTCCTTTTAACATTCACTTTATATGTTTAAATATCAACGAATGCCTAAATGACGTAGTCTCTGTTTAAAATACGGTGTCTCTATTTAAATATATTTGTACCGTTTAATAATAAGAGTCTTCGTTTAACATTCAGTGAGATAAGTTTAAATATTAAAGAATGACAATGAAATTAGATTTTCTCTGTTAAACGAAGTTGCAGAATTTTAACAAAGTTGGAACAGAAAGTGCAGAATTTCTAAATAAACTTAACAAACTAATACCCATCAGGGTTCTTATTTGCAAAAAGAAAACAAAGTGAACAAAAACTGTTACTCTACCATTTTCTTCTCCTTCAAAGCTTAGAGCAGCTTTTATACATGTGCCTTTCAATTTGTTATTCCATCAAGTTTTGCAGTAAAAAAGACTTCTTTTGTTGTAAGATCGTGGAGTAAGTCTTCCAAAAACCACTCTAACTCTTCATCGCTAGAGTAATCTCGACTGCATGAAGTCCCTATAATGGAGACTTCAAGGTTTTAGAAGAACCAAACATTGTTTAAACATTCATAGAGAAATCTTACGGTAATACGTACCTGCCATGGAGACATCATCAGCAGCAACGGGAGACATATTCATCTTCCCACTGTGTGAAGGACAGAGCTGCTTGAACACCACCTCAGCAGCAACATTCTGGGCTTGCTTTACTGTTTTTGCAGACTCAATACTAGAGAACGGGGTCCCATCGACCGTCACCGTAGCCACAAATGCGGGGTTGTGATCGGGGCCTTCTTTGAGGGTGGAGTACTCCAGCAATAGCAGTGCGTCTTCTGACAAAAGTCATTGAGAAGTGTCTTATACATTTTCTTAGGTTCTGGAAATACCTGGATCTTTATCTTGTTTGAGCTTCTGAGCTTCTTGTTCAAATAGAAATCTAGCTCGATGAAATTAAAGCTCTTTTCTCAAATTTCTTAATTAAAAAATAAAATTCATGTAACTCTAACCTTGATTTTCAGCGTACTTTTTATAAAAATTTTAAAGAAAGTAATTCCTATTCTATTTCGATGAGAGCGGTTACTCAATTGTTTAAGTATTATTAATAAATCCATGGGGGAAATGTAAAACAGTTAGTCGTTATTAACTTAAATTCAATTCACTCTTTTCCAATGACATGGCAGATTTTTCAATGTAAATTTACTAGTGTTCGTTTAATGTCTGTATTATTTTATACTTGACTTTCTTTGCTTAACTTTCAATTGTAATGTTTACATATCAGTGTTGCTTTTTAAAATGGAGCAGTCTCTGTTTAAACGACGAGGTCTCTGTTTAACTTTATCTGTTACCGTTTAAGAATTAGAGTCACCGTTTAACCTTAAAGAATGACAATGAAATTATATTTTCTTTGTTTAAATAGAAAAAGTTAACACTAAAATAAGTTTGTTTCCATTTAAAAAATTATTTATTTACAATGCCTAGTCGGCGACAGTTTCATTGCATGATCTACGATTGTGACCGGATGCGTGGCAGCGGCTGCAATGTAACTCGCGGACCTCAGACGCTTGCGACTCGATCCTCTTTCGTCTAGGACGCCTAGGTTTCCTTCTCGTCACAGGCGGTCGCAAACGCAGTTCTCGATTTTCGTCGGTAAACTTGTCATTATCGAATATGGGGAATATAGCTTTCTTATACCCCCAGCTTGTAATTATCGACGGTGAAGTAGCCGCTAATAAAACGATGAACGTTGGTGTCTGTCTGCATTATTGCAGCGCAAGTGTGTTTGCATGGGATACTATAAACTTGCCATCTGTGATATGAGCAAGTTCTATTGGCAAGATCTACAAAGTTGCTGCACTGGTCAATCACTTCAAAACAATCATTGACACAACGACCAACATGAAGATTTCGGCTTTCCTTAACAAGTATTTCTACTTTCGAATGTATGTTCGGGCATAAGTAGATCTCCTATTTGTTCGCTTGCTCACGGCGATTGCATAACATGTGTATCAACTTGAACCTGTACAACGAAGAACACAGATATTAAAAAGATTAAGTAAAGACATTGATATTTAAACAGAAACACATCGGCTTAAACATTAGGACAACAAATTAAACGAAGATCCAGAAATTTAAACACAGACAATGATGTTTAAACCGTACAGGCAATATTTAAAGGATAAGGGCAATTCTTAAGCATTAAATACATTCAACATTCGAATACCTTATGGAGTCGACCATTTTCGTCACCGGTAAATGCCGAGCTTCTTTGATCCACGCATTGAACGACTCCGCGATATTTGAATACATCTCACCCCAACGTTCACCTTTGAATAGATAATTCGACCAATGTGACATGCCTGACTTATGAATCAACCACTGATGGGCTTCGGGTGATGTGGCCTGCAGTTCATTGACGGTGTCATCTAATTGTTTAGCCGTCGATGCCCACGCAATACGAAAGTATATGGACCAGCACTCTTCCCTCAATGCCTTCCCAAGTCTGACGTTGGCTTTCATAAAATTGGCCTCCATGTGGGGATGAAGGAAGACTCTCGTAATAGTGTTCATAAGGTCCTTTGACCTATCCGACACGAATGTAATTATCTCTTGATAATCTCCTTCGTCGTATAAAGCATCACCTAACTTGGAAATGAACCAAGTCCAATTGGCATCAGTCTCATTGTCGACAATACCGAATGCGACGTGGAAGAAAACATTGTTCCCATCTTTGCCTGTGGCACCCAATAGAGTACCCCGATACTTTCCAAGGAGATGGGTACCATCGAGAAACAGCAGCAGCCTGCATACCCTCTTGAATCCCACAATGCACGCGCTGAAAGAAAAAAATGCACGTTTAAAACGCTCACCGTCTCTTTCCACAAACGCAATGTTGCTGGGGTTCGTCTCAGCCACCTTATCGACGTACCAAAGCAACAAATCGTAGCTGGAGATGTCGTTGCCGTCGAGATTCACCCGGGCATGTTTTTTTCCCAGCCAAGCCTTCTTGTATGGAATGTGGACACCATGCTCCCGCAACATGTCCTTCTGAATGTCGATGACTTTGTATAAGAGCCGGTTCTTGAGCTTCTGAATCACTCGTACGCTTACCATTTTTTGGACGCTTTCGAATGTGTCGCTAATCCGATTCCACCACCGTAAGTGTGTGACGGGTGTATTGTCTTAATTCTGAAAGTATTTTTATTATATTCCTTTGATGCATGAAGGCGCCATTTACAACCATCGGCAGCGCATTCCACAGTCACCCTGTGTTTTTCGTTCTTTACGAATTTGAAGTCAAAATTCTGTTTGATAGCAAAATTCCGAAGTGCATCTCTGAAATGTTCAACATCTTGAAAACGTTGTTTGGCATCCAATAACAACACTTCAGGTTGATCTGACGAGGAAGGAAGGCATGCCACACCGTCAGGGTCGCCATGAGGTGAAACATAAGCCCTCCCATATTCCGAATTCCTGCCAAAACTTCAGTTCAAACGAAAACGATCACTATTTAAGTAAGAACACAAACAAGTTAAACGATAACTAAATACTTTAAACGTTAAAAGCAATATTTAAACGGGAACTTTATACTGTAAAAGGAGAAGAGAATAGTTAAACGGTAACTAAATAAATTAACGGAGACGTCAATATTTAAACAGGAACTTGATCTTTTTAAACAAAGAATGTGATAATTAAACAATAATTGACATATATAACTAGATAAGCATAAAATAGCAGAACCTTACAACGACAAGAACTCGCTTTTAGTAGGATACGATGGCACATCATCTGTCTCGACAACAAGATCAACTACAGCGCATTTAAAGATGGAGTACACATGACACATGCGCTGGAAGTCAACCTCGTTTTCTATTGGGCAAACCGTTTTATGTCCATCAGTAGTGATAAACTTTACCCTAACACGGGAAATATCGAGACCCCATCGCTCACATATCTCGTCTAACACTGATTCCCAAGTAGTCATCACCATGAACATTAGCACTAGTCCATCCCCGTTGTATCTAGCAATGGCACAAAAACTCTCCATAATAGCCCTGTATTTTTATAAATTGTTACTCCCTCCCACAGAATGATTAAAGCGAGAGTAACGATGAAATTCTCAGCTTATCAGGAAACCAGCAGAACTCAAATCGAACAAACCAAATGAGAAGAAGATGTAATTCGCTTGCGATAGTGTCTTTGCCAAAAAGCAAGCAGGAAGGGGAAAAAAACTCACAATTGTATGCATAAAGGTCAGACATGATGTGATTGGGTGGGTTTTTTTCTCACCATTTCCAAGGGCAAAAATAGAATTTTATAATAAAGACCCATTTGAAGTGACCGATAGTGAGTAGAAGGGAAGTAAACTATAAACAGAAAGGCTGTTTGGGGTGTGCAAAAATTGGAGGGGGTTTTTGGAAAGTTTTAAAATTCCCAAAGGATGAATAGTAATTTTTCCTAATAATAATTTATTATTACTATTATTTTGAGTTAGATGCAATTTACTTCTTTGCAATTATTGGGTAATATAAAAAAGTTATATTGTCTTCTACCATGACTCATTGAAATAAAATTTTTTTTTGACTTATAAACTATTTTTAAAACTTAATCCAACCAATTGATAAATAAATATGGTTTTCACTAACAATGCAGGTGGGAATGGGAATGGGAATGGGAAGGGGATCCCTATAAAGCCCCGTTAGGGGGAAATTCCTCGTAGTCTCTCCCGCCCCACCCATTATATTTTTATTTATTTATTTATTTTATAATATACACATCATATATTAAATTTTAAAAATCACATAAAATATTTTTTCTAATAACCTATGATGTAATGTATAATGAAACAACAATATTAAAGTACAAATTAATTAATAAATATGGTTTTATGTATATAATTTTTAATCATATCTCAACCTTAATTACCGTATCAACTAAACCTATCCATTTTGTATCTAATACAATTATGACATTGTTTCCATACATGAACCCTAAACTCTATTTAACTCATACCGCATTTCATGTAACTATAGTCTATATTCATTATATTTTGTAAATTACCATCATAGACAGTTTATATAATATATTATTCTAACATTTTTAACTTTAAAGTATACTAATATATATTATAGTTGTACGTTTCGAATTAATTTTTAAAATTCAAATTCCATCTATGCCCCTATAAATGATGATGGATGTCTCCAAGAACTCTCTCCGGTTCTCTGTTTCAGAGAGAGAGAGAGGCCATGGCGACCATCTCCTCCGTTCTCTCCGTCCAAAATCCTAACCCTAATTTTCACCTTTCATCCAAACCTCATTTCCTCTCTCGCGTTCGCTTCCCCCTCCGCTCGCCATCCCCTAATCACCTTCGCGTCTCCGCCTCCTTCGCCTTGCCTCCCTGCACCAATCCCCTGTTCAACTCCACCAATTCCTTCTCCTCCATGCTTTCCCTCCTCACCACCCAGCTCCGCGAAGTCTCCTCTTCCGTTGCTCCCCGCTTACTCGCCGCCTTCACGAACCACCGCGCCGAGTTTGTCCTTCCGATGACGGCCATTCTGGCCAGGGTTGTTCGGTGGCTTGATATCTTTGATCAGGTCCTGATGGTGAGGGTGCTGCTCAGTTGGTACCCCAATATTCCTTGGGATCGCCAGCCCTTCAACGCCTTGAGTGATCTCTGCGATCCCTTCCTCAATCTCTTTCGGAAGATTATCCCGCGGGTCGGCTCGATGGATGTCAGCCCTCTTCTTGCGTTCGTGGTCTTGCGGCTAATCAGATCGTTACTTGGAGCTCCTGATCCCGTGATGTAGTGATGATCGGGAGATTGGAAAGGTTCCTGTTTGTTTGTTTGTTTGTTTCTATTGTTCTTATAGCGTTATAGTGATTACTTTACTTAGTCATAGGAGAGAGAGATTAGATACCTTTTTTGGTTATATACCTTAATTGCAAATTAAGTTCGTTTGCTAGAGTTTCACGTCACAATAAGTTTGAACTTTTTGTTCAGTTGGAATGATATAATTCATATATAGTTTGTTTTGGCTTCAATTGTTGTTATGGTGTTACAGTGATTACTTAAGTCTTAGAAGGGAGGGATTATATTGTTTTCTTTATATATTTTGTTTACAAATTTGGTTGCTTTGCTAGGTTTCATTGGAAAAGAGTTTTGAATTATATGTTCAGTTGAGGGCATAATTCATTTTTTATGATGATTGTTTCTTATGTGCTTTTTTTATGGTAAAGATTTTGAAATAATTACTCTAAATCGACTCTTAAGTTAAGTAGTTCCAGATCTAACTGATCTGCAATGATAGTATCCTTTTCGAATTTTTGTTCTCCAGAGCGTATGGGTTGTTTATTGTATTAACCAATGAACTTATGGACTTAGGAAGCTGGGGGATGTCCTCATAAATTTCACCTTCATCATTGATTGCGACTCTTCTTGTCTAAGATAGGATTATTTGTTTCCCACAGAGGTAATAATGTGGCTTAGAGGTCAGAATTATAAGGTGACTATGTTTAGCTGCCTATATTAGTTGGGATTGGAATTAAGCTAATTCTATGTGATTATGCTGATTATTATCATTATTGAATGTGTTTATTTAAGAACCACTCATTAATTCTTTCAAGAACATATACAAATATAAGCTTGGTGGTAGATGTAAGAATTATAGCAATTCTCTAAAATAATGTAACAGAAGAAAAACATTTCGGAACACTTGCTTATATATTCTGAGGCCAAATGCTAATTTTTAAAGATTGTTCTGAAAACTATATGCACTGTTCAAGCATACATGCAAACATTGTCTGTTCAATCCTATTAAAAGTTGTCCAATCTGAAGTACTGAAAAGGCCATACCTTTTAACAAACAATTCCTTCTCTTCCTAAAGTTAGCAGAATGCAGCTGTTGATTAAATATTTGTGATTACTACCTATGAGTGACTCTCTGTATGCTAAAATTTTGTAGCTGTTAGTTTTATTTAGAATGACTTGGGGAAAAAAGTTATCTGTTACAAAAAGGCCTATGAATGCCTTAAGAAAGGGATAGAAATTCTTAATGTTGAATAGGATAAAAAATTGAAGTAGGCTGAAGACGAATAATGTAATGAATTTATTTTAAAATGGATTTGATTATGTCTCAAGTTATTGACATAAGGGAAAGTCTCATGACAAAACATTTATATATAAAGTTTTCTGGAACTGTACGCTTTGATTCATTCTCTTATAAAGTGTACACCTGCTCTGTTCCCTTGCCAAGTGCAAATTGTAACTCATCCATATAATCTTGCGAAAAAGGGTCTTACCGACTTACTCTAAAATTTTTAAGAATTTGCACTTACATCCCTTTCTTCAGATTTTCATACCTTTTAGCATAAATTATGAAAAAATTGTATGAAGGTAAATTCATACTTGCAAATATATCCTTCTACAATTCTAAACAATCTTCCTTAGATGTCCTTTTATGTTAATTACGGTGTTGATCTTATATTGTAGATATATCAGTGGGATGATCTACCAATGAAGTAATTGCCTGGTTGTATAGTTATGATCTTATTTGAGGAAAAGTCACTTTCAAGTAGCTAAGGCTATCAATGAGTTTGGTGCGTGGAATTTGGAATTTTGCCTTTATTTTTATGTAGGTAATTGGTCTTAGAATATTTACGGAATTGGTTTTAGATGCATAATTTTAAGGAGGGCAGGACTAGCTTGGATAAGGTTATTATATTATATTTTTAATTTTAGATCTTTGTTGATGGTAAATCATGCCGACAGTCCGGTTTTACCTACTGTTCAGTTTAGCTTGTTAGTAAGCGCTGTTAATTTATTAATCTATTTTTAAATTTCTAGTGTGATGCCTTCTTGGGGGAATTGAAATGGTGCATCTATTTAGAAAGATATGGAACAGTGATGGAAGGATTATTCAACAGTTTTGGGAAGTTTTGGGCTATGGCCTGATATCTGCCTAGTTGAATGGGATTAGTAGCTTCTGCTTCACCTAATCATCCAATCGAAATTCTGTTAAATGATGTAGGATGAAGATGACCATTGCTTGTCCAATTGACTTCATAGATAGTTGACTTTTTTGGCACATGCTGATTTTACCAAACTCACTTTCGCCTAGTCGAGAACTGGCATTTAAGAATTTAGGGAGTAGTTGCTGTAAGAAAGGACTAATTGGTTCAAATTGAGATGACTAACTAAAAATTCAACTTATTTAAACAAACTTCATTAAGAAAATCATCTGCCACATTGCTGATTATTAAAATAGTGAAGGAAAACTATTGAAATGCTTGATATTTTGACATTCATAAGCTTGCATATTAGTAATATAATTGTTTTAAAAGGATAATGAAGCCTTTTGAATGCTTTCTTCGGATAATTATGCAGGAGGTGTTTGGATGTGGTATTTTTAGGCTGGTTCCATACTTGCATTTAATTGGGTTTTGTAAAGCTATTGAACTGTTTGGCAAATCAACCTCAGTGCACTTTGATGTTAGCAATTTAAATTGTTTTAAAGAAGAAAATGTTAATCTTGAATGCTCCCTGGTGGTGTTAAGCATGTGGTACTTGTTATACTGAATATTTAAGTCTGGCTCAAATTTGCACTTGACGGGTAAGTTTGAAACTTGAACTCTTACAATTTATTCCTATGGTGTTGTTTGGATGACAGTGGCCAAGTTCTAATTTAGTTTTGGTGGGTAGTTAATCTTATGACTTCAGTACTTGATTGGGGAGAAATTGTAGATATTTCTTTTCTAGGATTAAATTGATATTTTGCAAACTATATGGCAAAAATGAGCTGAAATATCTAAGCCAAGTTGGCCGTTTCATCCTTATCTGGAATAATGGATGGCCATTAAATTGGTCTATTTTGCATTAATGTGCTATTGATTTTGATTGTTGGAGACATTTTCATGAATTGGAAAATTTTGCTATGATAATTTATGATCGCATTAGTTCATATTATTTCAATTGATTTACTTATTTTTGGTTTGACATTTCCAAACTTTATGTTATCTTTTTAGATGATAATAATTCTCCTTCTGTGCACTTTTGGGTTTAGGGCTGTTTTCTTCTTATGTTTATAACAATGATGACTATATGCAATTGTTTATGCCAAAGAAGAAGTTATTTTGCTTAGGCCACTGCACATTTTAGATAACTTAAATGGTTAGGAGACTCCTGCACTTGATCACCAGTTTTCGGTTATTTCAAGAACCTCAGGCACATTTCATAAGTGATGAATTGATATGTGGTACATGTCAGTGTTAGTTTATATTAAATTATTCCTCAAACTTTTGGTTCACAAAAGGACGTGTGAAAAGTTTGGGCATGGTGGAGCCGCAATTAACATTTTCAAACAGATGAGCGCATCCTTTTCTCTCTAAATTAGATCTGTTCACCACTGTGCCTGATGGACAAGTGACATTTGGTTACTTCATCACAAATGAAATTTAATGAATCTTTCTATTTAGCTTGAAGTCGAACCTTTACTTGGAAGTGCTTTTAGAAAAATCGGTTTCGGTTTGTGCGCATGTGTTTGCTGGTGACTTCTTGGTTCTATGTAGTCTAGTCCTTAAAAGGCTGACTTTGTTGATTGCTTATCTTATTCAGGGAGGTTGATAAAGCTAGGGTTCAATTTTTTTTTTCTTTTCCTTTTGTGTGTGTGTGCGCCCTCGCCCTTAAAGGCTGACTTTGTTGAATGCTTGTCTTAGTCAGAAAGGTCGATAAAGCTAGGGTCCATTTTCTTTTCTTCTCATTGTGTGTGCCTTTATGTTATTCTATTCTCCCATCTTCCACCCATGTTGGGTGGGGACCAACGACCAAGTTGAACTATCATAATTTTAAAGATCTTGTTGATGAAACCAAATAACTAATTCTTCATCACATCCTTGCTAGATGTTGTAATAGCTTAGTTGCTTCCTTAACAATGGAAAAGATTGCTTTGACATTTGATGTCTTTTGTCTCTGCTTTGGAGCTGTGGTACCAACCACTAACCCACTTGCAACTGGTAAAATCACTTTGCAGCATTTAGTCATTAGAGTTTTGAGCTTTTTCTATTGGGTTTAAGGATTTAGAAGCTCATCATCCTTCTTATCTGATCGACATTAACATTAACACTTTAAGTGTGAAGTATTGTCATGGTTGTTTGTGAAGTAAAACTCTTTGGTATGTGGGTAGCTCCTGGTGTTTGCTGAGTAGAGTGGGCATTGAAGTTGAAGGGAATTGAGTACGAATATATTGAAGAAGATCTTTCTAACAAAAGTCCTTCACTCCTCCAGTACAACCCAATAAATAGGCAATTTCCTATACTCTTACACAATGGTAAGTGTCACGGTCTCAACCGATCACCTTCGGCCGTGTGGCACCTGACACGCATCAAGTGGCAAGTCAGCCTTTCTTGTTAGAGCAACAATGAATCAACACCTGTTTGCAACACAAGCACATCACATAAAAGAAGCGAGCAAAACCGGAAAACATTCACGGTACAAGAAGACGACACAAGAAACCAGTTTTGAAGAGATAAAAACATAAATTCTCTTAGATTTAGAAAGTTTACAATCATGGCCAACGATCCTCACCGAGAGATTTTGTCCCCTCTCAAAGACATAAAAGACCTATTACAAGAGCTACCTCAAATCCACAAGGTTAATTGAGCCTTTTGTCCAATACATGTCTGGTGAGAACTCCGGACTTCCACTTGGATTGTAGTGTCATCTGGCGTTACTATAACCTTAGCCAGCTACCCTTGGTCACAGCGCACAATAGTACCGGTCACCCGCAATAATGCTGCATGCCATTCTTGCCCCTGGTTTGGCCACGCTCCCGCTCGCGTACGCCTGCGTAATTCTCCGGTAGATCCGGAATCAGCGTCTGGGTCTCTCGGTATAATCAAGTGTCTCGCCCCGTCTAGACTTGCTAGAGATCCACTTTCTAAAATAATTTAAGTTCACAAAACTTGATTCTTGGTATGGGCGCGGCTGCCCCACGTGCTCATCGGCCACGCGCACGCCCACAGTCCAGCGCGCGCACTCCTCACGGTCTGAGCACATGATCGTGCGTGTTATTTGGCATGCTCTTGATCACGACACAACACATGTCACGCGCTACCCTAGCTACGCAGTTGTACGCCCTCGTGTCTTGGTCTTTGTAAAGTTGTTCTCCTAATGACAAAGTGTAAGGGCACCGACTCATACAATAAGCCACTCATAGAATCTTTAGTCATTCTTGAATACTTTGATGAAACCTGGAAGGATAACCCTATCTTATTGAAGGGTCCTCATGAACGAGCCATGGCACGCATCTGGGCTTTGTACTTTGATTACCAGGTGAGTTGATACACTGCTTTGATAATACATCAAACTATACGCCGGCATATTCACAACACAAGTGGTTGGCTAGTATTTTGTATGCCGACTGGATCATGAGATCGAACTCCTGTTTGCAGTGCTGAGATGCTGCGGAGGATGTTTTCCTTGCAAGGGGAGAAAAGCAAGAGAAAGCCATCAAGTGCTTGGAAGAGACTTTGGAAGTACTGGAAGATGAGCTACAGGATAAGAGATTCTTTGCTGGGGGAGAGCATATGATATTTGGATCTCGCATTGGGGTGGATGGCTTTCTGGTTAGGAGTTTCCGAGGAAGTTACTTGTTATAAAGTTCTAGATGTAATGAAGTTTCCTTGGTTTGTTATTTGGATTGAAAACTTGCTGAAAGGTCCTGTGATCAGTGATAACCTTCCTGACTGTGACAAGACTGTAGAGTTTTTTCATGAGTACCGTAAGCGTCTGCTATCTGCTCTAAGAAAAGTTTAGCTGCTAGTTTTTGATTTCTGCACTAGCTGAAGATTGAAAAATCTCTTTTTTGTATTAGTGTCTACAACATGTACTAACAACTGCAATTGAGCATAATTGCTCCCCTTTTGGGGTAGGTTCAAGTATTTCCAGCATTGCATCGAATTAGTTTAGATTCAAAGTTTGTTTTGGTTTTGCATTGCCTGATTTTGCTCTGTTGTAATTTGTGATTTCATTCTGGTCAGTACTGAGTATGTAGTTGTCCTGATGTTAGTGTCAGAGTCAGGATTCTGGACTTCATTCTGTTCAAAGTGCAGTCAGTTCTAAGTGTTTGCTGGTCTTTGTAATATTTTCCATCAAAATTAAGTTTTTGATGCTGTGGGCGCCCTTTTTGGCATTGCATTTGGGGTTGTTATTGTGCGTGATTAATGGTCTATCAATTTCAGTTGCAAGGTTAAAATATTTGCCCAGTGTGTTCAGACCAATTTTCTTTGTGCGAGAAAGGTTGTTATCAGATACTTGATACGGTATTATTGACTAGATCTATAATAAGAGATTTGGTGTTTTATTTTCTTCTCAAATCAAATTTTAGTCTTCGATCTTGTGGATTGTCCACATTTATCCCCTCCAAAATTTTTACAGTATCCAAGGGTTTGAACCTGTAATTTAATTTAATTTAATTTGGTTATTTATAGCTGTGCCAATTTTTCACAAATAAGAACTTGTGATTTGTAACTAGCAATTTTATTTTATTTGGTTATTTATAGCTGTGCCAAGTTCTTACAAATAAAAACTTGTGAATTGTAATACTAATTGTCACTCTTTTTTTTTTTAAGGTACCTCTTACCTGTGCTAGATTGCTCCTTTAATCTCCTTAAGATGGATTGTCCACAGGTCTTTGTTTTTTCAATCGAGAAATTCAAGTCCAAGTCCAATCCTTAACAAACGTTAGGTTTTCCCTCAGACGCCGCTGACTTGGTATTTTCACCCAATAATATACTAAAAAAAACTAACCCTTATCTTAATCTAAGCTACAACCCTAATTGTAATCCATATTGTCTTCCAATCCACACCTCACCCTCTTATCACCATTGAAGACTTCCATAAGACTTCCATCGACCTTTGTTGACGATCAATAGACAAGATTAAATCCGATTTAAGACAAGAACAAAAAATCCAAATAAATACACATAATTTTTAAGTGGTTGAGTCAATATAATTTATACTCACAACAACACTAGTATTATATTGATATGTCTCTTATATAAGGGTTTATAATTATAGAGATGTGTATATACATGAGAGAGAAAAATGGGTCAATATCGCCACATCAGCTTCGGCCTAAATTAAAAAAATATCAACATGTGTACATCATGTGATCAAGTTCATTTAATTTGCATATGATTTAATTTATAAGTTGGATTACAATTACTTTCCCCATCTAATACATGTGCAAAATTAAAAGGGGAGAGAGTGAAAGCTCGATTGTCGACCTTGGATTTAATTAGCACAATAAATAACCACATTAAGAGTACAATATAACATAAGAAATAATCACGTCAAAAAGGGTAATACTATCATCAAGCTTCAAGATATGCAAGAGCAAATGCAAGGATTATTTTACTATAGTATGATGGGAAAATTTTTTGAGTGGATACCATAGTTATTTTTTTCGTTTTTAGCGTCAAGCTTCAATTTGTATAATTTTAATTATCCAACTTTAATTAATGTTCACTAGAAAGGTACCAAGAGGATTATGAGAAGAATTTAATGACATATATTTTGGATTTGTCATGTTAAGGCTAGTTTGTTTCATCATTTGTAAACATGGACATGATATATTGTCAAAGAGAGTTTAAAAGGGCTAATGTGCCATGTGGCATGTCAATAAGAGTGGTTAAGTGACTCTTTTTGAAGGTATATCATGTTCATGCATGCAGATGGGACAAGAGCTGGTGTTGATATTGTAAATCTGACATACATATCATTAATTTTCTTTGGAATCCCCTTGATACCCTCCTGGTGAACACAAATTAAATTTAGGTGGCCAAAATGAAACAAATTGAAGTTAGATACTCAAAGTAAAAAATGGCCATCATATAATACCTACTCAAAATATTTACCTATAGTATGATCTAGTAGGACAAACATCATTCTAAATTCATGCGATAATAAGTAATATCCAATCTAGTGGCCAATGTAAAACAAGTGATTTCTTTTCTCATTTGCATTTGCCATGTATTTTAAATTTCAGTTGTGGGGTCTTTTTATCTTTGTCCAGTTTTTAACAGAGTTAATCGGTAAAAAATAACTAGATTATAAATCAAAATTTAGTTCTTTATAATTTGAAGTGATTGTGAATTCATGACTTCCATTAAGGCCAAGCCCTTTTTGTTCATTATCCCCGACATCATCACGGGAACCTCCGATTAGAAACAAGTGTGAGTGAGAAACATAGAATCGATTTTATTTGATAAAAAAAAAAATACATGGGTACATGAATTTAATTGTGAGTATAAAGACAAGATACTCAAGTTTTCCTAATCTTAATTTATATGCACATGACATGAATTCATTTAGTTTTGTGAATAGAAGTCGTGATACTTCAACTTCTCTTGATTCCTTCATTGAAAAACATATTGGAATATTTTTCTCTTGACTTTGATTTTTCTCAAGTTTCTAAATTTTGCTTCTTAGATAAGAGTTGAGTTGCAAGTTGTGATCTCTCTATGTTTGTGAGTCACTACTTGACCATTTTTAATTTGATATTTGGAAACATCGGTATTTCTTGCTTATGAAGTCTTCCAGTCTTTGACTTGTGAAACTCCTGGCTCCATGACTTTATGACATCTTAAAACTTTATGGTTGTGTCATGTAGATGTCTTCCTCAAGATCACCATGCAAGAAAGCAGTCTTAACATCTAGTTGCTCTAGATGTAAGTTCTCTACAGTCACACTACTTAGCACAAATCTGATAGTAGTTACATTGACCACGGGAGAGAAAATCTCATTGTAGTCAATGCATCTTTTCTGCTGAACCCCCTTGACCACCAGTTTTGTCTGATATCTTTTGCTGCTATCATGCTTTTCTTTTATCATGTACACCCACTTTGTTATGCAAAACTTTAATCTCTGCTGGTAACTCAGTCAATAACCAAATCTCATTCTTTTCAAAAGAACTCATCTCCTCTTTCATAGCCAACTCCCATTGAACTAAAATCATCCATCTGCATTGCCTCGGGATAACATTGATGTGGTGTTTTGGACTTTCTGCGTGTGCGTTGTCTAAACTATCTTCTCCCTCATCTTTCTCCTTTTTTCATTTGGTTTTGGTTGAGTATGTTATTCCTAAGTTTGTGGATATTGAACCTTGGTTTGATGTTGACGATTTGTTGAGTGGTTTGTATGATTTCATTCATTCATTCTTATTCATGAGGTGGATGTGAAGATCCATCATCTTTATCTTGTTGAAGCCTTGATTTTCCCCTTGTTCTTGAAATTGGGCTATTGTAGCATGCTACTGTATCCCGAAAAATTCTTTATAAAACCTTTATATTCATGATTGTCTTGGGAGTTTCTCTATAAAGATTCTTTGGAACCCTTAGAGCTCAAGTTCAGGCCATATCCAAGCCTTGTCAGGATTTCTTAGCATGTAGTTTAAAGAAGCTTATGCATGCTTTTTCTTCTTGTGTTTTCCTCTTGATTTTGAGCTCTTGTGGTATGTGTTCGTGTAGATGGTGAGAGCTTGGCCTGAGGCAAGGAGCCGGCGGAGAAATAGCGCCGTTGAGAAGTCGATCTCCATAGTTTGTGAGTGGATTATTATTGCACATTTCTATTAGAATACTATCTAAATATATTTATGGTTTGATTTAAATGAAATCCTTGGTTTTATCATATTAAACTGATGGTTTGATTGCTTTAGAAGAAGTTCTACGTTTTCTGTTTTATAAATAAAACTCTTGATGTTTGATAAAAAGCTTATAACTATGTTGGTACATCGTGTTAAAATGAATTGTTGAATTTTTTGTACATGTTATACCCTTGGCTTGGGTTTATATGATATTGATGTTTATGATCGATATGTGAATATTTCTCCTATACAAGGACCTTGTGAAATGATTTATATGAATTTTATTAATAATACACTTCTTGAGGTTTTGTTGGTGATAGGGTTGAAACCCGCCTGCTGCAGTAGGGGGCCCCCATAGGCCAGTCTTTAGAGGTGCCATGGTGAACCCGGTTTATCTATCCACTTCAAGTTGCACGTAGAGTCCTAATTGGAAGAACATTGGGAGTCCGAAGTCACTACACAGACTAGGTGGGTCAACATCAAGGACATGAGTGCCTTGACGGCTCTGAACTTAGCCGCGGCCACGGCTAGAGTCTAGAGAGGTTTCTAGACCGTTATTCGATCGCTTGAGATGCAAAATTCGTATTTTTAGAAAACATGTCATTTTGCAAATAAGATCTTTGAGACGGGAACATTTATATATTCTTTGGAAAGTAAATTGGTTTGATGAAAAGTAAATTGTTTTGAGAAAATGTCTTTATGCAAAGCAAATAGACTTAATGATGAGTATCGTGTTTTATGATTTTAAAACTCATATTATGCTATTCATGAGCTATGAATGTTGAAACCTCATTTGAGAAAAATAGTTCTTCTATGCTATATATATATATATATATATATATATAATGTTCTAATCTATACGTAATACTGCAAAAGATTGGTTTTGTCACTTTGTCGAGTATTTTGTACCCTATAGAATTGTGCTGACCCATTCACTGAATAACCTGGTTACTCACCCTCTCTTTCCCTTCCAGTCTCTAGCTTGTAGTGATGTTGTTGCGAACCGGAGTGCTAAGCATATTCTAACTATCTTTCTTAATCTCTGTTTTATGTAAGTTTTTTCTCGAACATGTTGCATTGTATAAGATCATGGATCCACTACTGTATTAATAACTCTTTATGCATGGTTTGTATGCTTGTCAATTTTTTTGGAAATCATGTTATAATCATGACGAGCATGTGTTATTAAACCCTATATTCTGGTTTTGGCTTCATTGCTTTTCCTGTGCTATTTTTGTACTCTACTTTGTATGATTTAGAATTGTAATCTCTTTTTAAAGATGTTACTCCCTGGTGTTTGTTAGCCTTGCGGTGACTCGAGGGTTAAATGGCGTGTGTCCCGCCTCGGGTTATCACGGTAGTTGTCAAGTGCCGGTCCTGCGTGACGGGGTGTGACAATTAAGGTTCACCATCCTCAGTAAAAAAAAAATAGTTTACTGAATGGGAATATCTCTGTAAAGGTCAAGAAACTCTGTTAGATCTTCTGACTTCTGTTTCCGGAGGAATTAAAACCATATCTTCTTCATTTGTGCTCTTTAAACTCCCACTATTTCTTGCAATATCAGCTTCTTGAATATCTTCCAACATGACATTTTTTTTAATTTTGTTTCCTTGTAGCATCGGATTTCGCTTCAAGCCTATCTTTGTACATCACATTCTTATTGAAAGTGACATTTTTCCTTCTAATGATTTTCCTGCTTAACTTATACCAAAAGCGGTGGCCATGCCATCTGACCCATAGCAAAAGAAAAAGGCACTCCCTTGCCTTTGGATTAAGTTTGTCTCTGTCATATAATCTTAAATAAGAACATAGAAAATACATCTAAATACTTTAAGTGTGAAAAATTCATTTTTTTGCCGTGCCACTCTTACTTAGGAATCTCGAATCCTAAAGGAACTTAGGATCCTTGATTAATGAGATAAGATGCTATACTTACTGAATCTACCCAGAACATCTTTGGTAACCCTGCATGAAGTCGCATACTTTTTACCCTCTCATTCAAGCTTCTATTCATTCTTTGAGCAACACCATTCTATTGTGGTGTCTCAAGAACAGTTTTCATTATTATTATTATTCAATTTTCAGCATAGTAATCTATAAATTCAATACTATTGTACTCACCACTATTATCAGACTTTAAACATTTAAAGCTTTAATTTTCAACTTTGTTTCATTGTCAACAGTAGTTTTCCACTTGTAGCAAAAACATTAGACTTATGTTTCAAGAAGTAAACCCATACCTTCCTAGTATAATAATCGATGAAGATAACATAGTCGCATGATCCTCCTTTCGAGGCAATTGATGTTGGCCCATATATATCTATATGAACTAACTCCAGCTTCTCAACCTTAGGTGTCTTTCTTGATTTTGCAAAAATAACCCTTTTCTACTTCATGAGCACACATGTTTTAAATAAACCTACTTTCACACTCTTAAAATCTGGAATCATCTCTTTTGAAACTAGCATATTTATACTCTTCTCACTCTTGTGGCCAAGTTTTTGGTGCCACAGAATTGAAAGATCACCTTCACTAGTAACTGCATTAGTTTCATTTGATGGTAATTTAACCATATATAAAATCCCCTTTTTCCAGCCATGAGCAATGACCAGATTTTTTTTACTTCTTTTCACCGGCCGTTTCCACACATAATACGATATCCCTGATCATCTAACTGTCCCACAGGGATCAACATTCTCTTGAGACCGGGAATATATCTCGCATCATTCAGCATGCAGATAGATACTACCTAAATAGGTTTTCAGATTTATCTCTCTTATGCCTGCAATCTCCAAACTCTCATCATCAGTAAGGTGTATTTTGCCAAAATTTTCACTTCTGAAATTCAGCATCATATTCTTACAAAGAGAAGCATTGAACAAAATACCGGAATCCATGATCCAGGATTCGATCGGACATTTAACGCAGCAAACTAATGCATCGTCTACTTCTTCTGTTGCTGCATTAACGGACTTATCTTTTTTTTTTTCTGGGAACTAAGAAGTCGTTCATTGATTTCTGATGATTGCATTTCATATATATGTATTACATGCTTTACCCTTATCATTATTGAATATTTTGGCTTTAATTCTCCAAGTACGGTGCTATTTGAGGTATTCGTTGTTTGTCATGCAGATATTAAAGTCCCGAAGCAAGAAGAAGTGTTTTGGAATAATTTTAGAAGCTAAAGGACTTAGAAGAAACCTCATCAAGCTCAGCACGGCTTGAGCACGCCCGTGCTGTTCCCCGTGAAAATTTCAGGAGAATTCAGCCACAAATCAGCACAGCCTGAGTTCGCTGAGCACGGTCGTGAAAACCTCAGCACGGCCTAAGCACGCCCGTGCTGTTCCCCGTGCAGATTACAGGAATGTGAGTTTTCTGAAGATTTGTTTGGCCGTAATCTGCACGGCTTGAAGCACAGCTTCAACAAGCCCGTGCTCACATCGAGAAGACATTAAAACCCTAGAAACTCAATTTCTAAGGAGACTTTTTGGTGGGCGAACTTTTGGAGAAAGAAAAGAAGAGCTTTGGGGGTTCATCCTCCACTTCATCAAGGGAATGGAAAGCTTATGGTAGGCCGATCGGGAGGAGATCTTACGACATTGTAGATCCTTCGACAACCACAAGGATGCAAGAAATTAGGGAGTTTTCAACTTCTTGTCTTTCAATTTCTTTGGCATTGTATTTGTTGGTTGTTGTCATGAGGGGCTAAACTCTTAAGGGAGCCCCGAGGTTGTTTGTATGACGTTGTAGCTTGAACTCATTTCTTTACTTGCAGTATTTATGAATGTCTTGTTCCTTTCAATAAATCAAGGTTATTGGCTATCTTGTATGTTGTTTAGTGCTTGATGCCTGGTAGTTAGATTCTCTTATCTAGGCTTGTGAATCGTTATTGATTGTTGCAAGCAGTGGGAGTTCAACTTAGGGCTCGGTAGCGCTAGAAACCATATGCTTATAGCATAACTAGGTTTAGAACTGAAGACATCTCTGATAAATTCTGAGAAAGACCGAGTTAGTGAACGTCAAAAATCCAACCCCGGGGCCCCATCTCCTCCATCGAGTCAATCCTCAAACCTTCCCTTGGTGAACTTCCCTTTCCCTTAACCTCCTTGAAGTTAATCCAAAGTCAATTCCATCATCTTCTGTCTGGTTAGATATTAAGCAGGATGTTAGTATTAGAAGCTATACCAGTCCCTGTGGATTCGACTACCCAACCTAAAGGGTACACTTTACTACTTGTGCGACCCGTGTACTTGCGGTTACGCAAGGGGTGTACCAATTTCTAAAGTGGTTCGTCTTCTGGCAATTCCAGCATATTATATCCTTATAATTTCTTAACTTATCCCTTTTTTTCGACTTCTATCTACCATGTCACTGATTCTGTCATTTTTCAAGTTTTCTGCATTTGCTCTTTGTATTCAGCAAAGTTTTTCTGCATGTCCTCTGAAGTTCTCCTCCGAATATCCTTTCAAAGGTTCAAATCCTGAATTCGTTTGAAGGTTAACTTAGCAGTTCCGGATGAACTACTAATGGATGTGACTGCCTCTGACCAACTCTTAGGCAACGAGGATAACAACAGCAAAGCTTGCACTTCATCATCGAAGTTAGGATCTACCGAGACTAATCTAGTCAAGATAGAGTTAAATTTATTCACATGATTCGTAGCAGATGGCTTTTTGTATATATTCGATAATGCCTTGAGTAAATCGTGAGTGGTCGTCTCCTTGATAACATTGTCTGTGATGTTATTAGCCAACGTTAATCGGATCACACTAATAACTTGGTGATCTAATAATTTCCAGTTTTTCTTGCTTACTAGATCTAGCTTTGTCGTGACAGAGGTTCATATAGCTTCTTCTGATACAGATAATCTTTTATCTGCATCTCCCAAAACCCGAAGTCACTGCCATTGAACTTGTCGATCTTGATTTTCCCTTCATCGGCCATCGCTCCCACTTGCCTCACAACCTGTAGCTCTGGTATCACTTGTTGAGGATTGGTCAATCTGAGTAATGACAAGAAGAGAAAGCACACAGACACAAAAAGACACATGAATTTTACATGATTTGGTCTTGAAGACTTATGTTTACAACAGACTAATATCAATTTATTTCATTCATAACAAAATAAGGTTTTACAATTACGATGGCTATTTATAGAAAAAATATAACTTGATATGTATAAGATATTTGTAGAGAGAAGATAACTAAGATATTTATAGAAATAGATAAATTTTAATCAAAATTTTTATATACGTCTTGGATCAAAAAAAATAAGGTATAATTCTCCAATTAGTCCTTGTAAGTAGGTCAGGCCACTTTGATTGGTGTTATTAATGTCCTCTATTTTCGATCTTGTCTCACAATTCCGTCGTTTAGTCGGTTAAGATGCGGAGGAAATTACCTCAAATTGAAAAATAGACTATATATATCAAATAGAAATAAAATAAATTCTCTGACTGGGACTAATTAGAGAATTATACCAAAAAATAAACACTAATCAAAACTCAACAACAAAGTCAGACCCGATTATGTGGCTGGGATCTCTTTGATGCCCATAAATGACCATTAAATTGAAATTCGTCAGACTCCATGCGGTTGATATTGTGTTTGATTTAGCAGTCCATATTGTGTGGCTATGGCTGGGATCTCTTTGATGCCCATATTGTGTGGCTATGGCCCACCATCCGGAAAGGAATGAAAGATGGCGATCATCATGCAACATTCTTCGAGTGACGTGTCATAAGGTGGAACGTTGCCCATCAAATGCTAATCAAGCAAATCAAAATCATGGTCTTGGTCATATTACCCTTCATTGATTTCTTTTAATGGTTTTGACATTGTGAATAGCTTGAAAGATCATTATTTATTTCCCGAGTGGCCAATGATTTTTTAATTTAAAAATATTTGGTCTGTTTGAAATTGTGATAATTTTTCTCACGTCTATTCTCAATACTGTTAAATTAAAAATATTTAATAATTATGAGATATAATAAAAAAAATTATAATGTAAAAGAACTATTTTTATGATGCCACATGAGAAATATGATGACTTTACCATCGAAAATATACGAGGACATAATTTTTTTAGTTAGAGTCCATTATGTTATCTATTAATAATGAAAATCAAATATTTTAAAATTAAGATTTTTTTAAATAATAATAATTTTTATTAATATTAGCATTAATATTAATATTTTTTAAAGTTAATTATTAAATAAGTGTTGTAAAAAATTATAGAATGTTTGCTTCTCGCACATTTGTTTATCCCCAATTAAAAACAAGAAAAATAATTCATTTTTCATGATTAACGTAGTCATTCTAATCTGTGCTTAACCAAATTTAAACTAATTTCAATTATTTATGTTTGCATAAATCTCTGAATTCTTTGACCATGTGCTCAAGCACTATTCTAACCTTCAAAATTTCAGTTAATTACCACTTGGGTCTATTGGCATGGGACTACAGGTATGTGTGTGCAATTGAGAATGTGAATTTTAATGTCAACACTCATATATAACACACACACACACACACACACACACACACATATATATATATATATATATATATATATATATATATATGAGAATACGACTAATAGCATAAAAGACTCATTTTTGCTCAAATGACTAAGTTCAGAGTTGTCAAGGCACTCATGTCTTTGACATTGACCCATGGAGTCCGTGTGGTGACTCTGGACTACCGATGTTCCTTCAATCAGGGCTCTACATGCCATTTGAAGTGGAGAGATATAACCAGATCCTCCGCCACCTCTGAAGGCTGGCCCGTGGGGACCCTCTACTGCAGCAAGTGGGTTCCAATCCCATCACCAACCAAACCCACAAAGAAAGTGTATCAATAATGCAATCTATGTAAATCATCTCACAGAGTTCTTGTCCAAACCATATATTCATATATCGAGAATGAACATTATTGTCATATAAACCAAAGCCAAAAGTACAATATGTGCATAAAGTTTAACAATTCAATTCAACCCAATATACTAACATAACCATAATCATTTTCTTCGAGCATCAAGAGTTTCCCTTATAAAATAGAAAACATAGGAAAATTTTCCAAACCGATCAATTCATCAGTTTAATATGATAAAACTAAAGATTTCTTTTGTTCAAACCATAAATATATTTAGATAGAAATTTACTAGAAATGTGCAATCATATAATTCACTCACAAACTATGGAGATCGATTTCTCAATGGCACTACTCCTCTAAAGGCTTCTTGTCTCTAGCCGAGCTCTCACCACTTAACACCAACACATGCCACAAGGGCTCAAAATAAAGAGGGAAGCACAAGAAGGACATGCATGTATAAATTTCTTCAAGCTACATGCTATGAAACCCTAATAAGCCTTGGGTGTAGCCTGAACTTGAGCTCTAAGGGTTTCAAAGGAACTCCATAGAGATAAACTCTTGTCATAACCATGAGCATAGAGGTTTTGCAAAGGATTTCTCAGTCCTACAGCACATGATTTCAAGAACCATAGCTTCATCAAGGTGGAGAGGATGGATCTTTACATCCACCTCATAATACAATAAAGAATGAAGAAAGTCAATCAAACCACTCAACAAATTCATCATCAGACCAAGATTCAATGCTCATAACTTCTAGGGCTACTATGCTCAACCAAAGCCAAAATGAAATAAGGCAAAAAATAAGGGAAGGAGAAGAGCTTACATTGAATATATCTTTAACTAAAAGTGAAGATGGAGGTCAAGCAAGGGCTCATTCTTTTCAGCCAACGGAAGAGAATAGAATGAGAGCAAAAGGAAGAAGAAGAGGAAATGTCATGGAGAAATTATGGCTCAAGTTTAAGACCATAAATACCTTTTCAAGTACACAGTCGTGTAACTCCCAGTCTGCCTGTGTATCTTTCTGAATGAAGCGAGAATCATTCATCTCAAGAGATACACGACCAAGTACACGGCCATGTAACTCCTCCTCAGCTCGTGTATATTTTGCAAGATCAGAGAGTTACACTGGCGGATACACAAGTATGTAACTCAATTACTGCTGGCCCCTACCCCCAGATCACAGCACCATAATAACATATTAGGTCACAATTAAAAAATAAACTAAAGTCATAAATTTTTAAAATACTTCTCATAATAATCAAAGAAAATTTTTATTTAAAAATATCAATAAAATAATAGTAAAACATATGAAGATTTCCTCTCCAAAAGCAATCAAACAATTCCGGTTTCTTCAGTATGATTTCAATGGCTTCTGTATAATTTATGTAAAAACATAATACTTCTATTAATGGCCAGGCCCTCAACAGACTTAACAAAAAAATCTCAATTAAGATAAATAAGGAACTCAACTTAAGGAAATTTATAAATAATAAAAACCGGGAAACAGGCTAAGCCGGTCATCCATAGGGTGGATATAGACGCTTACCGTCGTCATGGACATAGTTGTCCCCTCCACTGCCGACACGTGTCACTACCACCGCAACTCGCCTCTCCATAAAAAACGATGGATAATAGGTAGAGTACTTCGGTACATCTATACCCTTTAACAATATATAAAATTACGCGCATACCCTCATACCGCTTTTGCTTCAATATGAACCTAACAAAAAAATTGGAGTTATATGTATATATATATATATATTAAACCGTACACTATTATTTTATTATTATTATTATTTAATCTAGTTAATAATAAATAAAAATATAAAAAAATGAGATCGGGTAGCCTATTTATTTTTGCAAAAACAAAAATATGAAACTCGAGTTTACATAGCAAAATGCACAATGGGTTATATAGAGGATTTATCCTTAAAATAACATAATTAGTGTATTTTGGTAATGGCATTTTTTTTTGGCATCCTATAAGTTGAGAAAAAATTATTAGTTTTTAAATAAAAAGGTACAAATAAAAAAAACACAAATGACCGAGGTTATATGCCAATCTCATCATATAAAATGACATTTCCATGTAAAACAAATAATATTACAAATCTTATAAAAAAACCACATTATACATCTAAAAGTGAAATAAATATATAAAAACTTTTTGATGGTAATTTATATATTAAAAATTCCAAATATTTTTCTTATTTTTTAATAAATATAATAGTATTTTATTATTTTTACAAAGCAAAATTTTATAATTTTTTGAATATACAGACAATTAAAATATCAGTATTTTCACATAAAAATATAATATGCATAGATGCAAAGGCATAAAGGTCTTTTTATACCTAATGAGGATTATAGATAAAAATCTTTTCTTATCTCAATGCTTTATTTAAGGAAGGGTATAAAGGTAAATTAAAATAATTTATCCGCTACTAAAACAATCCCATTTGTTTTTTTTTTTTTTTTTGAAAAAATAGAAATAAAAAAATAGCAAGTTCTATTTGATCAACCATCCGGCCGAAGACCATTTCTTTTCTTTTTCTCCCATCCACCATCGATTCGTGCAGGGATCTATCTTGCCCTTCTTCTTGATCTTCTTCTTCTCCGTAAGGATCGAGAATGGCGGATTTCTATGGGGAATTCATGGAGTTTATGAAGAGGCCGGTGGTCATGGACACGGTGGTCGATATCTTGCTGTGTGCCGTGCCGATCTGGGTCGCGGTGATGATCGGCCTCGTCATCGGATGGTCTTGGAAGCCACGGTGGACGGGGCTGCTTTTCCTGGGTATGCGGAGCCGGTTAAGGTTCCTATGGACGGCGCCGCCGGGGTTCGGTGCCCGCCGGCTTTGGCTTGCGTTCACTGCGTTCTCGGCGTTGTCGGTTTGCCGCAAGCTTTGGTCCAATTTGAGTGGGAAAGCGGACGAGGGGGTTGGTGGCGGCGGCGGTGGGTCCGGTGGGTGGTTGATTGGCCGGATGCTGTCACTCTCTGGTTGGAGGAATGCGAGGCCTAGTTTGAAGAAGGGAGAGGGAGCGGAGGCGACGGATGGCTCTGTGGCCTCGCTGATTGTTCGGTCGGCGTCTGACGAGCGGGTTGGTGAGGGATTCAGGTCAGTAGGAATTTCTCTTTTGGTGATATTGCATTCTTTTTTTCTTCTTTTGGTGTTTGATTGTTATATTGCTTTAGTGGTAGAGAGATTTCATTGGTTTGAGAAATTAGAAGGTGATTTATAGTGTTTTGGTTGTTGCTGATTGAGGTGTTGTGATTCTGTGAATCATGGAGATGTGGAAAACATGACTTGGGGTCTGCATCCACTAATAATGTTAAATGCAATGTAGTACTCTCTTGGTTATGTTATGGTAGGAAGCGTATTGCTGGTTTAAAGAGGGGTTTAAGTTGGTGATTGATTAAGCAGTACCGTCCCACAATTCCAATCAGTATGCTTATTTTGTGGTTCTGTGATTTTGAATCTCTTATTGTTGTTGCATGTGATTGTTTTCAGAGAACATCTTGTCGGTGCGCAGTAGTTTTTTGAGAATATTTGTTGTTGTTGTTGCATGGGTTTGTTTTCAGAGGATATCTTGTCAGTTTTGTTGCGGGCAGTGGTTTTTTTGAGAATATTTCGTTGCTGTTGTTGCATGTGTTTGTTTTCAGAGGATATCTTGTCGGTTTTGTTGCAGGCAGTGGTTTTTTTAAAACTATGTTGTCGCATGTAATGGTAGTTGGATAATATTTTGTTGATGTCGCGTATGATGGTTTTCTGCCTTGCATCTTTGTTATAACATTGAAGGGATTTATTGGGAAAATTGGGCAGCAATAATGTTTGGGGAATAGAAGTTTGGTTTTATAAATATGGGAGGATCTGGAAAGACTTATCTTGGACATTTACATGGCAAAGAGAGTCTTTACCTTGTGCATAACCTTGGTTTTGATTTGTGAATAAGTTTCAATGTGTCATTTGGCTCAACCATCTTCTTTTAATGAAGAATGGCAGGGATCCATAATAAGATTGAATTTTCTATGTGATAATTAGATTTTTGATCCTGGTTAGCAGGTGTGAATTGGTGGATTTGAATTTATGAATACATGAGTTGGAGTACAAATTTTATATTAAATATTTATGGAAGTAATCTGCACTAGCAAGTAGAAGGTGGATGATAGTTTATGCTTGTAAAATCACCTTTTGCATCTGCACATATCTTGAGGTGCCATCATTTGTTGGAAAACTATGTGCTTTATCATTTTTTTCTTTTTAAAAAAAAATCTTCCAACTTGTGGAAATGATATTTATGACTCTTAAACCAAAAACACTTTATGATATCTGTATCAATTTACCAAAATATAAATATTGTTAAGTCATGCAAAATAACATAGTAAGACTTGGGATGGGGGATTGGCAACTTGACTTTTTAAAAGTTATTAAGTTTTGTGATTGTATTTGATGGCTGTTATATTGCATAATCAAGAGGATTACAAATTATGAAGGAATTTGTGTTCCTATTTAAGCCTTGCAACTTATATGTAGATTGCTTTAGTTGGGTGCAACAGAGTCTGTATGGATTGATTAGGATATGTGTAGGATCTAAGTTACAAGTTGATATAACAATGCCAATTGCCAAATCACACTTTTGTATTAATTAATCTTCTTGAATTTTTATAAATTGCCATGATTTAGTGACTTCTAGGTCAACACAGCGGTAAATTTTTGAGATGTTGATGGGTGAATAAAACAAGTGTAAATTGTCAAATCACACTTTTGGACCAACATGATCTTTTAGAAATTGTTGAAATTGTTGGATCATTGTTATTTGCATATCCATGTGGGGATGTATGGATATGTGTTCTTTTTCTTATCTTTTTGGACTTCCTAATTTTGTTATATTGTGTATCTATAAATTGTTTCTTACATTTCAAATCTTTGTGATAGCTCTAACCAGGCCTTGACCCGTTAGACCATATTGAATCATAACTTTTAAGGCAGTTATTACACCATTAAAAAACAGTAGGAGGATGCCTTTCAGAGACTGGGCCATATCTAGTTTCTTTGCGAGGACAATTGCAATTATCAAGCATTATTATCTTATTTGTGAAAGTTATAAAAAGTGATAGTTAATTTTTGTTAGGCTGAATGTTTCTCAAGAAATTGTAGCTTGTCTATCAGGATAAAAAGGTATAAGAGTAGTTATGTAACATTTAGGTGTTTAAATGATGGATTCAATGGTTAGAAATCCTATGGGTTATGTCACCACATTGTCCATTATCTGTCAAGTAAACAACAGGTTAGGTCTATGGCTATCCTATAAAAATTGTTACTAAAAAGTCCTACAGCTGAGAGGCCACCACAAAAAAAAAAAAAAAATAATAATAATAATAATAATAATAATAAAATAAAAATAATCCACTTCAGTTTTACTAGTCATTAACCGGAATAGAGAGGTAGATCCCAAAGGGCTAAAAAGTTAACTGAATCTAAGCTGATTCTTTCTTTTCTCATGTGTTCACTAAAGACCTAAGAGTCCACCTGTACCCAGCATAACTAGTGTTCTTTAAGGGCATCTTCTTTGGTTAAAGATTAATTTATTTTTTCTATGATCATTGATCCAAGGACCATATTTTTCTTTTCCAACTGTTCAAAGTGGATTATTTGATATATATTATTCTATTGATAAACTCGCATATAGTTCCCTAAACCTTATTAATACTTCATCACAATGAATATGAAGCAACATACCGGAATCTCAACTTTGCCACAAGGTGAAATGTGTTTTCATGATAGTTTATATTGTAAACATACTAAAATTCTGCATGCTGTGTTTTTGTTTTCTCAAAACTCTTCTACCAGAGCTTATCATGGCAGAGAAGTTCAAATGTTAGTATGTATCAAGTCCTTTACTTTCACCAATATGTTTAATCATGGTTTTTCAAGGATGCGAAGAGGCCTTTTAGTCTTGTTCTCTTCCGAGCGATTAATTTTATATTATGGTTCTTGCCTCTAATCCTTTGTAGTCTTTTCTTTATGTGGATGTCGTCTTTTATTGAAGTTGATGAATATAAAGAGCATTTGAACAGTTAATTACACTGAATTCTTGTATGCTACTTTTCCTATCAAACAAAATTTCTGACACTTGCACCATATTCAAATAATTACACTTAAGCTATTTATTTCTGATAGTTCCAGTGCGGCAACACCTGATGACCAGCATGATCAAGATATTGTCACAGAGAAGGATTTGGAGCATTTGTTGCAATTTCTAGATGGTAAGGTCGCAGACACTGCCTGGCAACAATTTATGGAACGCACCACTCCTAACATGGTCTACCAAGCATGGCGTCATGAACCAGAGGTAAATTGATGGTGAAAATGCATTTGTTTTTCACCCAAATTGTCCAAACCCTCACCAGAAAATTCATTATATGTTTTTGAAGGATGATATCTAATGCTAGATACTCTTCTTGTGAAATTGTTGCAATGTTTTGCACATCGTCAATTGATATGGATGTGGATTTTGCTGTTTTCAACTTGTTTCGTGCACCTGTTTGGAATATTTAATTTCTTCCTTATTTAAGTTCTCCTTTGCATCATGTGCTTTGGACATTTCTCAGGATGGCCCCTTGATGTATCGCAGCAGAACTGTATTTGAGGATGCAACTCCTGAATTAGTGAGGGATTTCTTTTGGGATGATGATTTTCGACCGAAGTGGGATACGATGCTTGCTTACTTCAAAGTTTTGGAGGAACTCCCTCACGTTGGAAGCATGATTGTTCATTGGATTAAGAAGGTTTGCCACTTCTTTTGAGTTTTTTATTTATTATTTTGATGTAAAGCACTTGCAGGCTCTATTAATAATTTTCCCATGTGCAGTTCCCTTTCTTCTGCAGCGATCGGGAATATATCATTGGTCGACGAATTTGGGAGTCTGGGAACACCTACTATTGTGTAACGAAGGTATTGTATTGCATGTTGTACATTGTTGAGCTTTACCAATGCTCTTGTATCTGACATTTTTACTCTCAATTACCTTTAGTGCTTGCATGTGCATTCTGTGGATCATGCTTTATGTATTACGTCTCATAGTTCTTCCCTTGGTTTATTATTATAATAATAAATTCTTCTGAACTTGCTTTCAAAGGTTGGATACTAACAGATTGGCTAAAGTTTAAACTGAACAAAAACATTGGCTAGGAATCATTTTAGAATTAGTTAAATTCAAAACATGGTTTACTCAGGTTCTCTTGTTACTTTTGTTATTGGGCTTTTCTCATGGCCAGCTTTGTTTCAAAGGGACTTGGCACTTTAGCCAGTCTTCCCATCAGAAGATTTTGGGATACTTGGATTGCAATTTGGACAGTTTAGTGGCTTAGTTTGTACTCTTGGTAGTGTTTTATCCTTCCTAAGAAACCTTGGACTTTCCTAGGTAATGAAGCTTTGGATAAAGGTGCTCATTATATTTGTAGCAAGCTGGCTTATTTATGAGGGATGATCCACCTAAGTTTAGGGATACGAGGACAATCATTATAGGTCATATATGTGACTGCAGGGCTCTCATCTCATTGGAGACGAAACTCTTTTGCTAGAAATTTTGTAAATTCATTCCAACAGCTAATTGTTATTTGCTATGACTCCACCGTGTTGACAGTTGCATCTAATTTCAATTGGCAGGGAGTTCCTTATCCATCATTGCCCAGCAAAGCCAAACCGAGGCGTGTGGACTTGTACTTCTCAAGCTGGCGAATCAGGGCTGGTATGCTCTTGTTTAGATGGTTAAGGACCTAGACTGACAAACCAGGCAACAGGTGCTATCAAAAGATGGAACCTAACGAATTTAAATCTTAAATTTCCATTTTATGTTCAATTAACAACCTTCTCATTCTATCCATTTAAAGACCTTTTCGTCGCCCTGGTTGACTATATGAGATTTTGATACTTTTTTGTTGTATTGACACAGTTGAGTCAAGGAGACGAGATGGTCAACTATCAGCATGTGAGGTAACTCTGATACATCACGAGGACATGGGCATTCCCAAGGATGTGGCAAAGGTATGCGTCCGGCATGGAATGTGGGGGGTTGTGAAGAAATTGCAATCGGGTATGAGAGCCTACCAAGTAGCAAGGAGTTCTGGGGCTTCCCTCTCAAGATGTGCACTCATGGCACAAATAACCACAAATATATCAGTTGATGAACCAGCACTTATAGTAGAGCAAGAACCTTCTGAAGCAGCTGATGATGATGAACCTGGGAACAATGTCGGCCAGGCACAACAAGGAATTGACTGGAAATGGGTTGTGATTGGAGGAACTGTTGCTGTTGTTTTTGGGCTGCAGGCTGGTGTTGTTGGGAAGGCCTTGTTGTTTGGGGCCGCGAGGAGATTTGTGAGGAAGTGATTTTGCTTCTCTTCTTGTTTTTTTTATTTTTTGTGGGTCTCCTAATTTTAACTTTTGGATGTGCGTAATGATGGATAAAATGCGTATATGGTATGAGTTTATATACATATTTTTTTTCTAAAAAAAAAAAAATATATATATATATATATATATGACAGGGTTCACGTGTTTGAATGATTGGTTTGAAGCTGAAAATCTGACATCATAAACTATAGTGTCCTATGGTAAATTAATTACAAAATGTTTCTAGAGATTGCTGTTGAGGCGACGCTAGACCCTGGGAAGAAATCATTGTTTGCACTGTGTTGCATCAAGTTTTAATATGGTTACATCCGTTTTCCCCCACATTAGCTATGATGTACCAAGCCAATAAATCTGTGTCAAAATCATTGATATATTAATTTTTCATCACCATATTACATTACCTATTCAAGCATCTGGTACAGCATATCAGAACAGTTCACATTCATATCACATGATGCATTCAACGTATTTAGGGGTTGTGTAATTGTCAATAAGCGAATTTACATGTAAATAAAATTATAATGTAAGTGAAAATATTACATTTTAACTTATATCACAGCTGTTTGGTTTGTTGTAACTTGAAATGTTGTATTGTTTTTTCTTTATTTGGTTTAATGCAAGTTGAGGGGTACAATTACCATGTAAGTGAAATGGTAAAATTACTCTATCATATACGGTTAACACTAATTATTTAATATTATTTATAAAAAATTTTTAATCATATACTATGCTTAAATTTTATCCCTAAAACTATTAATTATATTAACCCTTATTATTAAAATTTAATACTAATTTAAAAAATTAATTAATTCAGTTGTGGTTTTCAAATTTAAAAAATGTATATAATTCTATTATATGTCATAAATATATTTTTTTTCTATATAAATTAAATAGGAATCGGTATTTTAAAATATAATATTAAAATAAATAAAGCATAAATTATTATTTTTAATCATGTTAATGCCACTAATTATGATAATATTACTTCTAATTATTTAATATTTTTCTTAATAATAATTTATTTATATATTCATTTATATAAAATATTTTAATGATAAAAATATTTTTTTAAAAATATTAAATATTTAAATTTAATATATTTTTAAATTTTATTACTTAAAAAATACTTTTATAATTAATTTTAAAAATAATTTAATTTATTAAATATTTTTATAATTATATCTAAAATATCATAGTGGTGAGATGAGTGGGTACCATTTACATTACTGCATTTTAACTTACAGCAAATTTTGCGGTAAGTTGAATTAATTTAAAAGTGAGTGAGATTTAAATTCACTTACATGTAAGTGAAGTTTTTACGTCAAACCAAACAATCAGGTACATGAAAACCACTTACATTACAACTATGTACAACTACTTACAGCTAACCAAATAGGCCCTTAATGGAAAATTCAATCACTTGACTGGTAGTATACACCTGGTGAAAGGCACAAACCTTTTAGCCAGAATGGTTCACGTTAAGAAACTTGGACTTTGTACCTTCTATTACATGGCCATCCTAGAAATTCTTCATTTTTTTTTCATATGTATACCTATTTCAATTATTAACCTTGCATATGCACCAATAGTATCATTGTTATTATATAATCGCTTTGAGAAAAAGAGTTGAATATATCATAAGCATAAAAAAGACCTAGCATGAAATTTGACAAAATTGACAACATATCCAGCTAAGTTACATTTACAACTTAGCAACAGTCAGACAGCCTATATACAGCACAGCAAATCAAAGCTGGTGCAACACATTACCGAGTACTGACCTGTCCACAACAAGATTGTTCGTAAGAAACAGGTGAAAGAGGCAAAGACAATTTACCTCCCTAGGTGAGTTAGTATCCTGCTGATCAATGCTTCCTTTTTTCCTGTTACCAGGAGATTGTGAGCCGTAAGATAGCTCTTCAACTCTACCACAGTAAGATCCTTCAGCTGCAAAGAATAAATTAAATAAAAAGTATTAACACAATTATTAGATTCATAGCGCAATTTCAAAAACATTGATGGTTAAAATATTGATGAAAGTTTTTCACTAATTTTCCCATCTTATCTTTGAGAAATAAAGTACAAAATACAAACCATGAATTCTCCCTGCTAATTCACTGACATATGATTAAGTTAATTAAGGTAGAAAATAAACCAGTTGTCAGTCATGGTGATTATTATTATTATTATTATTATTGTTGTTGTTTTTTTACCCCTCCAAGATAAACCAGTTGGAGGGTCAAATATTACAAAACATTTGTTTACCTTTCCGTTGTCTGCAAGATCAGCCCAATCATAATTAGCAGAGCTCTCCGCAGCTGCTTCAACCATAGCTTTACGCTTTCTGGAAGCATCAGGACCAGAACTTTTCTTAGAATTAGCTTCCTCTAAGTCATGGTTTTCACCATAGACTGCAATTTTGAAGTCTTCAAATGCATTCACAATAGCTGGCCTGCATATGAAATCTTACAAGTTACCAAATGCATGTAAAATTATAAGCATCACAAAAAAATGTTCCTTGCAGGAATAAAATGGGATTGCCACGTTCTTATACTCCAAAGCATAGCCCAGAGGAAAAGGTTCCTACCGACGCAAGCTCACTGAATGTCACATGAGGTACATGCTTTTTTCATCTTGTCTGAACATGGGAGCCTTAGCTAGAGCAGGACCTAGACTCTATGTTGTAATAATATATATGGATAAAGTGTCACACACATTCAAGCAAGTTACCTAGCCATGCCTTCTTCATCAGGCAATGTTTCATCTTTGATATCCGGCATCTCATCTTCACCCAAGGCTAAAGCTTGCAGTATTCCGTAGTGTCTCTGCAAAGCTGTACAGGAACAAAATCATCAGTTGCAACTAAAGGAACTTTTTTATAAATCTGTAAAAGAAGTTTTGTTGGCTCAGTTCAAATTTATTATAAAACAAAATATAAACAGGCACACGCCGCATGTGTCTGTCTATACAAAGGTTTACAGGTAGGCTACCTAAAATTATCAAAAACAAATTATGACTGCAGATTCATGATGATGTTCGCTTCACATAATGGGCACTGTGCAATATCACTAGCCAACTTTAAAGATAACACATGCAAGCAATAATGTGTGGAAAACACTTGCCTGTGGGTGCGGTCTGAAATTGTTTATCTGATTGGGAAAGCGATGTAGTTCAGATAGTGTTGAAAGGATATAATTTAGGCACTAGCTGATCATCTAAGGTTTATCTAGCATGAGTTGGGCTTATCTAGTTTTTTGGCCCTTAATCGAACAATTTGAAAGGGAAGGCTTCACATAGCCAATGTCAAATAGGACTAACAGCTTGTTATTGTTGTTGTGCTAGTAGTTGCCTCACTGTCAAAAGAATTAAATTCTAAGTTATGCACTGGCTGCAGATTATTGTGAATGACTGAAGAAACAACTTCTGGGATTGATTTGTCATCATTAGCAATTAGTTTCAAATTTTCTTGTTTAGTTAGTTTCCCATCCTTTTCTTGATTTTAGGGGTTTGCTTGTTGCTAGAATTAAAGAGGACAAGTGGCGGACCTGTTGTCATGTTTCTTCATGGTATTAGAGCTTTACAAAGCCAACCCTTAAAGGAATATGGCCTAATCATACCGAAAAACCTACCTCTGAAGTCACAACTCATACACCCATTACAGGTCAAAAATAAATAGGCAGAACTTTCTCCGTAAGTTTCAATCTGTCATGATGTTTAGTTTTCGAAAAGGTAAAGATGACTAACTTACTGCATTGCATCTCCTCTAGCTAAAAAGATAACAATTTGAAAGGACAAAAAGCAGAAAAAATGGTCATGGCATTGCCTGATAAATTCTATAAACAGCAGCATCTGGGAAAAGTTTTTCCTCTATGAAGACACAAAGGAAATCTGGGATGCTGCAAGAGAAACATATTCCGCCAATGAAAATACGACAGAGCTATTTGAAATTGGAGGTATTCTCCATGATTTGCATCAAAGAAATCTCAGTCACTCAATACTTCAATCATATCACTCGATATTGGCAGCAATTAGATATGCTTGAACCATATCTGTGGGCCTTCTCAACAGATGGTACTAGATACAAAAAGATTCTTGAACAAAAAAGGATTTAGAAGTTCTTATTAGGACCAAATAAGAACACTGATGATGTTCGGGGCTGACTTAAGGCAACGGAATCTCTTCCCACTCTATGAGAAGTCTTCTCTGAAGTTTGAGAGTAGAAAGGTTTATGATGAGGTCACTGAATATCCAACAGGCCACAAAAAATTCTGCTTGTGTTGTACATGGGCCTCAATATCAACCTTGGGATAATAAGTAAGATAAGCACAGAAGACCTTGGTGTGAAATTGCCACAAACCTGGACACACTGAAGGTACATGTTGGAAGTTACACAGCAAACCAGCAAACTAGAAGCCCTGATCACCACTGGAAGGAAGAGGCTTCATGACCGAGTGAGGAAAAGGCATCGTTTGAGACCACACTTTTTAGCAATAGCAGAATAAGCTTCTTCAGAAGACGCTTAGCCATCCAACTTCATCCCTCTGTTCTAATTTCTATCAAGGACACCATAGGGAAAGGTTCCATTACTCACACACCAACTTTCAAAAGGCTTTGAGCGCCCAAATGACACAACACAGCTCTTGAATTGTAGACTCCAGGCATTAGATCATATGACCAGTAATGCAACACTATTCAATACCTATAGGCCAAGTTAAGGATATATCATGGTTCATATTGCCGATGGGTCCTTATCTAAAGTGGAAAGAATGGGATCAGTGACTATCACCAGTGACTTATTTTTAAAATCTGTTCCCTTGGTTCCTAATTTGGCTTGTAAGTTCACCAAAGATTTGTCATTATCTAAAGTAGAAAGAATAGGGCCAGTTACCATCACCAGTGACTTATTTCTAAAATCAGTGCTCTTGGTTCCTAATTTGGCTTGTAAGCACATCAAAGATTTGATTGTGTAACTAAATTTTTTCCAAATCGTTTTGAATTTCAAGTCTTGGAATCAGGGAGGATTATTGGCAAAGATGCTAAGAAATGTGGAGGGTTCTATCTTCTTGACAGTCCTAATAATCTTGGACAAGCTCAAGCAGCTAGTGGCATGTCATCACAAAATTTTCGAATTTCTCTAACAATAATGGTGCAATCATGTTGTTACACTATAGATTAGGTCATCCCCATTTCTAGTATTCAAAAAGAATGTTCCCAATATTATTCCATAATATCAACCATGAGTCTTTCCACCATGAATTGTTGTCAATTATCCAAACATGTAAGAAACAGTTATTCAATCCAAGGCTACAAAAGCATCTTAACCTTTTGCAATGATTCACAATGACATATGGTGACTCTAGGGAGATTAGTGGTTTATTTCATTTGTTGATGACCACACTCAAATAACCTCGGTATATGTTGTAGATAAAAATTGTACAGTAGTTAGCATACATTTAGTTGCTTGTTATTGTTAATCACGCGTTTTCCCTAGCTCTTGTAGTATATTTTTCTCTCTTTCGTGCAAGTTACTTCTTTTAATAATCCTTGTGTGTAGGAGGATGGACCTGGACCCCAACTCTATGCTAAATGAGGATGTTTCAGAAAAAAAAAAAAAAAAAATGACTCAAAAGGAGGGCCAACTGTTTAAGATACACAACCCATCAAGCTAGCTGGCACACTTGTGGACTGTAAAAGCAGCTGGGACCCAGTCCTCATCATTGAGTATAAAGAGGCATCAAAAAAAGGTTTTTGGGAGATAGAAGGCAGGAGAAAAATAGTGGATGACTGCTAAAGAAGAGGGACAACTTCCTAGCATACTCTCCGCTACTCTTTGTGCCGAACTCTCAACCCTAGGATTATTTGTAAGTAAATTTTAACCTCCACAGGCTTGCTTCTTTTCACACTCTCAGCTCCTGTTAATCGTAGTTCTGCTGTTTTCGTTTCTTCGTCTTCACTTTGCTTAGCCTATGGTTGCAATTGGTTAGTAATCTACACTTGGTCTCAGAGGGATCAACATCTTAATTACTACTTGGCAAAAGACCATGCGTTTGTGGTTATACATCAACATCGGACCAAGCTTAATCTAAAGACTATCAAATGTTTTTTCTTAATAAGCTCCAACTAAAAAGGGTTACAAGTGTTATTTAACCTACACCAGGAAATTCTATACATTTATGGATGTTACCTTTGTGAAAAATAAATCCTCCAGAAAGTCCAACTCAATGGGAGAACTCAGTCATACAAGAATGTGGGTTTTGGCTTGACCCGCAGTTCCTCCAGAATATGGGGCTACCAACTCCATCCTACCTGAAATCTAAGTGAATTCTCTCCAAAAACACCTTCAAAAATTGAACTAATAACTAACAATGTTGTCCTTGTCCTCGCACAACCTGCAGCTGCCAAAGACTAATTGTTTATTCAAGGAGGAAAAGACCCTAAGAAGATATCCAAGTCTAGATATTCCGCGTAACATACCTGAGCTTGATCTACTACAAATAATGATCTTAATATTCTTATTGCTTTAAGAAAAAGCGTAACATATCGTACCAAGTATCTGGTCTGCAACTTTGATTCTTGCAACGGTATATCATCAAAATGTTTATTATTCTTTATACTGACCTGTCCATTATAAGAATCAGAATGGATGGTTGCCATCCAAAATGCGATGACTGCTTTCAACAGGATTAGTACTTTAGGCTCTCAGATTTGCTAAAAAGGAAACAACTAGTGGGATGCAAATGGACTTTTACTGTCAAGCATAATCCAGATGATACTGCTAGTCACTACAAAGCGAAGCTTGTTGCTCAAGGGTTCACTCAAACATACAGCATCAACTATCAAAAACCTTTCGCTCATGTTGCAAAGCTCAATACTATTCAGGGTCGGCTATCTCTAGCAACTAATCAAGATTGGCCTCTCTTCACCAAATAGATGTGGAAAACACTTTACTCAGTGGTGACTTGGAACAGGAAGTCCACATATAAATTTCCCTGAGCTTTGAGACAGGAAATAATTTAAACAAGGTTTTTAAGCTCCAAAAACTCCTTGCACAGTCTCCAATTATCTCCTACAGCACGGTCCGCTAGGTGCACAAAGAATCAAGAAGAGTGGGTATTCTAAAGGTCAAGCTAATCACACTCATTCACAAAATTTTCTCCTGACAGGAAAATACTGTTTTTATTGTTTATGTGGATGATATTATTGTGACAGGCAATTATATTGAAAGAACAAGTTACTTGTAAGAGGCACTGTTTAAAGAATTTGAGCTCAAAGATCTTAGATCACTGAAATACTCCCTAGTCACGGAGGTCACTTGTTCAAACAAGGTATTGCGGTCTCACAACACAAGCACATCTTAGACTTACTAAAAGAAACTGAAATGTTAGGATACAAGGCTACAAACATGCCAATGGAATCAAATTATAAAATTGGCTTCAAAGGAAATAGTCCACCGGATAACACAGGAAGATACCATTGGCTTAATGGAAAGCTCGTTTATTTATTTCACACAAGGCCAGACATAGGCTTCCTTACTAGTGTTGCGAGCCAGTCCATGAAAAAGCCCAATGAAGAACATCTTTGAATCAGTTCATTGGATCCTTAGATACTTGTAAATGACTCCTGCTATAGGAATCTTCTTTAAGAAAGGAACAACTAAAGGAATTGAAGTCTATTCAAATGTTGATTGGCAGAATCCATTACAGATCAAAAATTGTAAGGGGACACTTGGTAACCTGGCGTGGCAAGAAACATCATGGTGGAGGGTTATGATTAAAAAAGGTTACTTTAAGAGTTAAGAGTTTCGACAAGACAGCGAATGAAGGTGTTTCCTGATAATTTGTCTGCAAGAAGTATTGGTAAAAATCCTGTTGATCATGAAAGTCCCAAGCATGTGGAGCTTGATTGCCATCGTATCAAAGGAAAGGTTAAAGTAGGAATACTGTACTTGATTTACACACCTGCCAACCTTCAAGTCAGAAGAATTCAATTCCAACTTAGGAATGATCAATATTTATTCTCCAGCTTGAGAAAGAAGAAGGAAGAAGAAAGAGGGGTTAAAATATATAAGCTTAGCACACATAATCTCAGGGTAGATTCTCCAGTGCCCAACTTAGAACCAGGGTAGGAGAAAAGGGGCACAAGTATAGAAGTGATTTATGCTGTCTCAGTTATCGGGTAAACTGAAGGAGTCCTGAGAGGAACTTCTTCAATATAACAATGGCCTAATTCAAGTTTCATGATCAATATTACTCAAGCATGTAGAATAAATCGGAAAAATAGCCTCTTAAATAAGGTTTCGTAAGCTTTGAAGTTAATGCCACCAGAGTCTAGAAGGAGCCTTTGTTCTTAAATCCAGCATACATTAATATGCTGAACTGAGAAAAATCCAAATGCAACTTAATCTTCAAAATGTACGAGTGACAATACATAAAATAATTAAAGATTAAGGCAGAACTGATTTTATATACCTGGATTTGCAAATTGGCACACAGAGAAGTCTTTTAACTCCATGCGCTTCATTAAAACAGAGGCTTTCTTGATTTGATCGTCTGTGGCATGAGGTATGTCAGCATCAGCAGACATTTGGAGCTGCATGGCCTAAAGTAAGTTTGAGTGAAAAGCAAGAAAAAGGTAAAGACAATAACAAGCTTCCTTACATCTTCAACATGCCTAATATCATCAGCAAATGGGAGATAAATCATGTGCATTCCTGGGGGCTCAACTTGACCACTGGAACTGGTAACTTCAGCCTGGAAAGTTAGGAAATGCAAATATATATCGATATAATTATTAAAAACCATTTAAAATTTTGAATCCAAGTACGTGTACAAATGACCAGTAATGAGGGTTGAACTGATGAGTAAAATTGATTGCTATACATACAACATGAAATGAGTAGAAATTTTGAGCTCTTACATTACAAAGAATTAATCTGAAGATTTAGGAAAAAGCATTGGAGCTTGCTCTGAAACAAGACCTTTCCTCTGGCAGACAACATCAAGAAAATACAACTTTGCATTCTGGTAGATTAGTGTAAGATAAGGTTCTGACCATTACAAACAAATACTAGCTATAAATGTTTTACCGCGTTAGCGCATTTCCTAAATGATTTGCATCTGTTACATCACTGATATTTTCTCATTCAAATGAACTTTTTCAATTTATATTATACAGTAAGAGGTGCATGACCATGGTTTGTTTTAAACATAAGTATAATCCTGGTTATATCATTAGAAAAGACAAATAGAGGGATCCCAAAAATTAATGATGCTAACATTTTAAAATAATGACTGAAATACATGCAAAAGATAACCAAAACATCAGCCAACAATATACATACACATTTCAGCAGAATATATTTCAACATTTTTATACAAGCCTCAAAAGGAAGATGCGAAAATAGATAAATGAAATCTTACTTGTGCAACAAGAGCAACCAAACGAGGATTTGCAGAGGCACCATAAAAAGCAAGTGCAAACCTGAAAGATACACCCAGGATTGAGGAAATGCAATGCTATGTAGACCACAGGTCAATTACCTTTTATATTAATGAAATTCACAAGTACACAGCAGTCTCAACATGACAAAATCAACGTATTTCAACGTTTGGGAATTGTGTAATGTGGAGATGCACTGTCTACCAATGATCAAACTAGTACTACTTTTCATAATTATTGCGATTAAATGCCACATGATCTTAAATACAAAACATAATAAATCCGTTAAATTATCAATATTAATAAATAGCAATCATAGTTATAATAGTAATTTTTAATCTTAAAATATTCATATATAAAGTGCATCAGTCTAAAAAAAAATCAAAAGATGTGGAAAATAACTCAAAAAACTCCTTGCATTCAACTGTCACAAAATAGATGGCAACCTCAATGGCCAAAACAACCATTAAAAAATAAAAACTATAATCTCACAAACTATTCTAATATCTTAATAAGGGGAAACAATTAGTAGATGCAAGAGTGAGATATAGACTACAAACCGCTTAAGCCGTAGCATTGATCTATGCAATGCAATAAAAATCTGAGTGCTTCCAATTTTTTCCTGTATCAAGTAATTCATATTAGTTATCTAGATATGAGTAGTTAGTTAAGCTTTTAACCATATTTGAAGAAAAATTAGACACAACTTTAAAAATTGAATTTTTCCATTGTAATTTCATTCACAGTTTATCAAAATAAAAATGTAACAATCAATTACATCACATTTATTGAAACTAAGTAAATTGAATTGGATAAGTTAAAGGATAAGCAAGTGAAGTCTTATGGTGAATTTTCAACATCTCCTCTAGAAAGTCTTTCATCATGTTAACACAGCAACATTTGTTAGGACTATTAGTGTTTTTTTTTTTTTTTTCAAGAAGAACGAAACCCCTAATGGGCCCGCTAAACTAAAACAGGGGTGTGCACACGCCTCGATTGCGGCCTGTGGGGCCCGCGCACACATGGACGCTGGGACCACCCACAGTTCGTGCTCACAGCTCTCAGACATGCACCCTCACCCCAAGGATTCGAACTCTCGCCACTTGCGAGGCGTTCTCATGGGGGACCCAAGTGCCAATTGACCCAAAAGCCGTTGACTAGGACTATTAGTGTTGGAGGTCAAATAGTATGACAAGAAGAAGATTGAGAAGGTATTGAATCCTATCACAGACCAGATGTTAGATCAGCTTCATTTGATTGGTAGCCATCGCTCATCATAAAGATGAGGATAAAGCTGAGGATGAAACAACTTTTGTTCTATGCTTAGTTGAATGGGAAGAAGCCATGGCCAAACAAAGGACACTGAGAATCTGTGAATCCAAATATACGGCATATGTTCAATCAGCCCAAAGTGTTTAGGAAGCCCATCTTTTATCAGGTGAGGAAAGCTGAGGACAAAATTAGCTCTTGCTATACATTTCAAAGTCAAGAAAGAAAACCACAATTGCTGCGACTATGTACAAGAGGAAACAAAGGATGTTTATGAAGAGGGCCAAGAGATGAATGAGTATAGTGCCATTGATATACATGTAATAGATGATGAAACATCTAAGAGGCCAATAAAGGCCTGCCATTGAATGCTCATAAAATCAGTGCTTAATGGGTTTAGAGGAAAATTTCACACACACATGAAGAGATTATCCACATTTACATGAGTCATACGTAGAAGAGTGCAATGTGGTTAATTAAATCAGACAAACATATCAAGGGGAAATATTATCAGCTTAAGCTTTTGGGTTGAATCAAGTATGGATAATATATTTGCTTGGTGTCTGATACTACTCAATCTCCTTATTAGGATCTTGATCATCAGTCTTCACTAATTTCAAAACTTTATTGAGAGCACAAAATGAAATAAAATATAAAATCAGATATCCCAACAGGCAAAAAAAATAGCATAGGATGATTAACAGATACATCAGAAGAGATGAATGACAAGAAAATCTTGTGCACCTCGACCAACATTATCTAATTGCTCAAACTTATGACATGCAACAATGCCTGCTAAAGTATGATCTACATTGCTAGACAACATCGCAAGACCAAAAAGAGGTTTGTCTCCCCCAGATAGGCTGTATGGCACCATGTCAGATATAAAGCAAATCAAAAAAGATTAAAAACAGGAAATTCATTAATGGATCTAGAAACTGAAAAGAGGCCTCCAAATACAATTTAAAGTCTATTACACTCTTGCAAAGTTAACAACAAATTAGGGTTATTAGTATTTTTCCAGGGACATTATTACCTTTTTTAAATTAAACCATGATTAATGCCCAATAAGGGATAAGTATAATAGCAACCATAAAATATTAGATAATAGTACTTTAATCACAGTGACTGACAAGAGTTCGCATTCCCTAACTTTATCATAGTTTACTCATGTATTTTTTCAAGGGAATTTTGGATGGTTTTATGGAATTATGCTAAATTTGTCACATTTGTGAACAAATAAATGAATAATGAGTTTGTTATTAACAAAACTTTATAATTTTGTTTCTCAGGAAAAAAGGAAATTGATGAAAATATCTTAAAGTGTCCAAGAGCTAATGCACCTTGACCATGTTAGTTCAATTGAAGAGAAGCCATGTCCAAAGACACTCCCCCTGTGACGATTGCCACAAGAAGAAGAAATTCAGAGGACTCCATGTCATAGTCATGTCGGTTCAAATCAATCTTGATGTTCTATAAAGTATAAGAAAGGGGGATAAAACTGTTAGATGTATACGTATGTATATGTATATATACTTCTATTCTTGTACATCTACAGTACCGTATATGTATTCCTGCGCCGCCCCCTCGATCTTCTTTCAGGTCAAAGCCTACAGTGACATGTCATTACTGTGGTATTACGGGTCATCTCGAGCGTCACTGTCGGAAGAAGCAGCGTGGATTTCCGCGCACTGGCTCTTCTTCATCCACTCCACCTCTTCTTCCTACGCCTTCACATTCTCATGTTCATTCTGCTCAGGCTTCTCCATTGCCTACAGATCAGCAGATTTTGGCAATGTTTCGGCAGTTTCAGCAGTCCAATATGGCTGATTCATCTTCTGGTAATGCACGCTCTGCTCAGGTTACTTCCCCTCCTCCAGGTAGTTCCTGCCCTCTCTGGCTTCTTGACTCTGGTGCTTCTTTTCATATGACACATGATGCCTCACATCTTCATAACTCTCATTCTCTTCCTTCTGTCACTCATGTTCGTATTGCTGACGGTAACCTCCTTCCAGTTTCTTCTACTGGTTACTTTTCATCTAGAAATTTTTCCGTACCGTCTGTCTCTCATGTTCCTCACCTCTCCGTAAATCTTATGTCTGTAGGACAGATCACTGATTATAATTGTCAGGTTATTTTTGACCGTACTTCATGTCGTGTGCAGGATCACAGTGGGACAGTAATTGGAGCTGGCCGTCGACATAAAGGAGTCTATGCTTTGGATTCTCTTCGGCTTCCTTCTTCCGACAACAGGGTATCTCACTGTAATTCTGCTACTCTACCTTCCCTTTTGTGGCATCATCGTCTTGGTCATTTATGTCCATCTCGTATGTCTTCTCTTTTTCGTCATGGTGTGTTAGAAGCTGTATCTCCTATGTCAGATGTTGTTTGTGTTGGCTGTAAGCTAGGTAAACAGCTACAGCATCCTTATCCTTTGAGTCAGTCTCGAACTAATGCCTCCTTTGAACTTATCCATTCGGATGTTTGGGGTCCGGCCCCTTTTGTATCAAAAGGAGGCAATCGGTATTATGTGATTTTTATTGATGACTACACTCGTTTTACTTGGTTATATTTCATACATCACCGTAGTCAATTATTATCTATTTATCGTTCTTTTACTACTATGGTCCACACCCAGTTTTCTGCATCTATCAAAACCTTTAGGTCTGATTCTGGGGGTGAATACACTTCTCAAGCCTTTCGCAATTTTTTGGCTTCTGAGGGCACCTTACCTCAATTATCATGCCCTGGAGCTCATCCTCAAAATGGAGTTGCTGAGCGTAAGCATCGTCACATTTTAGAAACAACTCGCACTCTTCTCCTTAGTGCTTCTCTTCCCCCTCATTTTTGGGCAGATGCAGTTAATACTGCAGTTTATCTTATTAACCTACAACCCTCTTCTCACCTTCACCATCGAAGTCCTGGTGAATGTTTACATGGCACTCCTCCCCGATATGATCATCTTCGTGTTTTTGGTTGTCGGTGTTTTGTTCTGCTTTCACCCAGAGAGCGGACAAAACTCACTGCCCAGTCTATTCCCTGTGTCTTTTTAGGATATAGCCTTGAACATAAAGGCTATCGTTGTTATGATCCAGTCACTCGTCGTATTCGCATCTCTCGTGATGTCCTTTTTGATGAGTCCACACCTTTCTATTCCTCTCCTCCTTCTACTGAGTCTCCTTCTCCCACAGTTCCTCTTTCTTTTCTCTTTCCTCCCTCTCCTACTGAGGACTCTCCCTCAGTAACTTCTCCTATTCCTTCACCCTCTCCTGAGGTTCTAACTTATTCTTCCCCTATTCCTTTACCTTCTTTATCTTCTGATTCTTCGTTTCTTCCTCCGACCCATCCCCCTATTCGGTTCACTTATCATCGTCGAGAACCTGAAGCATCTCCTTCTCGACAGGCCTGCTCCAATGCTCCTCCCACTACTGATTCCACATCTGAGGTACTCTCTCACCCTTATTCCTTACGTGATCGTTCTTCTCTACATCCCCCTGAACGATATGCTTCCACTAGCACTACTGTCTCACTTCTTCATGAGCCAGGAACTTATAAGGAGGCAGTTCAGTCACCTGAGTGGAAGCATGCCATGGCAGAAGAGCTTGATGCCCTATCACGGACTCACACTTGGGATCTAGTTCCACTGCCTCCTCATGCTGTTCCCATCACCTGTCGTTGGATTTATCGGGTGAAAACCCGCTCTGATGGGTCTCTTGAGCGCTATAAAGCGCGACTTGTTGCTCGTGGTTTTCAGCAGGAACATGGTCGTGATTATGAGGAGACTTTTGCTCCAGTAGCCCATATGCACACTGTTCTCACCTTGATTGCTGTTGCAGCTGCTCGCGGATGGTCCCTTCATCAGCTTGATGTGAAGAATGCTTTTCTTCACGGGGATTTAAAGGAGGAGGTCTACATGACTCCTCCTCCTGGTCTTCAGGTGCCCCCGGGATCTGTTTGTCGTCTTCGTCGTGCTCTTTATGGTCTCAAACAGGCTCCCCGGGCTTGGTTTGAGAGATTCACCACAGTCATTGAGGCCACTGGTTTCACTGCCAGTATTCATGATCCCGCAGTTTTTGTTCATACTTCCTCTCGTGGTCGTACCATTCTTCTTCTCTATGTGGATGACATGATTCTTACCGGGGATGATTCTGCTCACATTACCTTTGTGAAACAGAGACTACGTGATACCTTTTTCATGACTGATTTGGGTCAGCTTCGCTACTTCCTGGGTATTGAGATCACTTCGCATACTGATGGTTATCGTCTTTCTCAGCAGCGTTATACTCTTGATCTTCTCACTCGATCTGGTTTGACTGATACCCGTACCGCTGCTACACCGATGGAGTTACATTTGCAGCTTCGGGCTTCTGATGGTGTTCCTTTGTCTGATCCCTCGCGCTATCGACATCTGGTCGGCAGTCTGGTCTATTTGACTGTTACTCGACCCGATATTTCCCATGCAGTTCATATTCTTAGCCAGTTTGTCGCAGCCCATACTAATACTCATTATGCTCATCTCCTCCGGGTCTTGCGCTATCTTCGGGGTACTATATCACGTAGTTTGTTCTATTCTCGATTGTCCACACTTCAGTTACAGGCATATTCTGATGCTACTTGGGCCAGTTCTCCTGATGATCGAGTTTCTATTACTGGCTACTGTGTTTTTCTTGGATCTTCTCTTATTGTTTGGAAGACCAAGAAACAGGCGACTGTTGCTAAGTCTAGTGCTGAGGCTGAGGTTCGCGCTTTAGCTTCTACTGTTCAGGAGATACTCTGGCTTCGTTCTATCCTTCATGATTTTGGTGTACAGATATCTACTCCCACTCCTGTTCATTGTGATAGCACTGGCGCTATTCAGATTGCTACTGATCCGGTCAAGCATGAGCTGACCAAACACATCGGTGTGGATGCCCACTTCACCCGATGTCATGTACGCACTCAGTCTGTCTCTCTTCACTATCTTCCCACAGAGGTACAGGTGGCTGATTTCTTCACCAAATCTCAGACACGTGATCAGCATCTTTTTCTATTATCCAAACTCAAGACGTGCGATCCGCCTTGAGTTTGAGGGGGGGTGTTAGATGTATACGTATGTATATGTATATATACTTCTATTCTTGTACATCTACAGTACCGTATATGGTACTATATCTGTCTATATGTACCTCTTCATCAGATGGAATAGATAGATTTGGATCATCTCCTAACAAAAACAACATAAAGTGAGAGGATTGTCATTGTAAAAAAACTTGGAGAGACGAATAAAGATTCTAAAGGGAGAAGCAGGAGAATGGAAACAGCTTAAGAAGATCAATCTACGTTTGTATTTAGATTAGTTTGGGTATGGAGTAGAACTACTTAGGGTTAATGTAAATTTTGAAATTCTTAGATGGCTTAGCATTCTTGTCTGTTGAAATCTTTGAATTTATGCAATCTTAAAATCTTGATTATGTTCATGCCACTAAGAATGGTTAATTGATTTGCAACGAGGTTCCAAAGAAAAAAGTTAAATCTCTATTCTCCATCTTAAATTCACATGGGCCTTTGATCGATTGCATTTCAGATCATTTTCTAAGATCTTTGGAATAAAAATTTAGGCAATGATTTGTGGATCATTGGACTTGTGCATCTATCAGGGGAGGTCTTCCATCCTTTCTTGATCCAATATTATAAATCACAGCAGGAATGCATTGTAGTACTTTGTATCTTTACGTCATAGTGACGTAGTCTTCACGGGATCAACAATCCTCCCACTCTTATTACTTGGCCAACTACTATACTTGCTAGGGCAAAGATTACACTCATCGATAACAAGTATTAAGCCTAACCAAGAACCATCTCTCTGTCAAGATAGCTTAGAAGCAACGTGGATCAACTTGTGCTCATTAATTTTGCCAAGAAGATCGAGCCAAGGCATCACCAACCTCCATAAAATGAACTATCAAGAAATTTTAATTATCACACAAGGAATTCAAAATTGAAGTTTCTATGTTTTTTAACCAATTGAAATTGCCTCTCGTCCTTGTGCCTGATCACAAATGAATTACTCTTGATAATTAATACTACGAACAGAATCAAAATTGACCTTATTTCATAATACATTCAAATCATCCCTGGCTATTGCAAGCCAAACTTTAATCATTGCTAGTCATGCCATCATTTCCAAACAATAAATCATAATTAAAGAAAGATAACTTTATTAATCTACATTTAATCAAATCAACATAGTTTTACAGTACAGCACTGAAATGAACTATCTCCTGAATCTGGTGCAATTGCTTGCCAAATAATTTACACTACTATTCTCCTATTGCCCCAATTTGGCTAGGGCATATCCTTAGATTATCCCGAGTTGACCCATCATCTCCAACCAAACATTCAAATTGGACAAGGGTTATCCCACCATTTTTTTACAAGACTTAATGATTTAAATGAATAGGATTAATAATTATCTTGATAAATATTAGAAATATTAGGGTCACTAGACATCCATCACTAATTAAAAAATCCAATTTATACCTTAAATATTTGTTCTAATTAACATTACTGAAGCAAAAGTTTGGCAACTTCGAATAAAGGTTTTCCACCCAATAAACTTAAATAAAGAAACCCAAACTCTGTCGTCACAACCCCAGCTAAACAGTATGTCTCGCCTAGAAAAAAGACTTTCTGCAGGATGAAGAAGGAAACACATAAAATGCAAAAGGTAACAGAGAGCACAACACTTACTTATGGCTGTATGGTTTGATTTATTCAACTTTTCTACAGCAATAAATTTCACAAATTTAAGTAATAAATAACCCGATAACTAAAATGAACCAGCATATGCAGGATAAATTTGCTTATCATTAGACATGATCAAGCAAACCATACTCACTTCATCAGTGGGGAAAATAAATGTTGAAGGCTTCAAATTGTGATAATCTTTTAGCAAATCCAAAGGTTTGAATCCTAAAAGACGGAGATGGCCATTTGAAATACTCTTTATTTCTGACAACTCATCTAGGGAAAATTTAATATTCTCACTGCAAAATTTACAAGTAGTTAGAGTTAGCAAAGGGAAAATTACAGTTCCTTTCAAAAGTGTGACAAATAAAAATAGTGAGTACATATGAGGAAATGAAATATAAGAAATTTATTCAGTCAGAAGAACACAGTGTTGCTCTTATTTCATATTTAAAAGTCTCTTTTTATTGATTATCATTATACATTGTATTAAAAGGAAATTTGAAACTAATTGGAAAACGTTAGCCAGGAAAACATCAAGTGCGAAGGCAAATATAAATGAGATGAAGATATGCAATGTGAGGTTTTGTCACAGTAAACAAGTAGTCCAACAGTGACAGTAAAATGAATTGTTTCTAAACAACAGAAATTTCAGAAAATAAATAATTACTAAGTAGGATACCTTTTGGTTGATCAATAGATTGCATTGGTTTTAAGCTTCTGTACAAATGAATGTGAAATAAGGTGTATATTACTGCAACAATCAATCTCATTAAATAAATCATGTTCAGGCACCCAGAAACAAAAGAAAAATCAGCTACAAGAACTAACAGCATAATAGATCTCTATATGAAAATGTAGACTTTAGCCAGCTGGAATATTGGTGCTCAATACAGAAATGAGCACTTCAAGCCTGTTAGCAACAATGGTTTCACCCTAGATCACCACACAAATGCGACATAAATACCTAAAACATTAGGTATTTGCAGTACAGGAAGACAAATTCACCTTCCTCTATTGATTAATTTTAAAGCAACAAAAATAAAGGAATCAATCTCCAATTGTCCTTCAGAAAAACAGTGCAGAATCCTTAAAAATAAAGAATGAATTGATCTTGTAGGATTCCCAAGAAATCCTTCGATTTCTTCCGGAAGCAGATGATTTTATGCTAATTAAGAGGGCGATAAAATGAATTATCTGTTTCTCGTAAGTGTAGATGAAAGGAAATGTGGCTATCAATGGGCTACCAAGTATCATAATAAATAATTGCTTCCATAAAATTGACATATATATTTCACAAGTTCAATCTCCACTCTATGGCAAGTGAAAGTTTCCTTATATTATCTGGGGGCTAAGGGCATTAGGGGCACTAGTTTCAGATTAATTCAGGCCCAGGCTCACACCAGGCCAAGATGCAATGTTCTCAATTCTACAAAAGTCATCAAAAGAACAAGGTTTTTCTTTAGCCTAATTAACTAACAAGAACGTTCCCCCAAAAAAAACTTAGAAATAATAGTTACACATGCAGTCATATGTAATAAATGCAAAATAGCATTTGTCAATATGCTAATAGCCAAAAAAAGAAGGCAAATAAACAGTGAAAAATAAAATCCTCACTTCTGTCCAAAATTTAAATCCAGCAAAATGATAACAATGGCAAGGTAAGAAAAAAGTAGGATGTCCAAATAGTACATTGTCATTAAAGAGCCAAGTGCTGTGACGACAAGCAAAACATCTGGACAAGAGGCACAGAAAGCATTTAAAAAGAACATATGGAAAAGTAAGTAGAATTAAGAAAGAAAAAACAAAGTTTGCAGTACTTCTTGTATGGATAAAACCGTTTTGGTGGCGCATGAACTAGAGCCCCAGTGTCAGCACAAATGAAAGACCTTTCTGCCTGCACAAACCAAACATTGTACAATAATTACATGATAGCAAATAAATAAATCAATAAATAAATATGGATGCCCCTCTTAAAATCCAATAACTGGCAAATTCACACTTCACAAATCTTTGAGATGTTATTGTAAATTGAAATTTATTAGGTGCTTTAAGTTACACTTCACCAATATACAAGTATGGTTATAAATAGGATATGCACACATACATGTGTCAATTTGCAAGACTATTATAGCTATATACACATAAAAGACAACCATCAATTAGCCACAAAGGTTTTTAAATAAAATATTATAAAGCATACATAAAATGTAAAAGCTATCAAATATGCACATAACAAACATATACTTTGTCTAAATATCTAAACAGGAAAATTGCGAAAGAAGAAGTGAAAGTAAAACAATAACTAGCAGCATATTCAAACTTCTTGTGTAACAACATCAAACTCAATGAATATATTTCTTTCTTGAAACCAAATTTGATAAGTTCATATTATCAGGATGTATGGAATACCAAAACAATGAAATTCCATTAAAATATACCAAAAACAGCATGTACATTTTAACCAGCAAATTATTCAAAAACATTCGGTAAAAACGTTCCGAACACAAGATCATCAAGATAAAGAAAACCCCATTCTCAAAATAACATTTTCTAAGTGTCTACAACCTAAAACTCAAGCATTTGATCATCTCTCTAGAGTAAAATGGTCAATTAAGCACCACAAATAAACAACAGGCCATCTTCTCTATATAACCATGGTATGGTGGCCTACTTCTCCTAAGTGAGGATTAAGAGCAACTGATGGCATCAACTATTGATTATCGTCCTTACACCTATCAGAGAAAAACTCAATAACTCATAACGGGAAAAAAAACAAGTCAGTGCAAACAGCTTCATCCACTGAAATTACACAAATTCAATGAAAAAAATTAATTTTATGTTATCCAAAATTTTTTAGGTTTTCCCAATAAGAATTGCAACTACACAAAACAAAAATAGGCCTGTAGTTAAAGTTGTATTATAAAATCGATGTTATTAGGGAATGATTAGTTGCAGAAAAGACATCGAAGTCAAATGGATCTTTTCAAACATTGGATTAGAGGGAAAACTTTTATCTAAATTGACTACAGTTTGACTTATCAACTAGTACTTATCAAAATTAGATATTTTAAAAGTAAAATTTTATTTTCTAAATAACAATAAGTGTTTATGCATATCAATATTTTTAAATTAATTATTAAAAATATACTCATTTTAATAATTGAATCTAAAAAAAAAAAGGTTTTATAAAGAATTTGCCAAGGAATAATCCTTTTCCCCACTAATTAGGCCCTTAAAGTAACTAATAGTCCCACACAAGTTGGTAAATATTGATGTAAATATTTAAGTCGAGGTCTCTCATCCTACTAGTTTAAACTTTTAGGTCAAATCAAGCCAAAATAAGATTGGTTTGTATCTAACATGATATTGGAGATTAGTTAACTGATGTGTCTGCAACAAGGCTAGCTATAATTATTAAACTAACTAATAGTCCCACATCGGCTAAGCTAGTAACCATGGATATAAATGTATTGGATCCATCGTCCTATCAACTCAAGCTTTTGGGTTGAATATGACCCAAGTAATGTGTGTTTAATTTTATCTACAATATGGTTTCATCATCAGGATGGTCTGTTTATCTTAAACCTTTAGCTATAACACTATGTTAACCTTAACATTATAACACTAAAACACCCACAAAGTTCATGTAAGACTTCTTGATCTGATTCTCCTGTGGAAACAAATTGTGGCCAATTAGTACATTGCATCTAGAATTTAGTGAAGGCTTCTCAAGTCACCATGTTATTCCGAATATATATTTGTGTCAAAGTGCATCTTCCTATCAACATATCTCACAACACAATCAAATTGAGTTTTGCACTGTTGATAACATAATCTTGGTTATTTCAGCAACCTGAAAAATGGTTCATGGACAACAATAGTTAGGAAAGCACAAGCACCTTCACATTAGACAATTGTCTAAGAATCTGCAAATTTCCTTATCACAGCATTCCAATTAATTCCTCAAGTCATCCCATCCCAATAGTTGACGGTTTTACTTAATTAAGTAGCCTAGATCAAGTGTCTAAGGAAAGAGGAATGTGATAGACATGGATTCAAAGCTCTTGTTGGATAAACAAAACATAAAATAAAAAGGCTTCAAGCTGGAAAATCTTCTACACCACACTAAGAATGAAATTTTCATAACTGAATATGTGTGTTGCATAGTTCACTTCAATTAAATAAAATAATTTTAAGGACAGCATTATTAACAAAAACTTACATGTGCTAATGAAATTTCTCAATGTCTACAATGGAACAATTTAACACAAATGCGTAGATATCACACAGTATTGCAATAATAATGCAAATTATACAACGGATCAAACTACCTCATGAATCATGATCATTATCTGTTCAACTTATTGAAGTCTTTGGGAATGATAAAACACTATTAGTAAGAATACCACGAAACATGTTAATGTGTCCTCAATATTTTTTTTTTTGAATTTCTTTGACAGTCCAACCACAATCAACAGACTAAAAAGTTCTCCATTTACAACAGAACCCTACCCACCCCTCCTCCTCCTCCTCCACAACCACTTCCTCATCTCTTCCCAAAGAAATATATTATTAATATTGTTTGAAACATCATGAAGTAGCACCACATGAAACATAGACCAAAAAAGGTAAACATAAACTCTTAAATAAACAATCCGTAAGCTAAATATATGAAGAAGAGTAAATCTGTATCAACTATTGTTTCTACAGAACTTTGTCAGATCTCTTAAGAGGTGATTCATTTTGAAGCATCTACACATGTTGAATTTGAATAAAGACACAAGTCTAAGAAAACATAAATAAAAATTGAGAATGCAAACTTGTCTAGCATTGATGTTAATCTTACCCTCAGAGGAAGATTGGTTACAGAATCAAGCCATGTAACTGACCCTGAGTAGAATAAAAACACCAGTCATATAAGAACTACCCAAGGATTATATAGGTGACGGAATAAACGACGAGCTATGAAAAGTTTATGGCACATTCAAAAGTACAAAGTCAACAAGTAATAACTATGTATGGTACAAGCCAATGCTACTTTTCTCTGACCAAAACCAGTACTCAGCATGTTGATTAGATAAAAAGCATTTAAATGTACACTAAATGAAAAAAAAAATGTGAATAGCACACAACAATCCAATATTGTATCCAATCAATGAAAAGTTGGAAGATAAATGATGCTACAAGTATCCCTACCAATCAACAGCTAGCTCCCATGACTCCTGGAATAAACTTTTCAAAAACTTGTGGAAACAACCAATGAACATTTGCAATATACCTGGTAAGGCAGGACGAATCAGCGCATAAGTATTCACTTCAATATCAATGCCTTTTGCAATTGAGAATAAGATGGTCCTGACTATCCGCTTCTTAAATATTCTTTTAAGTAAGCTGATCTGTCATATCCTCCAATCTAAAATTTAAAAAACAAATTTGTCAATTACAGATAAGACTAACAAAATTCTGCAAAAGCCAAACTCACATAACAAATCAAAGGATGTAACAACAGAGATAAAATCATTAGAGAAACTAATAGTCCCAAATTATTTAGGTTAGTAAATTTAGTTATAAATATATTTGCCTAGGTCTTCCACCAAGAGGCGGGTATCATTAAGGAATTCCAGGATGTGATGCCACCTGAATTACCAAAGCAGCTTTCTCCCCAGCGGCTATTGATCATCAGATCGAGTTAATCCCCGGAGCGAAACTGGTCGACAAGGCCCTTTACTGTATGTCTCCGTTCAAGTTGCGGGAGTTGCGAAGTCAACTCACGAAACCTGTTGAATGCAAATTTCGTGCAACCTTCAAAGGACCCATATGGTGCTCCTATCTTAATCCAAAAGAAGCAAGACGGATCAATGCGGATGTGCGTTGATTACAGGCCATTGAACAAGGTGATGGTAAAGAACAAGTATCCAGTCCTTTTAATTCAAGACTTGTTTGGTAGGCTTACTAAAGCAGCCTACTTCACCAAATTGGACTTGCAGTCCGGCTATTGGCAAGTCCATATAGCAAAAGAAGATAAGCCCAAGACCACTTGTGTCACTCGGTATGGATCATTTAAATTTCCTGTGATGCCATTTGGCTTACAAATGCTCTTTCTACCTTTTGCAATTTAATGAATGATGTTGTAATTTATAATTAGTGTTTAAAAGATCACTTACATCATCTAAGTCTGGTGTTGTCCCGATTCAGGGAACACCATCAATATGTAAATATGGAGAAGTGTAAGTTCGCCCAAAGGACCATCCTTTTCTTGGGGGAACAAGTTTCGCGGGACAAAGTGAGGATGGATCGACTGAAGATGGCGCCAATATTGGTTTGGCCGTCCCCTACCAAAGTCGCAGAGTTGAGATCATTTCACGGATTAGCAAACTACTATCAAAAGTTCATTAAAGATTATTCGAAGAAGGTGGTACCACTCACGGATCTTTTGAAAAGGATCGAGCGTGGAGTTGGACGAAGAGCAGGATGCCACATTCGAAAAGCTCAAAACAACAATCTCTACCGAACCTATTTTGAAGCTGCCCAACTTTGATGTCCCTTTTGAAGTGCACACGAACGCCTCGAGTGGGGTTGTAGGCGGGATACTTGTGCAAGACAGACATCTAGTCGTCTTTGACAGTTGGAAACAACAGAGGACTGAACAGAGGTATTCCGCGAATGAGAAAGAGACGCTAGCGGTGGTGCACCGCCTTCGGGTATGGCGGTATGCTTTGTTGGGAACCAAGTTTGTAGTGAAGATGAACGATGTGGTGAATACTTACTTCTCTACCCAAAAACGTTATCCAAGGCACGCAAGATGGCAAGAATTCTTGCAGGACTGATTTTGAGTGGCAGCATAAACCTGGTCGACATAATCAAGTAGCGGGCGCACTAAGCTGGAAGCAGTGTACATAAGCATGTTGGTGCCTTGTCTCGAGTAGGGATTCGACCCTGGCGAGCAGGATTCGGGAAGTCGTTGAGACAGGATGCCAAATACCAAAAAATGGTGAAAGGCGCGAAGGATGGCGTGATACAGCGGTATTGGGTGGAGGATGGCTTACTCCACGCTAGTGGTGCCAAACTCTTTGTTCCCGGGGGAAATGTGCGGCACCAATTATTGAAAGAAACGCATGATAGTAAATGGTGAGACATTGATAAGTGTTTGAGCACATATATTTTATTGGCATAAATTATTGCATATGAGCATGATTTATTGCATTTTTATGGGCTCAAGTGTTTGTATTTCACTCTCTTGCGCAAATTTCATATAGAAGCCTTGGAAGAAGAGAATAGAGCAAAAAAAGCATGTTCTAAGGAGTTCAAAGGGGTTCACGGCCGTGGTATCATCATCCACAGCCGTGGAAGCAACTCAGAGCAATCAAGTTCCCAAGACAAAGGAATCCACGCCCGTGGCAAGAGGCACCACGGCTGTGGAACATTTAATCCGAGCGAGACAAAGAGATACACCAGCGTGGGAATTATGTCCACACTCATGGGTGCCAACATGCAAAGGATACCCACGGCCGTGGGTGGCATGTCCACGGTCGTGGGAAGTTTATGGTTGGCAAAATACTAGGAGCAGGATCTTCTACGGCGATGGCAATCACTGTCTACAGCAGTGGAGTCACTCGGGTGAGAATTATAAACCCTTTGTTTCAAGGAGAAGAGATATCTTTTGACAAGGAGAGCAACAACTGGAACCCTAGTGAAAAAGAAAAATCTCATCAGCATGGATAGGGTAGTTCGTTGTCACGAGGGGAATTAGCAAAGCAATCATTCGACATCAGACATTAGCCCGTCAGTCTTAGATAAGGGGGTTTTCTATTATTACAAATTTTAACATGTCTTGCAAAACTTTTATTTTGGATTTGTATTACTCCATGAGGAGCTAAACCCTTTTTGTGGGTACTTGAACGTGTGAACCTTACACTGTATTAATTTTATTCAGAAGTATTTTCTCAATCTCTTGCTTGAATTCATTGGTTTAAGTTCATTCTTCGTGGTGTTATTATGCTTCATCTTTGTATGTGACAGCATTGGTTATGCTCTTGAATATTATAGGCGGGAGGTCCCACTAGGATAGGGCTAGCGAGGTTTGAGCGGATGAAACAGTGAGCCTTAGGAAGAGACATGTCTGCTTCCCCTTCGTGGTGATCAACACCTACCTTTGTGTCCCATGTGATTATTGCAATCATGTAAACCCTTGGATGTGACAGGTCTTGTTAGGGTTTATTCTTGATTAGTAGCTAGTGGTCTTGCAAAAGAACTAGCATGCTTCGAGTACCCAGCTGATCCATAGAGGAGTCCCTAGAGCATTTTACGCTTATATAATTCCTTGTAATGTGACAGAGTTACGGATAGGGGGATTATATTGAAAAGACCCTAATTGCCGTGCAAAAAGGAATTAGAGCCGTTTAGGATTTCTTCTACTTAACCTTCGTTTTCCAAAAGAAGAAAGCAAGAAAAAATCTAGACTTCCATAATACTTTACTCATCCAATATCCTAAGGGGATCATAGTTCGAATACCCGCTCTTATTCCATTGAGAGTTTCTTCTTTCTTCAATTTCCACTTCACACCATTAAAAGTTTTGGGGTAATTTTT